>CAKNXH010001745.1:78456-149451 GCA_932178445.1 Andricus quercusramuli
TCACCTCCTCGGTAGTGATAGGTGGGCATTCTTCCTCAGGTGTTATGAGGGCATTGCACAGCTCCTTGAAGCTATTTATGTTCTTTGAGTCTTCTTGAAGTGGATGCTGGACCTCGTAGACTTCTCTCCAAAATGCTTCGACCTCCTCTGGTTTGGGCGGATGGTCGACAGTAATTGGAGGGTCTTGGAAGAGTTTAGATGGATCAGATGAAAATTGTTCATTTTCTCTGACCCACCTCTCTCTCCGCTCTAGACTTCTCCTAGCGTTAGATAGTATTCGTATTCTGTCAACAATATGCTGTCTGATGGTCATTAGCTTTGATTTGTTGATTGTGTGATGACGGATCCGCAGTTCGCGCGCGAACCGTCGAACCTTGGCAGTGAAATTCCTGCCAGATGTTATGTAGTCAATCACACACTGAATGCGGGACGCGTACTGTCTAGCCCAGCCTATCTTTGTGCTGAGTTGATGCATTCTTCTTTTGGTCTTATGATCAACCTTTGCTTTTGTTTTACGGCTTGCATCTGCCAAAGTTCTTGCTGCATTGTACACACCACAACTGATAGTCCAGAAGTCGGATTCTTCGGAAAAATCTCCACGAAGTTCATCATCCAATTCAGTCAGATCTTTGGGCTTGGGAGAAACCTGAATGTTGATGTTTCTCCGGGTCCCGAAGCATCGTTCTTCCGCTATTGGATGCCTGTTCGCAGTTGGTCTCAGTGTCGCCTCTCTTTCTCTGTTGCCGGCTTGTTCTGGATGCGGTTGAGTAGGCACTCCGCTTATATAACCTCTTTTCCGGAGGTTCTCGGCATGGTTTCGCAGACGTTGTTGCGAAAAGTCTGAGAGCTCTGGGTGTTTCTCGCACCACGGAGCATGCAGTCGTGCCATGTAACCTTCTCGTTCAGGGACAATACTGGCATCGTAGCACTCCAGCAGGCCGTCATTGAGTTGATCCGTCCACTTAAAAGTAACAAGATTCCGCCGGTCAATTCCATTGACTCCGTCTTCATTGGCTCCCCCAACTGTAGGGTAGTCGGCATTGTTGTCCGACCCATTGTCGGGAGCCCTGCGCGTTCGATTGTTTTGAACCGCACTTACTACAATTATGTTTGGTGTTGTCATTGTTGTTCCCACGAGCAGCTAGGGAAAGGGTTCGTCCATCCTTGTAGAGCCCCGCATGCAAGGATAAGGCTGTATACTCTGAGAGTCGCCGATTTCCCAGAATCACCGTTAGAGACACCTCACCCAGGTGACATTCAGCTTTCGGCACGGTTCTCACGCCTTCGCTTGGGGGTTATTCCTTCGGGACCATCCCTGGACAATTGTTTGCGACTGCTTATTAATTATTGTAACCATATTCAGCAGAAACCCTTGGTACGGGGACCCTCTATCCGCAACCCGAGGACGCGTTCGGTGGCATTGTCATAGGCCCTTCGGTTCTATTCCAAAGGAATCGAAACCGAAACCGAAATATATATATATATATATAATAAGAGGTCACTTCCTCAGCAGGGATGGGTACGTATAATACATCACGTATATTACATGATTTTCGACATGTATATTACTACGTATATTACGTCCTTAGTTTTCTACAAATGTATTTTACATTTGCTCACGTGACTATATGGGCGGGATTTTTGAATTCGTTATTCTAAAAATACCCAATTGACTTACAGAAACAACTAATATTAAGCAATTAATTAATTATTCGTAATTATTCATCACTTTCGTGAACAAATTAGTTTAAAAATAATATACACATTTATTATAAATGTTTATCGTACTTTATCATCCGAAACGTTTTCGTGCATGTGGAACACAGGCATAAGTATGGAAACATGGTATCCTAACCTGTAATTAATCGTTACCTGTGGGCCTTTAGTCCTTTATAACCTGTTTTTTTTAAAACTTTTTGACAAAGTAAACACTTCGCAATATTTTTACTCTCCAACTTCTGGCGCTCGAAGTTAATTTTTTCCCACGGTATCCTCCCCCTGAAAAGTTTTTTTTTTCTACTTGTTCTTAACATTTTTCTCTCAAAATTCAAATTAAATAGATTGAACAGCTTTATAAGAGGTTATGTCAATTATTCAAATCTGTCAAATGCAGCCCCGCCCGCGTAAAATACGCCCGACATCTTTGATATGTATTATACATACATAGTTTTCTACAATTTTCTCTGTAAACTACGTCGTTTATGTATTATACGTAGAAAATCTCGAGTGACATGTCACAACCCATCTCTGTTCCTCAGTGAAAACCAGAATTTTATACTTGCCGACATGTTGAAGAATTGATCAAGCTTAACACAACTTTTCTGCATCTGAATATCGAGATGATGATAATTGAGGTTGCTCAAATTGTCTTGATGATTTTTTATTCTGGTGCATTTTTGTCACTTATCCACCAGTATTCTAGTCAGCTCGACTCAACTCCAAGTTTCGAGTTTTTTAAATGCCCTTAATCGTCAACCAAATAGATGAATTTCCTACCAAGAATAATTGTCTAGCAAAAAAAAATCATCAAATAAACAGCTTACTTTGTTGGCCGAAGGGATTAATTTTTAGCTTACGTAATGGAAGTTTAACTGCAATAAGGAATTTTCCAGCAACAAAAATACAAAAAAAAAAAAACGAGTTAGTGAACAAAACAGTTATACTTTCAATTAAGGTTATGAATGTTCAACTGAAATTATGAATCCTGTACGGAGAGAATACATTTTCAACAAGGTGGTATGACTTTAAAACGAGTAGTCAAGCAGAGATGTATTCTTATTATGAATAAAAAGCACTGGAATTCATCCATAAATACAAATTTTCAAAAAAATGGGTCAATATCCAACCTCAAAACGTTATTTTTCAACCAAACGGTTGCATTTTTAGTCAAAAAAAGATTAAGTTTCTACCAAAGGGATGATTTTAGAATCGAAAGAGATCTTTTGTCGAAGAATGTGAAGTAATGCTAGCTGACTGGCTGCATTTTTAAGTGAGAAAAACTAATTTTTTTCACGATAGTTGAATTTTCAACAAAAAAGTGTAATTTTTAATCAAAAATGGTCGGATTTTCTTATTGGAATCTATTAAGTATTAAAGATCAAAAACCTAGAGATCCATACTACATTTCCTTTTTATTATTATTTATAATTACACGCTACTCAGACCCTTCTGATTCTACTTTAGATTACGAACAATATTATATTTTAATTTAATACTTAAAAATATTGAATAAGTAATAAGAATAATATACAATAATATAATTTATAATATATAATGATAATAATTCTAAGAAATCATTCAGAGGCAATTTTTTTCACCTCCAACACTCGCGGCTGCTGTACAAGGATAACAGCGGTAAAAGACAAACTGCAAACTACACATAATGCTCCTAATTTCGCAACCACTACATCATCGCAAATAATTTTGAACAACGTAATAAAATAACTTGTAACATTCTCATTTCATCAGTCACTTGAATTAGTTCGTGGCCATGATGAAAAACCGTGTTCACCCGAGAACAAGTTTGCAAGAAAATAAATAAATTTTCATCATGTGCCACGGGATATGTATATGAGCTTACAGTCTTAGATCAGTGGATAAGGGTTCTAGCTTGTATATTTTATATTGTTTCCTGATATAGTCTAGGTCACCCACTTTGATTTGCAGGAATACACTTCTGCGCAAAATCAGAAAACTTTTCCCGTTCCAGCTCACCCTTTTTTCATGTCCGCGTGAATCATAAGCATACAATCCAGCAATACCCATATTAGTATCCAAGAATGCATAGCAACTACCACCGTAAAATAGACCAATTTGCTCATTCCGTGGCACTGCTAAATATGTCTTAACTGGTACTTTCAACAAAAGACCTGCATTTTCAGGAAAAGTGATTCTCATAAATTCAAATACCCGATGCTCATTCGAATAGCAATAAAGCCGAATGTTTCCCATTTCTGCGAGTGGATATCCAGGTCCTTCATCGGAAGGCAGTCTGGACGGTTGATGTAAGATCTTGTTAGGAAGATAATTGGCAAAAATACCGGTGGTAGGAAGAGACGTGTGTTTGGATCTCTTAGAACTGGAAGAACCGAGATATGAAGACCTGCGTCTGGAACTTTCTGGAAGATTATTATGGCCGCTAAGAGACAGAGTTAGGTCAACAGGGCCCGTATGAGGTGTGGTCTGCGAATTGACATCTGCAGTGAGAAATAAAGATTAAATTTTCCTAATGTCCACTAGAAAAGACAGAATGTGACTTTGAAAATTAGTCCGAATTTCAGAATCAGTCACATGAACGTTCATTACACCAGCCCGACCCTATATGAAAAAAATATTTTTCTTTCTTTAAAAAATTTGTCAGTAATATATATGAATTTATGAGAACTCGAATTTGTATCGTACAAGAAATAAGATACTTAGGGTCTGACCAGTGAAATATTTTGCTATAATCCGAACTAGGGTCCCGCATCCCATAACGCGCCGTCTATAAACTATGGTTGGTATAGAAATTCTGTGAGGGTGGAAGGGGGTGTCGGTGGAAGTAACTTCACGATCTTAGATGATGTTTAGAACGTTTTCCAAAGATATATTCTAACAAAGTTTCAGAATTGACGCACTTTTCCCTTGATTTAAAAATTCCTTTTTTTTCTCTGTTTCCAAAAATCTTTGCCGATTCACTCCTTTTTTAATCATACACTTGAATGGCAACTGAACTAATAGAATCTAATAAGAAAATCTAAACATTTTTGGTTGATGATTGATTTTTTTCAATCGATGAGTCTGGTATTATATTTTTTGTGAGATATTATTCACTTTTAGTTAAAGATTCTACTATTTGTAGGATAATTTAATTATTTTGTTGAAAATGTAATAAGTTTGTTAAGAAGTCATCTTTTTTCATGAAAAAGTTAACTTCTTCGTTGAAAGTTAAGGTACTTTCATAATAATTTTTCATTATTTGGTTAAAGATTCATAATTCTGGTTTCAATTGATTTATTTCGGTGAGAAGTTATTCC
Source organism: Andricus quercusramuli (assembly GCA_932178445.1). Classification (NCBI taxonomy): domain Eukaryota; kingdom Metazoa; phylum Arthropoda; class Insecta; order Hymenoptera; family Cynipidae; genus Andricus; species Andricus quercusramuli. Next base: position 83,472 of record CAKNXH010001745.1, read on the forward strand.
GCTTTTTTGTTGAAAATTGAATTTTAAGCTGAAAAAGTAACCAGTCCAGTTTTCGTTGAGAATCAAACTTCCCCAGTTTACATTTTGAGCCAGAAAGACAAATGCTCCTGGAGGATAGTTGAATAGTATTTTCAAAAGGACGGATATTTCTCCTAGAAAGAAACATGTTCAACAACACATACAAATTTAAATTTCAATAAATTATGTTTCAACTTTATAGACAAAAACGATAAATTTTCAAACAGGAAATATTTTTCAGTTAAGACAAGAAAGAAGCACTTTCCAACCAATTGTTGAATTTTTAAACCAAAAAGAACCTGATTCTCTACAAAAAAAAGCTCATATTCCTACCCAAACATATGAATTTTCAACCCGAAGTGATGAATTCTCAAGCTCAAATTATTAACCTTCTACAAAAGTGTTACATAATCTTTAACCATATAGTCGAATTCTAATTTCGAATCAATCAGTTTTTAACTGCAAGTTGAATGATTAAATTTGCAGTTAACATTTCTTATTTTTAGCAGACAAACAAAACAACGAATTTTCAACAAACTAATTAAAATTGCATGCAAAAAGAAGAATATGAATCTGATTAAATGACTTGTTAAGTAAGTAGGTCAGGTTTCAACCAAGTGGTTGAATTTCCAAACAAAAAGATCAAGTTGCTGTGGAAAAACGAATTTACAACTAACTAGAAAGAGAACAAGTTTGCTAGAAACAGGAGTATGGGAATACGTCTTTAGTTGCTTCACAAAAATATATATTTTTATTATATGAAAATTCTAAACTTGTTTTGAAACTGTACAGGGGCCAACGCTATTTAGCGTAAAAAATATAGGCGGTTATGGAACCCGACCCCTCAATTTAATTTTTTGTGAAACTTACCACCAAAGCAACCTCTGGTGCAACCGTTTCGACAACCATGCTCACATGTTGGTGCATAATTCATAGTACTTCCCTGGAAACGCATAATTGATTTTTACATTCACACTTTCCATTTATGAACTAAGTTTTCAATGTGAAGAAGAAAACAAAGAGAAATATTTGTGTATACTCACACCATAGGCAGCCAAGCAGGCTTGAACTTGTTGAAGCGTATAGCCCTGTCGTCGCCAGGAAGAACAGATGTATTAATTAGATGTATGTATAAGCGTGAATATTGGAGATATGGTTTGTTTTGGAAGATTATTATCAATTATTCAGCGAACAGTTTTTTCCCCCACTTTTATTAATGACAAAACTGCCTTTATGGGGAAGCATTTTCCAGGTTATCATGAATAAGGGTCTTGGAGGAGGTTTTGAATGATTGTGAGGAATAAAACTGATAAGTATAAGCTTACCCCAGGCGAAGCGGAAGTCGCAAACGGCAATAAAGTTGCAAATGCTATAAAAATAAAACATACCAACATTATTTTGTGGTACCACCTTCAGATTATGAATTTTCTACGACTCTTCGAGAAACCTTCAACAATTTGGATCTAATTTGATGAAAAAAGTCTATCGCCTTCTTTCGAAAGCCACAGAAATTTTGAGAGAATTTTGATAATTAACAATATGGCGGCGATTTTCCTGACAATATTATTATTCGATTTGTCGAATCTTCCTGCAAAAGAACGACACATATAAAAAAATTGTTGAAAAATATCGTTTGCACAGTTAGTAAAGTTCTACAAAAACTTATTTCACATTTTTACGATATCTTGCAACATTTCCGAGAAAAATAAAGAAATAAAATGTTCAAAAACACAGAAATCTTCTTGATGAAGAAGATAGTTGAGCTCTAACAAAAAACTATAGTCCTGTGGATACGGTATGTAAGAAAGGAGCAACGTAGCGGAGCACAAAAAAAAAAGAGAAACCGGGAAATGAGGGTCGCAAGCAGCAGCCAAAGCACCACACAGGGGGCAGTGGCTGCGAAAACTTCAACTGGATCCACTCCTCAGGCTTATCCTACAGTTAAGAGAAAGGAGGAATCCAAAAAAAAACTCCCTAAAGAATTCTTGTTGCGTCGGGTTAACCTGAAACCAGCATAATTTTCGAGAACTTTGACAGGCTGGGGCAGTAAATCTCTGGAAGGATTGTCACCTTACTGCGCGAGGACCGCGCCTCCAGATTCAACGATATCTTCATCAGGTCGGGAGCCGTCGTGGTGGAGGCCACAGACATCTAATCGCGAGACTGGATAGTGGAAAGAACTCCAACGTTAAGTCGTAAGAAAGGACAAAACCTGGAGGTCGAGGGGACGAAGTGTCTACAAAGGTACCACAGAGTGACTGTACTGATTCCCGGTACCATCAAAAATCCAAGGACGGTTCTCGGGCACCTGCGCATCCAGAACCTGAATCTACGACCCGATTCATGGAAAGTGCATTCTGACCGGCAAGGATCCAGGACGAAGGAAAGAGACTGGATTCTTCTTGTTGGTCTGCCTGAATCCTCAATCAGATTTTTTGTGGCTCTGGACGACAAACTCTACCTGGAGGTGGGTAGGGTTACGTTCTGGACGAACCACCGGGGATTTGTAGGAAAGCCAGAAGCGTCCAGAGGTGCCCCGAATCAGCTTTCCATCGCCTGAGAGAGAAATCCTCAATTATGAAGATTAATCTCCACCACAGCGAAGGGGCATTAGCAATTTTAGCTAGACGCATTTCAGTGGTGCAGACAGGGATGGCTCAATAAAGAGGGGTACTATACCCAGGGCTATGCGGATGACTTTGTAATCCTAGTCAGTAGGGTTCATTTGGAAACGTTACTCAGTCTTACAAGGTTTGCCCCACACATCGTGAACCTGTGGTTTGATAGCTGAGGGCTCTTGGTGAATCTGGAAGAAAAACCAGCCCGGTCATTTTCAGGAGAAACCAATAAATGCTGAAAGATGAGCCTCCCGTATTCCGTGGCTGGAGGCTGACGTTTTTCGATTCGGTTGAATATCTGGGAGTAATCCTAGATCGCAAACTGAACTGGGCGAGGCACTTGGAGACCAAATGCAGGAAGTTTGTCATGACTTTTTTGATGTGCAGACTAGGTTTCACCAAGAGATCTGGCGTCAAGTACTGAGAGCGAATATTTGAGGGCGTTTCACAATAGGCTGTATAGCTTGAACTAAAAAAAATACTAAATTCAACAAAATTGTTTGAAATCTCCTCGTGATTGCAACAGTGAAATACGCCAATTTATTTCTACGAAGTACAGCATTTTTTATGAAAATGCGATATTTTCCGAACGAGCCTCAGTATTTGGTATGTTCTTTTCTCTTCCGACGTTGGAAATAGATTATAATATGTAGGAGTAAACCAAAAATTCGAAACTTGAATTTCAAACGAGTCAAGTCGAGCTAAGCTCGATCCCTTTCAAGTCCAGTCAAGTCCAGATCCTGCTTTCCGAAAAGCACGAATCTCTCCGAGTACCTGGAACTTCTGATATTTTCAAGAATTTTTTCTATGCTGGACTAATTCCGGACTACATTCTGCAAAAACTTGGTGAACTGCAATTTCCGGTCTCAGTTTTGAAGAGAAGATTCTAAAATTTTGATTCGAAATAGTAACAAAATTTTTGAGAAAGTTAATAAACTGAAAGATTCCAAAAACACTCGGTATACTAGAATTTTTATGGGTTTCTGATCATAAATTTATGATCAAAACCGCTGCATATTCAATTTTAATTCCTGGATCTTGGGGATATTTTTCCCAGTGAATTTTTTCGCTGGAAAGTTTACAAGTTCGCAAGAAATGTTCCGATATTTACAAAGGTTTTGAGAATTTTTCCCGAAAACAGTAGTGGTTTTTTTGAAGAGTTACTCTTGATTTATGGAGACTGGAAGATTATGTTTTTTTTTAGATTTTCGCACAATTTCCTGCCCTACAACTTTTGCTGTTACATGACTTACGTAGTATCACCCGGAAGCAAAGTATTTTGAAAAAAACTAAACACGAGGAATTTGCCCTAAAAAATAGGTCAAAAGTGGTCAACTTTGGGAGGCCATTACTTATGACGATGAGAGATAGATCATTGCATTCTTTTTAGAATCACTTGAAATTACGTCTACCTTAATCAAAATCTGGGACATTTTTTCGTGAAATTAACAGGTTCCAAAGTACAGATAAAAACTTCAGAATCGGTTTTTTTCGCCTCCTTTTTTTTAAATTCGTGTTCTTTGAAAAAGTCAGTTTACGCAAACAGGCTCTTTGGCACTTTTAACATTCTCATGAGAGAAAGTATCGGATTTGTGTACAGTTTGACTCGCCACCCGCCCCCTGCGTTTTGGGTAAATGTCCACGTTTTGAGAGCCCCTGAACCCGAAAAGCAGGTGTTCACGAATGCATCTGTATGTCTGTATGTATGTCTATGCGCACGAAAGCTTTCGAAAGAATTGACGGATTGGATTCACCTTTGGTCATAAAAGCTTTTTGAATTTTCTCGAAAAATAAAAAATTCAAATTTCGATCGCACAAAAAATAATGAAAAATCAAAAATTCCATTTGGCGATCAAGCTATATGAAATACAATTTTACGATTTTTGTTCAATTTCGTAAAAAACAGCATGACAAATAAAATGAAGGAATTCAGCGTTTGGACAAACCAAATCAGCTACAAAAAAGTAATAAGACAAAAGTTGTTCACTCGAAAAAAGACACAAGATATGACAGAAAATTGGTCGACAAAATTAGTTGTTCACAAAAGTTGTTCAACCAAAAAAATCTACACATTTTTCATAGTTTCTCATTAAAAATAAAAAATCTACCTTTTTGGAAAAAGAACACAAACTACACATTTTATCAGAACCACTTCAAGCCAGGATGAGTGTATTTAGCTTGAATCGTGAAAAATAACATCTCAAATTGAAAAATCAAATTTATAGGAGAACAACAGAATATGCAATAAAATGTTCGATAACAAAATTGTTATTTCATACAGGATGCGTATTTTTCCTCAATTATGAAAACAATAAAATGAAAATACGTATGTTTCAATGCCAATGCATATTATGAATTGAAATAACATGAATTTATTGAAATAATACATTTTTCAGGCTAGTTGAGAATAAAATTTGATGCAAAATAAGAAATAAATATTAAAGCAATGAAGGTAAATAAAATTTGTACCTTATATTGCAATATTTGATGAAGCGATCCCAGAGCGAGGTACATAAATAAAGCTAATATACATTTAATATAGAAGTATTGAACATGATCACTTACTCTGAAAAAACAAAAATTTCACACTTCCCCTCATGTTGAAGAATGGATGAGGTTTAAGATGACTTTTCTGCATCTGAATATCTAGACAATAATAATTGCGGTTATTCAAATTGTCACACATATATAAACCGGAAAAATAACATGTGCCGGAAACATACTTCCTTGGTTTCTGATCGAGAATTTAGGACAGAACCCGGAAATAGAACATGAAGAATGAAGATATATGACTCTATTGTCATTGTCATTGTTTTTTAGGAAGCAGAGTATCAGACCGCAAGCCTTGACCTTTTCATGGAATTCATGGAATTCAAGGAATTCATGAAATTCGAAGAATTCATGAAATTCCAGGAATTCATGAAATTCAAGGAATTCATGGAATTCAAGAAATTCATGGAATGCAAGGAATGCATGGAATTCAAGGAATTAGTGGGATTCATGAAATTTATGAAGATTTAAGGAATGCATGGAATTCAAGGAAAAGAAGCAATTTCTTGTTCAAAATATGATACGAGTGAAGTTGCTCATGAAGATTACTTATAAAAATGGAAATCGTTCTCTTTCGGATGATTCACGACAAAATCAATGCAAAGAATACATTCAAACATCAAAAATTCAGCAAATGGAAGTTTTATTCAATAATTTGTTTATGGTGTTTAAACAAATTGAGTAATTTAATCTATAATGAAAACTCTCTTACGTTCAATGTCTATGTACCGCGTCTGCCCCTATTTGAGAATGTATCAATAAGAAGTGCAAAAAAATATGGTAGTTTATCATTTCGTGACGCGAATAACAAATGAGTTGAAAATTTTGTTTAAAAATTGGCCTTGATAGAACTCTTCAAAATTGAATCAGCTGTAGTTTCGGAAAATAAATTTGCAAAAAATAAAAAAAAATCACTTTCAATCTGGGCTGAAATCAATAAAATTCATTCATTTATATATTTAGAAAAGGGATCACTTACTTATTAAAAAAAAGGATTTCACACTTCCCATCATGTTGAGGAATGGATGGAGTTTAACACAACTTTCTGCACCTGAATATTCAGACAATGATAAATGAGGTTACTCAAATTTTCACATATATATAAACCGAAAAAATAACATCTGCCGTAAACATACTTCCGTGATTTCATCAAGAAATTAGGATAAAAACACGAAACAGAAGATGAAAAATGAAAATTGTCGACTTTATTTTCCTTGACATTGTTTTCAAGGAAACAGACTATCGCATTGCAAGCCTTTGTTCTTATTTGGAGTAGGTCAGTTTAAAATTCTCATCAGCACAGCAATTAAATTAAAAAAAGGAAACATCTAAAAACCTTGGCCACATGACTTTTCATATTATCACATTTTTAGAAATTTTTATAAGAAGGGCACATTGCTTTCAGGACATCACGAAAAACACGTGATTCCCCTTCACCAATGGTACATTCATACGACAAATTTTTTTTCCATTTACTTAAGATTTATTTACATTATATATAGTTGAATTGAGGTCTTCTGAAGATAGAATGAGAAAATCTACAATATCAATAAAGTTTTTCACTTTTTAAATCTTTTACTTTTTATTGCCTTATGAAATGGGTTCGATTGATATCAGCATATTCAAAAATCTATATATTCATATTCCAAGTTTATTTCTTTATTTGCTTTCAAGGTTATAAGAATATAATTTTCCTGAAATTCTTGGAACATCAAAAATTATTTTTGAAGATGGGATATATTTCAAGTCAAAATTTCAACGAAAAGGTCAAGTTTCAACCAAATAGTAGAATTCTGAATTGAATGTTACATCTTCAACCGAAAATAGTATATTATGAACCTAGGAGTAGAAGATGGGCTTTTCGACCAGTGTATGTATACAATCGTCCACAAAACCCCATCTTCTCCCTCTAGGTGCATAATATACAATTATTCACCTCTGACGTCACTTTTCAGTCCCTAGGGAGTAAAAAGTATTTTTACTAGGGAGTTTTACGTTATTTACAAGAAAGTAAAAAGTACTTTTACTCCCTAGGGACTAAAAAGCGACGTCAGATGTGAATAATAGTACATTGGGTGGCAAGGGCGCACATCCGCACTCGTCGATATTGACCAATATCGCCCTTGCAACACACGATATTTTGTGTCCTAGTGCACGATAAATAAGACGTTAAATGAGTACAAGTGTCTGTTATAGGGAATAGAGGCTTTTGAAGCAATGTAAATTTTGCAACGGTAAGCGGTCGGTAAGCACATTTCCGCCCGTATCAGCGGGCGGAAATAACACATTCCCGCCCGCTGATACGGGCACTCTCAAAGTGCGCATGCTTTACCTCTATCGGGCAGCCACTTTACAACAATGATAATTGTTCCCTTTCGAATGTTTTTCATGATTGGCTATTCGTTTTACGTTATTCACAACAAAATTTATGAAAATAATGCATTCAAACACAGCAAGTTCAGCAAATCTCGGCTTTCTACATTACTTTGTTAACAACATTTGAAGCAATTAAGATTGCCACAAATGGAGCTGAAAAAAGTATGGTGTTTTGTCATTTCTCGACGCAAAAATCAAACTAGTTAAATATATGAAATTAATCCAAATTATTCATTTTTATACATTAAAAAGAGATCACTTACTGAGTAAAAACTACAATTTTACACTTCCTCTCTTATTTAAGAATGGATGAAATTCAACACAACTATTCTATCTGGATATCGAGACAATGATAATAGAGGTTACTCAAATTCTCATAAGTATGTAAGTCAGAAGAATAGCGTGTGTCTCAAACCTATTTTTATGGTACCACGAAACGTAAAATGAAACATGTAAATATTTGACATTATTTTCATTTATATTCTTTTTTCAGGAAACAGAGTATCAAACTGCAAGCCTTGACCGTCCTCAGAGTATGTGAGTATAAAATTCTTGTCAGCATAGCAATTCAAATTTCAAAACATGAGGAAATATCTACAAAAGATCACAACTCGACCGATGAAGTGGACACAGACTTGAAGTGATTTCATTGACTAAACGTAACTTCAAGTGACTTCACGTCTGTGACTTGATCGAAGGTGTATACCTGACTTCAAGAATTGTTAACCCCTTGAATTTGTCCCAAGCAGGGCACATTTTTTTCGTGACGTTGCATCTGAATTTCAAAACAATGATAATTGAGGATACCCAATTCTCATACGCATATAAACTGGAAAAATAGCATGTGCAGGAAACCTTCTTTCGTGGTTTCTAATCACAAATTTAGGATACAAACAGGAAATAGAAGATGAGGAATGAAAAAATTTTTGTTTATTTTCATTGACATTCTTTTTCCTGGAACAGAATAATCAAACTGCTGAAAATAATGTAGTAAACATACTTTTATGTTTTCTAATCACGAATTTAGGACAAAAACAGGAAATGGAAGATGGAAAATGAAAACATTTGTCTTTATTTTTATTGAAATTCTTTTTCATGATCAGCACAGTAATTCAATTTTTAATAACATAAAGAAATATCTACTGGAGATAAATATGAATCTACTTGAATTTTCTTATTATAACGTTTTTAGTTAATTCAGTTTCCTTGAGTAGAATAAGGAAATACACGATATCAATCAATTTTGTTACTTTTTGAATCATTTACTTTTCATTGCTTTCACTACATAATTATATTTTAAGTTTAATTCTTTTTTTTTTGTCTTCAAGGTTATGAATATAGAAATTCCCTTAGATTCTTGCAAATATTAGGAATTGTTTTTTGAGGTTTTAGATATGCCAAATCGAAATTTAAAAAAAGTCAGTTTTCAACCAAATGAGATTCCAATGAGACTTGGTATACTAGAACTTTTTGTGGGTTTCTAATCACAGAGTTATTATCAAAACCACTGTATTCCAAATTCCAATTCCTGGGTCTTGACGATTAAGAAATTATTATCTCACCTACAAAGTTTTTGCGATTTTTTTTCGAAAACTGTGACGAAATAAATAAAAATAATCTCTTAGGAAATAATTGAATAAAATTTCCAAAAAGGAACACGTTTATGAAATACGATTAAAACATAATAGTTATGATAGTCATTTGACTTTATTTGCTCAAATATTCTTCAAAGTAACTAATTTCTAATTGAAAGATATCAATTTTCAACCAAAAAATAGGATAGTTCTAAGGTAAACGTCCCAGTAATCGTGACCTTAGTCCCAGTAATCGTGATGCCAATTTTCTTGCTTTTTATTTTATTTGAATGAATGTAATTTCTATTTGCTATTATAAAATGCTAAAGATAAGTGAGTTTCATCACCACAAACCACGCTCTAGAAATTCATGGAATCCAAGGTATTCAATGAATTCAACAAATTAAATGAATTCAAGGAATACAAGAAATTCAAGAAATTCAATGAATTCAAGGAAACGTATCGTGCACTTTGGACAAAAAGGTAATTTTTAACGAAATAAGGTAGACGTCTCAGTAATCGTTACCTTAGTACCAGTAATTTCTATCAACTATCATAAAATGGTAGAAGTAAGTGTTTTTTATCATTGAATCTTATTTTCACATTTACCCTAGTTCATTGTCAAGAAAAAATACGATTTGATAAAGAAAAGTGTAATATTTGACATTTCCACTAAAAACATTTGAATTGCTAAAAAGACGAATTTTCAACAGAATGGTTAAATCGCCAAACAAAGCTTGTTTTCTTATTTTCAATATAATAACAAAGGAAAAACTGCTATTTCTATTAGAATCAATTTTTAGTTCCAAACGAGCTGCAACAAAAAGGAACCTCTCTCGCTGAAAACGAACCCAGAATGATGAATGGTTCAAAAATGAACCCATAATATGGGTTCAAATGTTCTAATAGAGCCTCCTTGTCACTTCTGCATAGACAGGCGTAGACATTAGTCATTCTTAAAAGAAAGATATCATACGAGAAATGTGACCGTTCTTAAGGTTATGTTAAAGATCCGATGTTTTCCACTGCGCATGGACAAGAAGCGCGGGACAATAGCTAGCTTCTTCAATAATTCAATTCAATTTGTTTCAAGAAATAATAAAAAACGTTTTTTTATTGTCATATGTATGACTATTCATAGCACTCATTGATTTCAAAAAGGCCCGCGCTTTTCGACACATGCGCAGTTGAAAACTTCGGCACCCGCCGATGGCCATCTATCGGATATGGACGAACTGAAAAGGAACCATTCATAAAAGTTCCTTTAGAGCCTGAGTTCTGAATGATGCCAAGTTTTACTTGAGCCGCAACATTACTGAACCTCTAGTTTTTCCTGTGAACGCGTGATAGGAAAGAATGTATCAAAAAAGAATTGTTGCCTTTTATCGTAAGATAATTCAGAAGATAAATGTAAATTTTAAGATATCTTTCAAGAATCGAGCGTGCAGCGCGAGTGTCACTATAAGAGAGTTCACCTAAAAGCCTACAAAGATTTCAGGAATTTAATCTTTATCTATACTCAATTCGGTAAAAAATTCAGAATATGAAGATGCATACAAGTACTGAGGTTGGAAATAGATGTTTTTGATAATGTTTGATTCAAGCGTTCCTTATGCAAAAAATAAATATCAGAGCGCGATGCGCGTGATATCAAAGACGATCGGCGTAAGCGCAGCGCACGATGGGAATGTATCCGTGCGGCGGACAGATTTTTTATGTTGAGGTCTTTCTACAACGGAGAAAATAAGTGTCTTTGAGATTAAAGGAAACGATTCAGTAGAAAATGAAAGGTTCTTTTGTTTGGAAATGCGATCAGAGGGAATTTGTTTCTAACAATTATCCATAACAATGACAATTGTTCTCTTTTAAATCTTTGTCATGATTTATTATTCCTTCTACGTAATTCACAACAAAATCTTCACAAAAAATGCATTCAAACACCAAAAATGCAACAAATCTTAGCAAATCTTTATCAATTACTCTGTTGATAACATATAATGTAATTGAGAGGGCAATGAACAAAGCTAAGAAAGTATGGTATTTCGTCATTTCTCGACGCGAATATTGAACTCATTAAATATATATTCAAAAATTGGCTTCGATAAAACTCTTCAAAATTAAATTGGCTTCAATTGATAAAGAAAACTTTCTTGAAAAAGTTTAATTCTGAATCTAGGCTGAAATAATTGAAAACTATTTATTAGTATGTATCAAAAAGTGATCACTTACTCAGTGAAAACAAGAATCTTGCACTTCCCCTTATCTCGACGAATGGACAATGTTTAGAACAATTTTTCTGCATCTGAATATCGAGACAATGATAATTGAGGTTACTCAAATTGTCACACGCATATAAACCGGAATAATAGCATATGACGAAAACATACTACCGTTGTTTCGGATCAAGAATTTAGGCCAAGAACAGGAAACAGGAGATGAAAAATTGAAATATTTGAATTTATTTTCATTGACACTCTTTTTTTCTAGGAAAAATTGTACCAAACGGCAAGGCTTCACATTCCTTAGAGTATGTGAGTATAAAATTCTTGTCAGCATGGCAATTCAAATTTCAAAAATGAGGAAATATCTACAAAAGAGAAATGTGTACCTGCATGACTTTTCATATTATAACGTTTTATACATTTTTTGAGGCAAAAAAAAAAAAAAAAATTCTTCTGAATTTACTCAAGATTTACTAAAATTAGATTCAATTAGCTTTAGTCTTGTTTGATAGGATAAGGGAATTCACAATTTCAATACATTTTCCTATTCTTCAACTCTCTCACTTTTTATTATCTCAAAAAAGGAGATTCGATTGATATCCAAATTTTGAAAAATCGACATATTCATATTTCAAGATCATTTGTTTGTTTTTTTCTGTTTCTAAGGTTATAAAAGTCTAATTTTCCTGATATTCATACGAAGATTAAAAATGACTTTTTTAGGATTTCTGATATGTCAAATCGAAATCTCAACAAGATAGTCAATTTTCAACCAAATAGTTGAATTGTTCACAAAAAAATATAACAAATCACTAAATGTTGAATCTTCAACAAAAAAGGGTAACTTTGGACAAATTATAGTAAATGTATCAATAATCGTTACCCTTGTTCCAGAAATTTCTATCGGCTATTATGAAATGCTAAAAATGAGTGGGTTTTGTTATTAAATGTTATTCTGAAATCTTTTTTTAAAGAATATATTTGAACTAAAACGAGGTTTCTCGATTACTGGTACCGTCACACTTACTGGGACCTTCACGTTACTTCATTGAGAAATAAAAAGACGATCTCAGGAAGAGAAATGTAATATTTGATATTTCAACTAAAAAGCGTGGAATTGTTGAAAAATATTTCACCATATTTTTTGAAAATTATTTTTGCAAGCAAAAAAAAATACTTTCGAACGTTCAATTATTTTCTAACCTTTCAGAAACTTCTAAACCTTCAAAATATCTCTTAAGATTATTAAAATTTTCCGTGAAATTTCTTTAAAGTTCTGTAAAATAAAAACAAAATTTTTTCAAAATCTTTAGTATCCTCAAATAAACATTTTTGTAATCTTTTGAAATGCTTAAAAACCTTTTGAAATATCTTCTAAAAATTGATTTTCTGAAATAAGGAATCATTTTAAATTTTCACAGGAATCTTAAGAAAAATGGGTTTATTACTTTAATACCCTTCGAAATCTCTAAAAAGCTCCATCACTATAATTACTTTATAAGTTTTAAAATCGCCTCTATATATCAGACTTGGTTGAGAATTTGATTATTTTGATAAAAATGCAACTCTGTTCTTAAAAAGTCATCTTTTTTGATGAAAAATTCAAATATTCCGTTGAAAGTTGAAGTATTTTGTGATAATTGTTTTTATATCCTCATCCTGATGAGAAGATATTGGTTCTATGTGAAATTTGACCTTGTCTGTTTTCATAAAAGTCAGAAAGAACGGTTTTTACAATAGGGTATGTCTGTTCATATGTATGTCTGTTCGTCTATCTGTTTGTCCGTCTTTATGTCTGTCTGTCTGTCTGTAGTCTGTAGTATCGTGTAGGCATGATAACTTTCGAAAGATTGATCAAATGATCATATTGGATTGTGCTTTGGCACACTTTCTTAAGGCCTGAAAAGAAAGAACGAGTTTGTTAATCAGCTATTTCAAATAACAATTCAAAAATTTGAATTTTTCCGAAAAATCCAAAATTCAAATTTTGATCCCACAAAAAGTAACGAAAACTCAAAAATTGCCTTTTGCCGTCAAACTATGCAAGATGTGAAAAAACTTAATGCTTGGGAAAACGCCACAAGCTACAAAAAAAAAATAGGACAAAATTTATTCTCCCAAAGAAGGGCTACAAATTCGTTATGAATATTTTTTTGATAGTATATCTAGTTTTTGTTCTATTCGTAGAAACAACTTCAAAAATGAAAAAAATTTAAGTTTTGGACAAACGATACAAGTTATGGAAAAAATGAATCGACAAAAGTCGATCTCCAAAAAAAAAGTAAAACTCGTCTGAATTTGTCATTATTAATTCTTTGATAGGACGCGTAGTTTTTGTTTGAATCGTAAAAATATCATTGAAAATGAAGAAATAAAATTTTTTTGAAAAACGACACAAGGAACGGAAACAAAATTAATAGACAAAAGTTCTTCAGCCAAACAGAATCTACAAATTTGTTAATAAAAAAATGGAGATTTGAAAAAATTAAATTTTTAGAAAAAAACGGCACAAGAAAAGAAAAAAATGAGAACACAAAAGTTGATTAGCCAAAAAATATCTGAAAATTTGTTATGAACTCTTGTTATAAAAATATATTGAAGATTAAAGAATCAACCTTTTGGAAAAAGGACACAAGCTGCAATAACATTGAAAATAAACAGATCAAATTCATGGCTCTAACAAAAGATAATTGACAATCAACAAATGACAGTTGTCGATGCTTTGACATTTCAGTTTCATTAGGCCTGTTGTTTCTGGTTTGATGAATAATTTGTTTAACTGTAAATATACGTCTTCCATTTCTGTCAAGAGTTGATATTTTAGAATAAAAATTCATGTTTTTCTGTTCAAATTTTAACCATTTATTTGAAAATTGAAGTATTTTGTTGAAAATCCATCATCTTGAGTTAACAATCCAGTTCAATTTTCAAGCCAAAAGACCTTCAACCTCATTTTGAAGGTCAATTTGAGGTCAGCTTTGTTTTTCCAAACGGGAACGCCTACTTTGACTAATAGTTGACCTATAATGGTCGCGTTAACTTTCGACCTGAAAACACACCTAAACGTAAAATTTCCCGCTCTTTTCGATTCTGGTACCGGAAATAGGGGTTTCCATTTGAAGAAACAAAGCTGACTTCAAAATTACCTTAAAAATTAGGTTCAAGGTCAAATCCAAGGTCACCTTTGGATTTCTCGTTGAAAGTTACCTTGGTTTTATTAAGAAACCACATATATTTCTGGGGTTTCCATACTTTTTCGTGACCCTGTACATTGATACAGAATTAAATATGTAAATTTAATGCTTAATAGCATTTTTTTAAATATTTGCAACTTTGTAGGCCTAATATTTGAAACTCATGAAACCTTGAAAAATGTACAAACTGTTATGAAACTTTACAACCCTGCAACTTGAAAAATAAGGAGCCAAAGTTTTGGAAAGTCGATGATTCAAATCTCTGGTTTGTATGAGTCCGGCGTGAAATCCACCTGCTGGAAAAGACTGGCTGGGGCATCGACTGAATATTGAAATCTTGAGATACATAATACATAGACTGTTTATTATTATTTCGACTTACAATATTCTCACATAATTTTTATTAGAGTTTAAATAACAAAAAATATTATACAACAAATTTGAAAAAAAATTGAATCATTAGTATGAAGAATTGCGGTTCACGCGAGTTTTTCCCGGTATATATGATAATTTTTAGTGATTGGGCGTTGGCGACCTACTGGAATTTCCTCGGTTTCTTTCAAGGTCAATGGGTTAACAAATTTGGTTCGCATGTTTATTTTCGCCCGGCTTCTGTTGCCTTTATAAAACATGTACAACCCAGCAAAAAATTTAGTAGTCTCCAATATTGCACATACATCACCATCGGATGTTATTATAACAATTTGTTCATTGAGTGGCAAAGGTTCAAGTTTATTAGATGGTCCTTTTATTTTAACTGATGTTTCGCGAGGAAAAGTGAACCTTTCAAATTCGAATATCCGCTGCTGATTCGTTGTGGAAGTAAGCCGAATGAGTTTCATTCCTTCAAGTCCATATCCGTGTCCTTTATTAGCTGGAAGCTTGGTAGGTGGAACAACAAACCTGGTAGGAGGATCCGCGGCAGGAACGCAAGTGGCAAGAGCATTGGTGAGAGGAGGAGACCTGGATCTGGACCTCTCAGGATGGGGAGATTCGGGAGGAGAACAATTCAGGTCAATAGGTTCCTTGGTAGGTAAAGACTCAGAGCTTAATTCTGCAACAAGAAATAGAGGATCAAATTATTCTGAAGTCCGTAGGGGAAGCAGGGGATTATTACAATTTTCGCTTTTGCATTAGAGGCGCTTGTCAATTTTTTGACCCTGTATCTACATGGGCGCTCCATATCCGTGCACTCTCAGTGTTTTTCGGTTGATCGGAGCTCGGAGTGCAGGCGGCCAACCGTTTTGGTTACTTAGCGCGAAGATCAAATGTCCCTAGGCGGCCACTGCTGGTTCGCAAGATGCCTGTCACCGCACCAGTTTTCAAAGCACAATGTCGCGTTGTTGCAAAACAGATGCGAAACTGAATCAAGCTTTACTGCGGGTAACAATATAAAATTCAATTTTTAGTTTGAAATAAAATAAAATCATCCTTCCAAGATATTAAGTTTATGGGTACACAAAGTTCCATTTCAGTCTACACACATTTATCTCAATAAAAACTATAGGTTATAATCAAAATTCACTATTTTGCGAAAACGTTACGTTTTCCCTTCAAACAATTGAAAACTGGCGCAGTGATAGCCATCTTGCGAACCAGCAGTGGCAACCTAGGGACATTTGATCGCCTCGCAAAGTAATCAAAACGGTTGGCCGCCTGCACTCCGAGCTCTGATCAACCGAGAAACACGGAGAGTGAACGGATGCAGAGCGCCCATGTACATGCAGGGTGAAGAGCGGCGAGTCGTGAGACATCGGCGCCACCTCTGATGCTCCCGGTCCGCCCGTTGTCTGTTATGATTTTGCATATAAGAATACGTGAAATGTCATAACTTTATCGTCTATTTGCCGTATTTTATTCATTTACGGATAAATATGTTATAAAATTGGGGGGGCGTCGATGTATAGCACCAAACTGTCTATCTGGGATGGACAGTATTTATGTACGATAACATTAATTTATTAATAAATTCAAGCATTAAAGTAAATTATAATTGTACAATAATAATTGTCAGCTTAAAGCGTTCAAACTGAGTAAAAAAGTGCTATTCTCCGTTCTCAAAAATAAGTTTGAACGTCGGCAACATGCAATTAGGCGTGACAGAAAGGATTTTATTGTTAAACTTGGACATGTAGTGTGTGAAGATCATTCTTTAAAGGATCAAATAATTCGGAAAAAGGAATTTTGAGCTATGGATGGAACGGCTATGGCGGTAAGTACGAAGGCTGTATGAAAAGTCTGTGACTTTTTGAGTGGAAGATTTTTTTTCGGTAAATAAGCGCCTTATTTCTCAACATAACCTCCTCTTAGGTCGATACATTTACTATAGCGTTTTCCCAATTTTTTTATTTCTTTCAAATAATATGTTTTCTCATGGCCCTCAAAATAGGCGTTTGTTTCGGTGATGACCTCTCATTCGACCCAAATCTCTTACCGCCCAGCCATTCCTTCAGATTTCAATACAGGAAATAGTCCCAGGGGGCTAAATCTGGATAAAAATGCTGGATGAGGTAGTACTTCGCAGCCCAATTGCTTCAAATCAATATCGAGTCTGTCCAAAAGAACTGAATAATATTGTTCGTTGGTCGTTTTACCCTTCTGAAGGTAATCGATGTCAATGATACCGCTTGCATTCCAAAAAACTGTGGACGTGACCTTGTTGGCCGACACACCCAGCCTGGTCTTCTTTGGTGCACGTTCACCCGATGTATCCCATTGTTTTTTTATTGTTCCTTGGTCTCTGGTGTTTCGTCTACGGTTACCAAACAACGCGAAAACTCGTTCGGATTGCGGCTAAACATAGCCAAACACTCCTTTGAAACGGTCACACGGTTGCGCTTATGGTCGATTGTGAGCAACCGCGGCACTCATCACGTGGATAGTTTTTTCATGTCCAAAAATTGATGTGAACTGTGATGTACCTGCTCATTTGAGATGCCTACAGCCTCAGCCACCTCACGCACTTTCATTCTCCTATCGTCCAATATCATTCCATGGATTTTATCGACGATTTCTAGCGTGATGACCTCTTTTCGGCGACCTGAATGTTTGGCGTCACTTGTGCTGGTACGACCACAACGAAATGGATGGTGCAGAATTCCCCTAGTACTTATGAAGCCTTTCCTTTGTTTCAGTGATAGTTTTTTTACAAAAAAATAATGCTTAATCAGCACACGCAATTCACATTCTTCCATTTTCGTTCAAATTCACGAGGTTCTCTCCTTTAATGGCTGCCAAATACAAACTAAATGACCCAGCTTGCTCAAAATTTAACGGTAGTCGATTCATAGATAGCGTTAACATGAGCAGAGTTGCATTTGAAGTTACTGCGCGGGAAATTCAAAAAGTCACAAAATAGCTTTAATTACAGTTTTGAATTATCGCTGAGTTTCTACATTCATATGCGATAACATTAATTTAATTATAAATTTGAGTATTGAAGTGAATTATATTTGTAAAGTAATGATTTTCTTGCAGTCAGAATAATAAAAGAAACCTGAATTTAAAAAAACGATAATTTCATGAAAAAGAAAGTGGCGAAATTTTGTAAAAAGTAGCTTTGCTCAATAATTCAAATAATTATATTCATTCAAATAAATCAACCTGATATTTTGTTCTCCTATATACCCTCCTACTGTCTTTACTCCATATTTAATTTATATCTGCATCTTCTGATTCAATTTTTAAATAAATAAATGACTAAATAAGTCCAAATCTATTGTCAGATTTTCGAAATTGAAGATCGCTGATCCAATATGGCCGCCAACATTTAAAAATGTTCGGAACTGGATGAAATTGTCCAAACACATTGTTTTGGGGTCGCTGAATCCGAATCTGGTGTCAGGTTTTCGAAATCCAAGAAGGCGGATCCAATATGATGGCCAAAATTTAAAAAAATGTTCGGAACTCGATGAAACTGTCCATACATAGGTTTTTGGACTCGCTGAATCTGAATCTAGTGTCAAATTTCGAAACTCAAGATAGCGGATCCAATATGCTTGCCAACATTTTGAAAGATGTTTATTTTTTGCCATATTGGATCCGCCATATTGAATTTCGAAAATCGGACACTAGATTCAGTTTCTGCGACTCCCAAAACCTATGTACGGATAGTTTCATCCAGTTTCAAACATTTTTCAAAATTTTGGTTGTCATATTGGATCCGCCAATTCGAATTTTGAAAATCTGACACCAGATTCAGTCTCAGCGATCCCAAGAACCTGTGTTCGGACAATTTCATCCAGTAACAAAAATTGTCTTATTTTGGCCGCCATATTGGATCCGCGATCTTGAATTTCGAAAATCTGACACTGCATTCGGATTCAGCGACCCCAGAAACTCACGGACGGACAATTTCTTTAAGTTCCAAATATTTTTTTTTGTTATCGCCATATTGGTTCCACCATCTTGAATTCCAAAAATATGAAACGAGATTCGGATTCAACGACTCCAAAAACATATCTACAGCCACTTTCACCAATATTCGTTGGAATCTGAGTGAAGTGTTCCCACACCTATATATTTTTCAAAATTTTCAAGTGAAAAATCACCATTTTGAGATTATATTTTAAAAGAGCATACCCGAAAATAGTAGGGAACTGGGCTTCAGACCCAAAATTCCCACTTCTCAATTTTAATAATGAGGCTTGAAAATGAATAAAAAAATCGGAGTTCTTCGTCGTTAGTGGGTTAAATTCTTATTTTCAAGGAAAAATTGTTCTATTACAGTTGAAAATTTAACTACTCGATTGAAAATTTAAGTATTCTGTTAGAAATCCACACTTTTGTGTTAGCAATGCAGTTTAATTTTCAAGACAGAAAGACAAATTTTTTAGAAGACAGTTGAATTTGTATTTCAAATTAAATTTTTTATCCAAAAAGACAAATCTTGAACAACACATCCAAGTATTGAAATTTGCAGTTGAAGAAATGGATTTTTAACAGAAAAACAAAACAACGACTTTTAACAAATAAGTTTATCTTCCGACAAAAGAGATGGATTTCTGACTAATAAAATGAATATTCAACAAAGTATAGTTAAACTTTTAAACAATTTGTAGCGTTTACAATTAAGAAGAATGAGTTTCTACCAAACAACAAGAATTTACAAAAAAAATACTTACATTTTTAGCACAATTGATGAATTTTTAATTAGAAATTAATAATTTACCAACAAACAATGAAGTAGTGAAATTTTAGGTTGAAAAAATTAACTTTTAATATAAAAAAAATTTGGATTTTCTTATTGAATTGTATTAATTCAATTCAAATCAAAACGGGGGAAAAAATAAAAAAGCTAAATTTCTTAAAGCTGGAGTATAAAGTATCTGTATTTAATTTCCATGTGTGATATCACATTCTGTATTAACCCCTACAACTTAATTTCGGGAATATGTAATATTTCATTTTGACATTAGGATTTATATTATGTTGAGTACTCATACCACAAAGAAGCAGAAAAATTGCAATTGTGAGAAACAGCGTGCTGATACAATTCTTCATCTTTCTAAGGAGATTTCGTAAACTATTAGTGAAAAAGATTAAACGTATACACCGCATACGCATATAATCACTATCGGTTATTATTTGCCACAAAAATTACAGAATTATGAAATTTTTCAATATCTCGATACTACATAAGAGAAATATTATGAAATCTTTGAAGTCAAAACAAACTATTGAAATTGAAAACAAGATTTAACAGATCTTGTATACTGTCCTTCTACTAGCGAAATATGTAGCTTCTTATCTAAAGTAAAAATTGTTATCAGTATAATCAACCCGGATTGTGATAAAAATCGCAGATATTTTTCTTGAGATATTACGCTTTTTTACAAAAAATTTCCATAAAATACAATACTTGTTTCAAGTAAGAAAAATTCCTAATGCGTGATAATTGTCATCAGTTTCAATATACATGGTCTAGTGTTCCAAAGAGTTTGAGTGCTCGGAGAAATTCTAACGTGCATGAGAATATGCTCGACCTTTATGTGCTTTGAGAATTCAATGAGCATTTATGAGCATTTCGAAATAGGATTTGAAAATCATATTTTCTATTTTTATTAATAATAATTACATTACTTAAATTTCGCAGAAAAATGCATTGCTTTAAATTGAAAAGCGACTCTACGCTGTGGTGGTATTCGTCAAACATTAGTAGTAGCGGTGGGCTGACTCCGCGCGGCCTACTTCTACTGACGGCCTCCGCGCGCCCAGTGAGGCCGACGCAGTAGTCAGACGGCCGGTCCTTCTCCCGCGTCCGTGCTGGTAGTAACTCAGTAGCACCAAACGCCGTGTAGAATTATCCTTCGAGGTCGTTAACGCGACCGCCTGCCTGCAGAGTAGTGTCCGAACGAAATTGATAACAAGAAAAACAAACGCTTGAGTTAATTTCTTGCCCTCCCCAGTAATATAAGCGTATCTCCAGATGTAGAGACGATATGAATAGATATAGGCAAAAAATATCTAAAATTTAAGATTCGACTACAACGCCGAGCTCCTGGCAACCTAAGTCTTCACCGCCATTCTTTTGAGGGCCAAGGTAATTCGGGAGAACCTATACAAACACGATTTACTTCCTCCCTCCCGAATCAAGGGTTGTGGTCCCGAACTCTTGCGTGGACAGTTGGCTTCCCTTAAAATGTGAAAGTTGGCTGTTAGCGCTGGTATTTGGTCTCATCCCCTCCTCGGGAGCTAGAAAAATTGAAAACAAGGCCCTGGGGTAGCTCAATGAATGCTGGAGATCACAGACCTGGCCGGGGACTGGAAGTTGGGCGTGACCTAAAACTTCTGGCCGAAGTTACGGCCAGAAGCGGATGGTCGCATGAACTTTCAATAACCCCGTGAGCTACAAGTCGGTCGGTCCGGTAGTCAGGGCCCCCAGGTTCATACTTGATTCTGAACTGGAGATGTCTTTCTTTCCGATAGTTACCAGGGAAGCAACTGAACGCTCCAAGACAAACCAAAAATAGAAGAAATTAGTCCTTCTCCGAGCCACCAATTGTTTAACGAAGGTTCTTCTTTGTTCATGCAAACTAAAACTAATTTACAATAATTGTACCCCGCCTCTACATCAGGGGTGCTCGGTAACAAAGGGTGCTAAATTTGATTGACAAAAGAATTTAAAGCAATAGACAACCTACTATTCGCATTAAACAGTGCCTTACTCAGGGTTGCTACAATATCCCAATTTCTGCATGTTCTAGGTGTAAAGCCAAACGTATACCTAGAATATTAATAATATTATCACAAGATCGATTTTGTTTCTAAATATATTCAAAATACTTTTTAGTTGTGTTTTCAAGTCAAAAATGTAAATTTTCAACCAAAGAATTAAATTTTCAACTAAAACTATAAATCTTCAACCAAAAATATGAATTTTTAACCAAATACTTGGTTGAATTTTCAACACAAAAGATTAATTTTCTACCAAAAAAGACTCATTTTCAGGCAATTTTATGGATTTTTATCTAAAAAACATCAATTTTCCACCAAGATTAGAACAGTTGAAATGTCAGACAAATAAATGTTCATCCAAAAAAAAAACGAATTTTCGAAAAAATATTTTTTTTTTTATAACAAGAAGAAATGATTTCTTAATCCAAAATATAAGAAATAAATTTTCAGTTGAGGCATTCAATTTTCAACGGCAAAAATGAATTCTCAAAAAAATAATTCAATATTAAAATAAAAAAGATTAATTCAAAAACCAAAAATACAGTATATATTTCAATTTGCATTCAGAAAAGTAAATTGAAAATGGCATAGTTATATCTTCACTTGAAAAAATTAATTTTCAA
This sequence comes from Andricus quercusramuli, assembly GCA_932178445.1. Lineage (NCBI taxonomy): Eukaryota > Metazoa > Arthropoda > Insecta > Hymenoptera > Cynipidae > Andricus > Andricus quercusramuli. Next base: position 105,823 of record CAKNXH010001745.1, read on the forward strand.
CTAAAAAGAAACGACTTTTTAACTAAAGAAATTATTTTTCAAACACTATGATGAATTTTCAACCAAAAATATGAAATTTGGTCCAAATAGTGGACTTTTCAATCCAATAGATGAATTTTTTATCAACGGAAAAAAATGTTCAACCAAACAGTTTTTTTAATGAAAGAAATTAATTCTTAAAAAAAAATGGAATAGGTAAATTTTCTACTAAGCAGATAATTTTTTAACGAAAAAGGTTATGTTTCTATCAAAAAAGCTAAATCTTCCACAAAAACTATAATAATGAAAGTTAATTTTCAATTGAAACATAATTAATCTGTATCTAGAAAAAAATTAATTTTCAACTAAATACATGCATTTCAAACAAAAAATAAACATTTTCTTCCGAAAATAAGGCAGGATAATTTTAAGCCAGTAAAATGAATTTCCAAACAAAAAAACAAACCAATTTTCAACCAAAGAAATTAATTTTTAACGAAAATGATGAAATTTGAATTAATGAGAGAAACTCTTCTACAGAAGAAATACGGATTTTCAACAAATAGTTAAATTCTCACCGAAAACAGATACATGTTCAACTACAAATAAAATAGTTTAATTTTCAGTAACAAAAAATCAATTTCCAATAAAATTAAAGTAAATTTTCTAGCAAATGGTGTGATTTTCAACCCAGAATATCAAATTTTCAAGAGAAAAGATAAATTTTTGACAAGAAATGGAATAGTTAATTTCCCAGTCTAGAAAATAAATTCTGAATACAAAAAATCTCATTTTCAGCCAAAAAAATTTATTTTCAAATTTTCAACCAGTAACATAAACTCTTAACAAAGTACATGAATTTTCATACAGGAATTTTATACCAGATATTTGAATTTTCAACTTAAGAAGATAGATTTTGAACCAAACATGTACAAGTTAAACTTTCAGTTGAAATAATTAATTTTCATTTAGAAAACGTTATTGTCAAAAAAAAAATTAAATTTTTAAGAAAAGAAGGAGGTTTTAACTTAAAATGAGTAGTTGAATTTTTAAAAAAAAAATATGAATTCGCCATGAAAAACGTCATAAATTACTCTTCAACCGCAAAAAAGGTTTTAATTTCATACCAAAAATCGTTGAATTTCAAAAAAAAAAAAATGAATTTTCAACAAAATAGTTTAAATCCTCAACGAAAACTGATTAATTTTCAACCATATTAATAAAATTAACTTTAACTTCAATTTATCGAAAATTCCCGAACCAACTGCTTGACCAATTTTTTTTTCTTGACCATTGTCGTTCATATACAAATTGAACATTTTCGAATTTACTTATTTTAAATAAGAAAAGTTACTTTTTTGCGATAAAAGATGACTTCTATAGAAAATTCTTTACAAAATAATTAAATTTTGTAGAAAAAAAATGAAATTTTCAAAGAACTAGTTGCATTTACAACCTTGAAAGATAAATTAGCAACAAAAAAGTGTAATAGCTGATATTTTAACCAAGAAGGATGAAACTTTTTTAAAAAAATGAATATCTGTATCAGAAGGACGAATTTTCAACACAGAAAGATTTTTCAGTAATGAAAAAAATAGCTCACTTGAATTATTGAATTTTAAAGCCAAAAGACGGATCTTCTGTGTAAACATTGAATTTTTAACCAGAAAAATAGGAATTTCAAAAAAAAAATTGCAATTTTCAACAAAATAGTTATATTTCTGAACAAAGTGGTTCGAACAAAATATTTTAAATAATAAGTAAATTTTCTACGAAGATCATACAAAAAGGATGACTTTTTACAAATTTTATTTAATTTTCAATCAAGCAGTTGCATTTTAATCCAAGAAAGATTGATTATCTACTGAAACGGATGGGTTTTTAAATCAGGAAGAGAAAGACCTAAAAAAAATAGTAGAATTTTCATCCAAAAAATATTTAAATTGATCTTCCAACAGAAAATGTGAATTTTTCTAAAAAGATAAAATTTCTATGAAATGGTTGAATTTTCAACCAAACAGTTGCATTCTTATCCAAAAAATACGAATTTTCCACTCAGACAGATGAATTTTTAAATAAAAAAGATAAATTTTCAAAAGAATAGTCGAATTTTCATCCAAAAAAGATTTCAGGTGATTTCTCAACAAAGCAGTTGAAATTTCGAGCAAAAAATATAACTATTCAACAAAATTATTGAATTTTCAACCAAACAGTTGCAAACCTATCAAGACAGATGAAATTTCTACGAAAGCAGATGAATTTTTAGAGAAAAAATACACATTTTCAAAAAAATGGGCTGGATTCTTATCAAAAAAACATTGCAATTGAATTTTCAACACCAAAATATGAATTTTCGTCCAAACGTAAATTTTCTACTGAATAGTGGAACTTTCAGACAAAGAGATTGACTTTTTAATTATACTGTTGAATTTTCAAACAAAAATTTAAAAAATTTACAACTAGAATGATAATTTTCAGAAAGAAGCAATTGCAAAAAAAAAGAAATGTAAATACAAAGCAAACAAATTACTAACAATAATGTTATATTAGGGTTACCGCAAAACACTATTTCAAAAATTCTCTAATTTTTCCCTGGCTAATTTTTCATTTTCCCTGACCATTAATATTCAAATACCAGAATATTACATTTGTAACATTTTGAACCTAGAATCTTTCATAAGCGGAATAAAACAATTTCAATTGGAAATTGGAAAATATCAAATTTATTCTGCTGGACAGTTATTTAAAGTTATATATATATTCCCTGACTTTTACCAGATTTTTTTTTAGACCACTGACTTTACATCATTGGTCCCTTGGTATATTTATGATTTTGTTTGGGTTTCTTTGTGAAATTTTTCAAAAGATTTTCACCGGATGTTAGCCGCAAAAGAAGAGGACCTCATCGCGTTCAAGTCTCGAGTTACAAGGGGCAATGGTAGCCACTTGACTTTTTTCGGAAAAAGAACAAAAATTAAGAACTTGAATATTAATAATTCTCGAATAACTGTCTTGACAGTAATATGTTCGAAATGTGCATATTATTCCGATTTTAACGACATGTTATTTGCCCATAAATGTTGGAAATTGGAGAACTAATCAATGTTAAATTAAATATTGAGCTTAAGTTTGATCAAGTAAACTTCTTCAAATCTTCAACTTTTCGAAGCAAGTAATATATCATTGGAATAGGAAAAAATCGTAGATGCTGATTAGATTATTTTCAAATCGCTAATTGCCAAATTGACAGTTTTTTAATTTCTTTTTTTTGACCTGTCTGTGAGCAAAAGACCCCTGCTGCGGCAAGGTCGCCGAAACAGATATCACTGAAAGAACAGATTGTCGACCAGTGTTGTAAATCAATCAAGTCAAGAGTTTTTCATGAAGTTGAAGGACATCAATTCGGATTGGCTGACAAATGTCAAGAAATCATGCCTATTTGAAAAAATGTAAAAATAGGCTACGTAAAGATAACCAAAATTGGTCGTCCTTCAGGTCCTTCTCGCGGGGAACGGGGCACGGGGTAGAATCGACTAGTTTGCAAAGTAAAGTCGACTCGTTTACGGGATAAAGTCGGCTGGGGTACAGAGAAAAGTTAACTAGCATACGGGATAAAGTCGGAAGGGTACGGGATAAAGTCGGTTATGGTACTGGGTAAACTCATCTAAAGTACGGTCCAAGTACGGAGTAAGGATAGGCAAGGTTACGGGGTAAGGTCAAATATCGTACGGGGTACAGTCGGTTAGGGTAAGGGGTAAGGTCATTTAGTGTATGTGGTGAAGACGGTTTGGGCACGGGGTGAAGTCCGCTAGGGACTTCTTCTTCTTCTAAACTCACCTAAACTGGAAAATATGGGCGTATTTTTCCTCAAACTGGCAATGTACTTATGCAAAGTAACCACTGAAGCTTGCAATAACAAATGTTATCACGTGGATTATAATGTAAGCCGTCTCTCGTTATAATAGTCTGTTAATCGATAGATGCTAAATAATCTACACTATAGCACTATGGACGTTTACGATGTCAGAGCATTAGTAGCCGATTATCTACACAAACTAACGTCGTACCTCAATCAACGAACTATGCAACGAGTTGTCATTAAAGTTCGCTTTGTGCTCAGAAATCCAAGTAAACCAGCAATACTGCCGATAGCATGGGGACAGGAAGCCATGAATATTTATCGAGTCATCTGGGGAGCTTCCTCGCTATCCAGTATTGGCTTCTTATGGCAAGGTATTACCTTTATTATAATCTACGATGATTGGGTCAACTGTGGAGACTCGTTTAACTCTCACAGGATCGATTTGCACTTTAATTTATTCATTTTTTTTTTATCCTGGTTCACCATTCATGTTTAATTTGTAGGTAGATATATATGCTCAGTAGACTTCTGGTCAGTGACGAAGTTCTGTTTTCGAAAATGGATTGAAATGAACTAAACTAGAAAGTGAAAATTACCTTCAAACTCCAGGGAATGAAGTTTTACTTATTTTAAAAGTTGTAATTTAACAGTTTTATTCCCAATCAAAACTATGAGCAGTTGTTAGTGGTCATCTGAAAATCACCTACAATGATTTAAGGGCGGGAAAAGTTGATATTTCATCGTTTTGGCTTGTGGAATCAAGAAATTGGTAAAAAGTTGATCGATATGATTGAAAATAAAAAATTGTATTGAAACATAACTTTTTTTAATTTAACTGATTCATAGAGACCTTTTGACTTGAAACTTCAAGAATTCAGTTCTCATTTTTTTAGGAGTTAAAAATGTTTCTTCATTATATAATTAAGACATTTACTGAAAACTTTTTTCTCATTCGATTGAAAATTCATCTGTTCTTGTGAGAGATTTAACTACATTGTTGAAAATTCCTTTTTTTATGAATTTTACCATTTTTATTTAGAAAGAGAATATTTGTGGTTAGAAATATCCACTATCTACATTTTTCCTTGAGAAATGATCTCCTTGATTCGAAAAATCAACGATTCGGTGAATAATTCAATTATTCGGTTGAAAATTAACTTTCTCAATGAATTGGCCCAAGCTGGAGGAGAACTGCCCACTTTGTACGAAGATATTGAAAAATTAAGTCAAGTTTCGATGCTTTCGAAAAATTGGAATAACTCTAAAATAGATTAATATTTTTCAAGGTTCTTTGGATGAGTATGAAGGCTTATTGAAGGTTTATTAGAAAATCAAAATTAGTTGATTTTTGTTTAATAATATTTAATTGTGCGAAATTTTCCCCTGAATAGTGTCAATTTGGAATACTCTCGCACAAGGTAATCGCTCGCATCGCCACCCAATACCCTGGCTAGTTTACTGAACATCTGGTATTGAACATGAGTGTCGTTCTGATCGATTTGGAATTCACGACCAACTATCATGGCACTTATTGGTAAAAGCCACTCACGGCTGTCTGCATTTTCTTCATGCTTTCAGAGAAATCATATCGAAAACCGCGTTTTGCTCTCGAAAAGCGGATATCATATATGCTATACATATGAATACCAATGTCGAGTGAGATTAAGAAGTACTAAAATGATTATAATATTTTCATGAAAGGTAGAAGTTTTCTATTCTAAAAATTGTTATCAGTGTGACTGCCAATTTTTGCACCAGGAAAAAGGAAGGAATAACCAGGAATTTGATTTTTCAAAGGGATAATAACTTCTAGGTGGTTCAGGAAATTTTCCAAACGAATGACAATTCTGAGTTATAAGTGGATTTAAAACAGAATTATAGTGGAGTGCAATTCTGATTTGAAAGAGTGGATTTTCGAGAAGAATTATAATTTTGAGTTGGAAAAGGAAAACTTCTGAAGAACATATTACTTTGAATTGAATCTATTGCCGGAAATAATGTATAATTCCGATCTGAAAAAATACATTTTTCAAAAGAATTATAATCATGACTTCGAAGAGAAAATTTTCGAAAACCATCATAATTTTTAGTTGAAAAAGAAAATTTCCTGAAGTGTATGTAATTCTGAGATGTTTGTGTATCTGAATTCAAAACGGAAATTTTCTAAAAATATTCATTCTAGTTCTGACTTTGAACAAGGAGATTGAAAAAAAAAAATGATTTTTTTCTGTTCGTTCAGGAAATTTGCCGTAGAATTATAATTCTAAATTATAACTGGATTTGGAAAAGAATTATAGTGGATTATAGTTCTGACTTGCAAGAGTAAATTTTTTAGAATAATTATAATTTTTAGTTGAACAAGGCAATTTCCTGAAGAATATGTGACTTTGAATTGAATCAGTTTCCGAACATAATTTATAATTCAGATCTTATACAAGAAATTTTTCCAAATAATTATAATTATTACTTGGAAGAGAAAATTTACAAGAAGAATTATAAATCTTATATGAAACGGGGAATTTTCTGAAAGAATTTAAATTCAGACATAGAACAAAGAATTTTCCAACAGAATTGGAATGCTGAGATGTTTGTGTTTCTAACTTCAAAACGGTTTTCTAAAAATATTTATCATAGTTCTGACTTGGAACAGGGAGATTTTGAGAAGAATGTTGATTTTCAGTAGATCAGGAAATTTTCCAAAAGAATTCTAATTTTCAGTTATAACTGCATTTAAAATGGAATAATAATGGATATAGTTCTGAATTGGGAGAGAAAATTTTCGAAAACAATTATAATTTTGAGTTGGAAAAGGAAATTTCCTGAAGAATATGTAATTCTGAGATGTTTGTGTTTCTGAATTCAAAACGGAAATTTTCTAAAAATATTCATTATAGTTCTGACTTTGAACAGAGAAATTTTTAAAAAATTATAATTTTCTGTTGGTTCAAGAAATTTTCCGTAGAATTATAATTCTAAATTATAACTGGAATTGGAAGAGAATTATGGTTGAGTATAGTTCTGACTTGGAAGAGTGAATTTTCTAGAATAATTATAATTTTGAGTTGAACAAGGCAATTTCCTGAATAATATGTGACTTTGAATTAAATCAGTTTCCGAACGTAATTTATAATTCAGATATAAAACGAGAAATTTTTCAAAATAATTGTAATTACGACTTGAAGGAGAAAATTTACAAGAAGAATTATAAATCTGATATGAAACAGGGAATTTTCTGAAGGAGTTAAAATTCAGACATAGAACAGAGATTTTTCGAATATTCTAAAAATATTTATCATATTTCTGACTGAAGACGGCGAAATTTTTAAAAGAATAATGATTTTCAGTTGATTCAGGAAATTTCCCAAAAGAATCATAATTCTGAGTTATAATTGGACTTAAAAAAATTGAAGTGGTGTATAATTCTGACTTGGAAGAGTGAATTTCCGAGAAGAATTACAATTTTCAGTTGGAAAAGGAAATTTCCTGTAGAATATGTAACTTTGATTTAAATCAGTTTCCGAGAATAATTCATAATTCAGATCCAAAACAAGAAATTTTTCGAAAGAATTATAATTATGAGCTGGGACAGGAAATTTCCAAGAAGAAATATAAATCTTATATAAAACGGGAAATTTTCTGAAATAATTTAAATTCAGACATAGAACAGAGAATTTTCCAAAAGAACTTGTATGCTGAGATATTTGTGTTTCTTAATACAAAATGGAAATTTTCTAAAAATATGTATTATAGTTCTAACTTGGAACAGGGAAATTTTGAAAAGAATAGTGATTTTCAGTTGATTCAGGAAATTTTCCAAAAGAATTATAATTCTGAGTCATAATTGGACTTAAAAACATTGAAGTGACGTATAATTCTGATTTGAAAGAGTGAATTTTCGAGAAGAAATATAATTTTGAGTTGGAAAAGGAAAATCGCTGAAGAATACGTAATTTTCAATTGAATCAATTTCCAAAAATAATTTATCATTCAGATCTAAAACAAGACATTTTTGCAAAATAATTATAATCATGACTTGGAAGAGAAAATTTACAAGTAGAATTATAAATCTGATATGGAAGAAGGAATTTACTAAAAGAATTAGAATTCAGACGTAGAAAAGAAAATTTTTCAAAAGAATTAATATTGTGAGATATTTGTGATTCTGAATTTAAAAAGGAAATTTTATAAAAGTATTTATCATAGTTCTGACTTAGAACGGCGAAATTTTGAAAAGAATAATGATTTTCAGTTGATTCAGGAAATTTTCCAAAAGAATCATAATTCTGAGTTATAATTGGAATTAAAAAAATTGAAGTGGAGTATAATTCTGACTTGGAAGAGTGAATTTCCGAGAAGAATTACAATTTTTAGTTGGAAAAGGAAATTTCCTGAAGAATATGTAATTTTGAATTAAATCAGTATTTAGGAATAATTTATAATTCAGATCTGGAACAAGAACTTTTTCAAATGAATTATAATTATAACTTGGCAGAGGAAATTTCGAAGAAGAATTTTGAATCTGATATAAAACGGGGAATTTCCTGGAAAAAATAAAATTCAGACATAGAACAGAGATTTTTCCAAAAGCATTGAAATGCTGAGATATTTGTGATTTTGAATTCAAGAAGAAAATTTTCTAAAAATATTTATTATGATTCTGACTTAGAACATGGAAATTTCCTGAAGACTATGTAACTTTGAATTGAATCAGTTTCCGAAAATAATTTGTAATTCAGATCTGAAAGAAGAAATTTTCCAAAAGAATTATAATTTTTAGTTATAACTGCAATTAAAAAGGAATTACAGTGGAGTATAGTTCTGACTTGGAAAAGTGAATTTTCGAAAAAAATTATAATTTTGAGTTGAGAAAGGAAAATTCATTCAGAATGTGTGATATTGAATTGATTTCGGATCTGGAAATAATTTATAATTCAGATCTAAAACAAGAAATTTTTCAACAGAATTATGCATTGGCAGAGAGAATTTTCAAGAAGAATTAGATATCTGAAATGAAACGGGCAACTTTCTCAAATAATTCAAATTCATACATGGAACAGGTAAATTACCAAGAGAATTGAATTCTAATTCAATAACTATTCTCAATATCAAAAATAAAACTAAAATAATTAATATAGTTCTGAATTTGAACGAGGAAATTTTGAGAAAAATTATGATTTTCAGTCTATTGGAATATTCAGTTACAATTTTCCAAGAGAGTTTTAATTCTGAGCTAAAAGAGCATATTTTCAAGAAGAATTATGATTATGAATTTGGAAAGGAAAGTCTATAAAATAATTATTATGGTTTCAACGATGAACAGGGAATTTCCCGGAGAAATTATACTTAATTTCAAATTGGATCGGAGAATTTTCGAAAAAAAATTATATCCCAGATATGGAACAAGGAATTTTCCAATTGAATTATTATTATTCATATGTAAAGGGAACCTTCTCGAAGAATCATAATTCGGAGGTATCTGTTATTCTGAATTTAAAGACATTTTTTTTAATAATCACTATTGTTTCAAATAACGACAGGAAATTGTTTTCAAGGATGATAATATCCAGCTTTACGAGGAAATTTTCAAAAAAAAATATATAATTCTTGTTTGAAACAATATGGATATATTTTTTGATCTTTACCAAAAAAGAAAATTTTACAAAATAATTATTATCGTTTTGACTTTGAGCAGAGAATTTTGAGAAAAAAAATTATAATTTTCTGCTGGCTTAGGAAATTTTCCAAATGAATTATAATTCTGAGTTTTACCTGGATTTAAGAAAGAATTATAATTAAGTATAATTCTGGCTTGGAGCAGTGAATTCTCGAAAACAATGATAAATTTCATTTGGAACAGGAATTTTTTTGGAAAAATTATGTACATTTATGAATGAGAATGAAAATAAAAAAATATGTAATTCATATCTGGAATAAAGAATTTAGTTGAAGAATTATAATTCTGACTTGCGTAGGTGAGAGTGAATTTGAATAAGGAATTTTGAGAAAAATTGTAATTATGACTTGGAAGAGTGAATTTCCTATAAAATTAAAATTAAAACCCGGAAAAGAGAATGTTTGAATTCTAATTCTGACGTGCAAAAGGTCATATTCGAGAAAAAAAAATAATTGCGACTTGAAACAGGAAAATTTTCAAAATCATTGAAATTCTTAGTGACGAAATTTAATTTCAGAAAGAAAAAAATTGATCAGGCAAATGAAAAATTGTCAGATGATAAACTCGTGATCTTTTTTTTATGAATGATAAACATACGATCAGATTCGAGAAAAAGGACTTCGATTTATTTCCTCTAGTTTCGAAATGTTTCAGAAAGTTTTATTTGAAAAACATTTTTGGTACTATTTCAACTGGAAATTTAGTGGAATTCCAGATGAAAAGTCGAAAATGTAGAATATAAATTATAGAGCGCGACCGCCCATTGGGAAGGAAGTTTAAAGCGTGCACTTTTCAAGGAAAGATTAATGTACTTTACGAGCGGAAATGGTCTCTTTGATCTCCAGCCAATCTTGATCGGCTTCTGATCAAAGAATGTGCAGGATGCATGTTGTCTAAAAAGAAGTTAGTCTTTTTCCTTTTCTTCCACAAAGAATAATCAAAACGATAAAAAAATATTATTTTTAAAATATCTAACTATCTTACAATACTGTTTTAAAACAAGAACAAATATGAATAATATTAATAAATAAATTCAAGTAAGTTCATTTCTGTCTTGAGGAAAAAATAACACTTTCCACGAAACATAGTAGAAATTGTAGGTCCAGTGGAACTGAAAAAGTGTTATATGCGAAATTTCTCTTACGCCCAAAAATCTGATTTCATAGAACAAATTTTTGTTGGTGCATTGTTCATTTTATCACGGTCAAACATCGTGATGCTACTATTTAAAATATTCAAAGTTTCTCTTTTTTTCAACTTTAAAAACGATTCAATTAAACTTTTGAAAATCAATATTTTTTGCTGTTTATAATTTAGCTAATTTAGGTTTATTTGCAATAAAATAATGAAATTGTCAACAAATAGTTGGTATTTCAACAACAACAAAAAAACGATTATTCAACAAAATAGTTAAATTTTCAACCAAAGAGTTGAATGAAACAAAAAAAATTCAACAAAATAGTTAAACTATTAACCGAATAGTTTAACTTTTAACATACAAAGATGAATTCTTAACCAAAACGACGAATTTTCAACAAAAAAAATTAATTTTTTACCAAAAAATGACAAATTTTCAACAAAATGAACCAATTTGCAAACGAATAATAACACAGATTTTCAACCAAATAGTTGAATTTTCTACTAAAGACGATAAATTTCCATCCAAAAATGGAATAGTTAAATTTTCAAATGAAAAAAATTAATTTTTGTAGCAAAAAAAGGGTTTTCAACAAAATAGTTAAGTCTTAACCAATAAAATCAAGTAGTTGAATTTTCAATTCGGAAGATTTTTAGTTTCTACCAAAAAAGATAAATTTACTGAAAAAAATATGAATTTTCAACCAAAACTGGAATAGATCAATTTTCAGCACAAAAAAAAATGATTTCAATGCAAAAAAATAATTTTTGACCAAATAGTTCAATTTTAAACAAATAACATAAGTTTTTAACAAAGTAGTTCTACGTTCAAACAAAATTTTGAATTTTAAACAAAAAAAGGTGAATTTTTAACGAAAAAATGTATAGTTGAATTTTCGACTAATAACGATCAATTTTCAACCTAAAATGGAATATTTGAATTTTCAATTCCAAAAATTAATTTTCCTACAAGAATAAAGTTTTTCCAACAAAATAGTTCGATTTTCAGTCAATGAGATGATATTTTATTAAAGTATTTTTAGATTCCAACCAATTAATTGAATTTTTAATAAAGAGAATTAATTTTCTAATAAGAAAGAGATGAATTTACAACAACAAAAAAACGAATTTCCGAAAAAATAGTTAAATTTTTGACCTTTAATCAAATAACTTGAATTTTAAACTACAAAGATGAATTCTTAACAAAAACTACGAATTTTCGGAAAAGAAAATTGATTTTCTATCATGAAAGACAAATTTTCAACAAAATACACCAATTTACAGACAAATAATTCAACTTTTAACTAAAAATGATTAATTCGCAGTAAAATAGATTTGAACTAAATAGATGAATTTTCAACAAAAGACAGGAATTTTCAACTAAAATGATGAATCTGCGATTCTGCAACCAAGGAATGAATGTTTAATAAAGTAGGTCAACTTTTAACGAACAACAAATTTTTTCTACAAAACAGTTGAATTTTCAATCCGAAATTAGCAATTTTCTACCAAAGTGTGTTGAACATTCAATCCAAAAGACAGCATTTCCAACCAGAAAATATCAATTTTCAACCAAAAAGTTTATTTTCAACCCAAAAATTGCAGTTTCAATCAAAAGAGAGAAAATTTCAACCAACAGGATTAGTTCTCTACCAATTTTTGACTTAAAAAAAAAGACTAAATTTCAGCAAAAAAGAAAAATGGGGAAGTTACATTTGTAGGTTAACAAATTAATTCTAAATGAATGAAATAATTTTCAGCGAAATATTTGAATTTTCAATTGTAGAGATCCACCCTCAAGCAAATAAAATTTTAAAAAAGTGGTTCAAGTTTCACCCAAGTGATAGAACATTTGATTTAAAAAATATCAATTTTCAGCCAGAAATAGTTACGTTTTCAGTTCAAAAATTATGTTTCATCCAAAAAAGGCATTTTCAACCAAAAATATGAATTGTCTACTGTAAAATATGAATTCTCAACGAATAATGTAACAGATATTTCAAATAAAAAGTATGACTTTGATAAAAATTGTTGAATTTGCAACCAAATAATAAAATTCTTCTCTACAATTACTGTCATCAAGATGAAGCAACTGTGAGAAAAGAAATAAAAATACAAGGCAAATAAATTACTAACTTAAATAATGACTAGTCCCAAACTTCATTTTCAAAATTCTCTAACTTTGCCCCGACCAATTTTTTACTTGCTCTAACCATGAATATTCAAATACCATTTCGATTGTATTTTCGTGATTTTCACCATGATAAAATGAACAGTCTATTGTCAAAAAACTAATTTTTTTCGTTCAAAAGAGATAAAGTTTAAAAAACTATATTTTCTTCAAAAAAACAAAAAATCCAGAACCACGAACAAAATTCAAGGATATTTCCAGGTTTTTCCAGGTAAAAACGAATTCCAGGACTTTTACAGGTTTTCAAGGGTTTCCAGGACCTGGTTAATTCGACTATTTTTGTTGGAAAGTTTGTTCTTTTCTATTGAAACGTCTACTATTATATGTTTTATTCTGAATTCATCTTTTTTGGTTAAAAACTGGGGTATTTGGCTGAAAATTCAATGAATCTCTTGCCAAGTCGACAGTTTTTTTTCGGAGTCAGAAGTAAAAGTTTTTAAAAAATTCATCTATTTGGAACAGTTGAAAATTCATCATTATTTTCAAACATGCATTATGTTCATTAAATTCAAACTATGTTCGGTTTAAAGGTAATTATCAAACATTTTCGGCAGCTTTATGGTTTTTTGAGAATTTTCATTCTTCGGGAAGTTTCTGCTTCTGGAACAATTTTCTCTGTATTTTTCCACATTTGGGATTTCAAAAATCACACATTGTGGTAACAAGATTTTTTCGCAATCTTATTTCTTTAATAATAATTTTTTTTTATGTTTCACAAACTTTTAGATCAAACTCAGTTGAAATTTAATGTAGTTATTTTTTTTCAACCTTTCAGCGTTAACATTTTTTTAAAATGTTATCGCACAACGAAAATAAGAATATATATTCCTTTTTTTCTGATTTTCAGGAAGAATGTCTGTCCTACTGTGGTATCGCGATCTTAAATTTTGGTTCTCTGGGAACCAGATATATTTTTTGCATAAAATATTCTTTATTCTTATTCAGTATGCCTATTTTTCAGATCCATTTCTTCATCTCGGAAAAAAGAAAATTCAATTTCCTATTGCTATTCTAAGCCTATTTTTGAAAACTCATGACATTTTATTCGCAATGTCCTCTGTCAATTTTCTTGAAATTCGTTAACTGTTAACATGAAAGCACCCTTCCTTCAATTACTGAAAAATCATACTTAATACTGTTCTCAGCATCAGCTGTTCAATTGTGGAACGTGAGACGATCACTCATATTTTATTTGTTTATGAATTTTATACAGTTGTGAGACATAAGACGATCAATCACATTGTTACTTGTTCAAGAATTCCGTTGAGTTCTCAAGCATCAGGGAATCAATCATATTGTCGCTTGTTTCTGAAATTCAGTCATAAAACATGAGGCGATCCATCACATTGTTACTTGTTCATGAATTCCATACAGTTCTAAAACATCAATCGCTAAATCACATTGTCATTTGTGTCTTAAATCCATGTGGTTCTAAGACATAAAACGGTCAGTCACATTGTTACTTTTTTTGAGAATTTCATACAGTTCTACAACATAAATCGATACATCACATAGTCATTCGCTCATGAAATCTATGCGGTTCTAAAGAATAAAACGATTCATCACATTATTACTCGTTTATGAATTTCATACAGTTCCAAAGCATAAATCGATGAACAACATTGTCACTTGTTTCTGAAATTCATGCGGTTTTAAAACATGAGGTGATCAATCACATTGATACTTGTTTATGAATTTCATGCAGTTCTGAAACGTAAATCGATACATCACATTGTCCTTAGTTTTTGAAATCCATGCGGTTCTAAAAAATGAAACGCTCCATCACATTGTTACTTGTTTGTGAATTTCATACAGTTCTGAAGTATAGATCAATGAATCACATTCTCATTTGTTTCTGAAATACATGCGGTTCTAAGACATAAGACAATCACTCATATTGTTACTTGTTTATGAATTTCATACAGTTCTGAAACATAAATCGATAAATCACATTGTCCTTTTTTTCTGAAATTCATGCGGTTCTAAGGCATAAGACGATCACTCACATTGTTACTTGTTCATGAATTTCATACAGTTCTAAAACATAAATCGATACATCACATTGTCATTTGTTTCTAAAATCCAGGCGGTTCTAAAACAAGACGATCACTCACATCTGATTCGTTTCTGAATTCCATACAGTCCTGAAGCATACATCAATGAATCACATTGTCATTTGTTTCTGAAATCCATGCGGTTCTAAGACATAAGACGATCAATCACATTGTTACTTGTTTATGAATTTCAGACAGTCCTGAAACATAAATCGATACATCATATTGTCATTTGTTTCTGAAATCCAGGCGGTTCTAAAACAAGACGATCACTCACATCTGATTCGTTTCTGAATTCCATACAGTTGTGAAACTTTAGACCTTCAATTACATACTTACTTCTTTATGAATTTCATAAAGTACTAAAACATAATATGATCACTCACGTTGTTATTCGTTGCTAAATCTATAATTTCATGTTTAAGAACTGCATCAGTTCAAAAACAAAGACAATGTGATTGATCGCGATATATCTCACAACTGCTGTATGAATCTCAGGAACGAATGAAATATGTGTCATCATCTTATGTTTTAGAACTGCATGAAATTCAGAAACAGATAATAATATCATTGATCCTCTTATGTTTAAAAATTGCATGGCATTCATAAACAAGTGACAATGCGATTGAGCGCTAAATGTTTCAGAACTGCATGAAATTCAGAAAAAAATTGCAATGTGATTAGTCGCCTTATGTCTTAGAATTGCATTTAATATGTAAACAAGTAACCATGTGATTGCTCGTCTTATGCTTTATAACAGTATAAATTTCAGGAAAAAATTGTATTGTGAGGGATCTTCTTGTGTTTCGGAACAGTATGGAATTCAGAAACAAGTTACAATGTGATTGATCGTCTTGTGTTTCACATCTATGTGAAATCTAGAAACAAATAAAATGTGAGTGATCGTCTCATGTTCCACAATTGAACATCTGATGCCAAGAACAGTACTAAGCAATAGTTTTCGGAAATTGAAAAAAGGGTGCACATTTTTCAAGATACCACAGAAACGGATAATCCGAATTTCAGTTTTCTTCAGATAATCATTCTTTATGAAAAAAGAGAACAATCCACCTGTCGTTTATGTCAAAATAGTAGATGAATCCTGAAATACAGTGCATTGAAATTTGATTTCATTTTTGAAATTGTTACAGTTTTTTTTTAGAATATGTCAGGAACCGTCATGAATATCGCTAAAGTTAGACTATATTGATAAACATCATTCAAAAACGCATCGAAGAGCCCTACATAAAGGGCGCGAAAACATTTTTCGCCTTTTGAAAAAATTTGTTAACTATTTTTTATTGAAAATTTTAACAGCAAATATCTATTAGGCTTGGCCTGATAGCAAAAAAACGGACGAGCGATTTGATTCGAACAAAATACAGATTTTCCAGGTCAGTGAAAAAGATAATGTAAAATTTGAATCACTTTCCAAATAAACAAAATTCGTCGCCCAAGCTAAAGGTTTCTCTTACTTAAAAAAATAAAATATATTATATTTAATAAAAAAATAGGAAAAATAAAATAAAATATAAATGAAGAAAATAGTTTTCTGTAAGAAAGAATCAGTGGGAATTTTGATAAGAAGATTTAGCAGAAATATCTGGAAGTTTACAGTATTGAACCTCTTCAATAGATACCTATAGGGGTTCGCGAACGAATCCATGAATCAAAAAAGCAATTCTCGGTTCGGAAAATTTGTTAGTGCCATTAGGGCGATATCTTATGCTAAGTCGAGAAACATGCATAAAGAGGCTGCTCTTCGGAAAGCAGCTTGTGATCGATGAAATTCGTGCATGGGCAGTGTTCCAACCAAATAACCGCCACGCCGAGGCACGTAGGGACCCAGAGATATCAGGATTAATCAGATAAAATATTCCTCTTTCCTTGACCAGCTCTACTTTCATTCTAAAGTCAATTTGGACAAACAAGAATAAGAAAACTTCATAAATTACTTTGATTAACTATTAAATATGCAAATTTGATAAGTTTCTTGGTAGAAATATATTTAACCCTCAGTTACCCCACGTATTTTAGTATACGTTGTTACCCCACGGGGGTCAAAAAGTCCCGGCCCGTCTTCTCAGGTTTATATCTCAGCGACAAATCCGTTAATTAGAGTCAATTTTTTTTCACTGAAAAGTTTTTTTTGTGCTCTGAAACGCTATGCTAATCAAATAATTCTAAAATAAAAGTTGAGAAATCTGTATCAGAATTAACAAAAAAAAATTTGATTACAAAATCTGAAATATTTCTTTTTTCAAAATGATATAATTCTCAGTCAGATGAACATAAAAGTGTTTATACATAGTGATTTTTAAAGCTCAAGAGTCACACTTTTAGGTGATATGGCTGACGTAATGATCGGTTTTAAAAAGCATAATTATTTCATCATGTGAAAATTGCGAAAAATTGCGAAACGTATAAAATTATTACCTGACACAAAATCATGCAGTATGTATATAATGGGGTGAAATTTAAAAAAAATCAAGAAAATGCATTCAAAAAAGGTTCATTTATTGGATTTTCCGACATACAATTGTTATTTTATTGTGCGCAATATTGGCACTGTGTTGTCGTATGTTTATGGCACATGACTCTATTACAACGCACACATTTGTACCACGCTTTTTGATATGTTCGCAGCACTTCGAGTGCAAGAACGCGTCTCCATTTCCGTTTCTGAAAAATAAGAAAAATATTTCTCAAATTAAAATATTGGCGAAATCATATAATCATTTTTTCAAGAATATGAGAAAAATATTGATATTTTTTATTCAAATTTCTATAAAATAAGAAAAATATTAACTTTTAAATTTGAAAATTCAGTTGCAAAATCATATTATTATAATTTTGTTCACAAATATATAGTTCTTTTTACCTGTGGTACACGAAAGGCCTTGCTTCACAACCAATCTCTGTCGATGGATGTTTCCGGGAAGAAATTTCTATAAAATCAAGAAAACACAACATTTCAATATAAGTTTACTCTTGCGTCACACAAAACATACTTTTATTTTATTATTGGACACAAAACAAAAATGAAAATAAAGAATTTACCTACGTTTTGTATTTATCCTCAGATCACTTTTTGTAATGTTGTTACCCCACGGGGGTCTAAAAGGCACAAATCGAACTTTCACACTGTCGCTTTCGATGTAATCAACCGAACTGAGTCCGATCATGGGTTCAGCATGGACTATCACCTCTAAACTTTCTTCCCGCCCGGGTCCTGGCCCGCTCCCTTAGCTCATACAGAAATGGCACCGCTTTCAAAAAACCTCTGGGTCATTTTGACCCCCGTGGGGTAACTGAGGGTTAAATAACAAAATACCACTGCAAAAGAGTTTGGGCGCGTTCATTGTATGGTGTATCTTTATGGGGTGGTTCAAAAACACACCGAAATATTTTTGGGGCGAATTTTGATTCTCTTTCCCTCGATATTTCTTAAAATCTAAAAAAAAAAGCTTTTTTTGTTTATTGAAATTCATATTGTGAGATTCCACAAACCCCATGGAGATTGAAATGCATTTCGTATTAGAAGAAAAGATGCTTCTAAAAATGCTGGATAGCAGCTTTGATATTCTGCGTATCCATTTGTCTCTCAGAATTTCTCTTCAGGAATAGCCATAGAATAGATATCAAAAATTAATTTTCAAATTTCATCACTGCAAGTCGGATCTATGGGGTCCCAAAATCCACCATAAGTGAAAAATTGGGTTTTGCGTATTTATAATCATAATTCTTATTCTTTGCTGCTTGGCTTAGTGAAGATCATTCGATCCTTCCTAAAATTGTTCAAACAAGTTATTATGGTTTGTGGTAATTTTATCTTTTAGAATAGAGGCAGGAAGTCGAACTTCTTGTTTTGTTTCTAGCTTACTCTCAGCTTTTTATTAGATCAAGGATTAATAATAATTCGAATTTAACAAACAATAATTGATTGGATAATTTGTTACTTTTTATAACTATCTTCCCTAAAAGTGATGTTAAAAAGTTGCAATTTTTACTGAAATTCTCAACTTTTCCATGGCTTCGGCGTGTAAAGAAATAACTAGTATACGGCAGAGAACTATTTTCTTCATTCCAATTCCATTTCTTTCTGATTTTTAGTATTTCTGACTTTTCCCAGTGTTTTAGAAATATTGATCAAAAAAAAAAATCTTTCGCAGAAAATGAAGAGATTGTTAACCAAAATTTTTTTTTTTCAATGTCTACTTCCTATATAATATAATTAGAACTAAAAAGCCAAACAAAAGTTCAGGATTCGAGAAAAAACTACAACTTTCTAGCATTGGTCTTGGAGAAGAATAAACGAATACTATGTTAACTTGAATGAATTCACTCTAACTGAAAAGTATACAGAAAGTAAAAAAAAAAAAGAAAAAGTATAGAACTTTCCAGCATTATTCTAAGAGAATATTGTCATTCATAATTAGAGATTATTTGAACAACGTGGAGGCGGGGGGCGGGGGCAAATTGTCAGTAAGGAGCATTATGTATTTTTGAATTACCCCTGATATTGATGATTCTGTTCAAAACTTACAAAAATGTGTTTTTTCTCAGGGGATATACGTGTTCAACTTCATAGAGTTCAAGCAATCTCTGAGTGTCACTTTTTTCCAAAAAAAGCTCAATCATATTCTGGACAATCCGCAACCTTCATCCAGCAATATTACAACTTTCGGAAGCGCTTATTAAAGTTACATACCTTTCGAAATAGCTAACAGCTGCTTCGTCGCATTCTGTTTTATTTCCTCTACGTCTTGAAATCGTTTTTCTCTATTTGATTCTCCAATTTCCGGAACAGCCAGAAATCGCAGAGAGCCAGATGAGGACCGTATAAGGGCTGCAGAAGTTCTGCAAGACCGTGTTTCACCTGAAATTGCTGCAATGAATGAGCAGCTGCAACGTCGTGGTGTGGCCACTGACCTACGACAACCATCTACTAAAGTACAACTTTTGAATTACTCAAACCGCTCTTTCATTTTCATATCACTCATAGACTCTTCATCATACACTTTCCAAACCATTGCCATGGTTTGCGAACATTAGTGGCCAAGTTTTTGGCCAAATTGAATGCATACTCTTTTCCGGTGCACTCCGTCATCCTGAAATGCGACGCGTACGTGGTTACACATTTATGAAACTACGCGCGCAAGTCAGCACAAGATTCGCAGGTCCGTTTCACTCAGTAGAAGCCTTCACTTTGAAGAGTAATTATGGAAAAATATCATACCTTCAGAATTATGGGGATAGTGTAACTGGTTCATTTACCTGCAACAAAAAAATTTGTTTTGTCAGGTACCTCAAAATTTATTTTTATTGAGAACAAATGGTGCAATGGCCCTGCATGCCAGACGGGCCTCACCCTATTTTTTATATGAACTAAGGTAAGATATCTCAATAATAATTTTATATTTTTGATACCATTATAATTAAATATTTTTTTAAATATATGGTAAAAGATCTCAAACAGTTTGAATTGAAACCAGATGAAATACGTTTAGAAAGATTTCTGATAAGGGTAATTGGAAAAGCAAATGATCAAAAGGGAGAGGATAATATACAGGGATGCATAGAGGTAAATGAAAAAGGATGTATTTTTCTTCCATTACGGACAGATTGGGGGGGGGGGGGGAATGCATGAAAGTCCCAGAGATAATTTTGTCAATCATCCTGATCTTCAGTTATGATCATTTCAGGAACACTGTGCTTTCTTACAGATGATTGTTTTGCTTTTTTCATGTAAGTATAAGTATATTTATGAAGAAATAACTATGATCATGATACAAGTCTCCTGTGATAAACTTCTTCATTGAATGATAATTAACAACTCAATACCTTAAAACGGTTATCTATTCAATATTCATTACCATCAGTTTGAGACATACGGTCTGGCCAGACCCCTATATATTTTGTATGAAAATGTATGAAATGCGATACATTTCGAACATTCGACCGCGTTTTTTCAGTTTTTCTTGGTATTTTTTTCATTCGAAGTGCCTTTTATTAGTATCTTAGCATCTTGCATACACATATGTGAACATTAAAAAGTAAACCCTTACTTCTCCTGCTTCCATCCCCATCACATCACTCAAATCCCATTCCCTCACTTTCATTCACTTCCACTTCTTCTTTATCCACCCTGCCCAAACCCTTATCAACCTTACTTTCCACGCCTCCCTTCCCTTATTTCACCACCATCTACTTTCCCTTTTCTCAACTTCCCCAAATTCATTCCCAACGCATTCTACCTCTGCACCTTCTCACCCCTTCGCTTCTCTTACTTCTCCCTCCTCTACTTCCCAACTCGTAAAATTCTTCACATCTCTCAGTTCACCTACTATCTACTCCCTCACTTTCCTAAATACTCCTTTGTCTACATCCCCTCCCCATACATCCCTTACGTACACTCGCTTCTTCCCCCAACTCTTCACATCCCACACGTCTAATCCCATCACTCTCCTTACTTCTCCATCCTCTACTTCTTCTAATTCGACTCCCATACTTCTCCTACTTCTCCTTCTCTCCTTCACTTCTCCCTCATCTACTTTCTCTCTCCTCAATCTCTTACCGTTCTCTTATCGTTAACCAATCATCCCACCTCCTCAGTTTCTCACCCACTTCACTTCTCTTGCTTCTGTCTTCTCAACATAACAAACCCTCACATTCTTCACACCCCTCACTTCTCCTACTTTCTATTTCCTCACTTTTCTCACTTCTCCTTCTCTACTTATCCTTCATTTAATTTCTCACCCCTCACATCCCTCATTATGACTCACTTCTCCTACTTCACATCCACTTACATCCCACACTTCTGATCCCATCACTTTCTTTATTTATCGATTATCTACTTCCCCTAATTCCACTTCCATATGGTTGAACTGTCTATATTTTTCACTAAAATTTTTTGTTTGGGTATCTAAAAAGTACTTTGATTTTTATAACGCTGCGTAAGTGCTGAAAAAAGTTCACTCCTTACTAATTCCTGAAATAAAATTGTCGTCCATTATTTGAGCAATGAAGTTAGTTCTGTTCAGTAAAAAAACTGCGCAGGCGCAATTTTGAGCTGATGTGCTTTAGACACTGCCATAGGTAACTTTAAACACTGGTGTTTGTATCTACTTGAAATGAATTTGGATTTAACTTGAACAAATCTTTTAATGATTGAAGTTCTGTTTTTCGGGTTACGTAGCCCCCCCCCCTTCCCGCGCGAAAAGGCATGAACGCCAACATTTTTTGTGAATAATTTGTCTTACAAAAATTTTTTTTTCAACCAATTTTTTTGTTCCAAAATTTTTTTCCCCAAAAATTTTGTTTCAAAAATTTTTCTCCACGAAATTTTTTCCCAAACATTTTTTCGCAAACATTTTTTCTTGTACGCAATATAAAATGAGTATTTTTCATTACCTCCTTCTAAAAACTTTTTCGGACGGGCGTTGCAAAAAATATCGTGTGATACACGTGCGCACAGGTGATTGGTAACACAGAATCACCTATTTTCCGCACTTGTATCACAAATAACTATTAGAAGAATTTTCGTTATTTTATAAGATTTTAGAGAATTTCAATGTTTTTGAAGAATTTTCGAGTTCTCAAAGTATTTTAATACATTTTCCAGGATTTCAGGACATCATAGAATTTCACGTGATTTTATAATATTTAATGGATTCTAAAGAATGTATTCACGAAATGTAAGGTGTTTCTTAGAGCTTTCAAGATTTCCTAAATTGTTTTTTTAAGATTCAGTTGAATTCTTCTAAATCCACTCATTTCTACTGAACTGAATGGATTTTTTTAAATTCTTGAAAGTTTTGTATTCAATTGATCTGGAGGATCAATTGATGGAACTGATCAGAGGATTTAAAATGTTTCGAAGTATTTCTACAAATTCTTTGATATCTCCTAGATCTTCAGAAAATGTCAAAATGTTTTAAAGGATCCTAAATATTTAATGGTATTTGAAAAGATTGGAAAATTTTCGTATTTGATTTCAGTAATTTAATGGGATTTCAAAGACTTCGAAATATTTGAGAGTATTGTGAAAGACTTCAAGGTATTTTTAGAAGATTTGAAAATTTCAAGGAATTTCTAAGGGTTTTATTAATTCTAATGCGTTTGGAATCCCCCTGGATTCTCATTAATGTATCCTTAACTGTTTTGAATTCTTCTGAATTCTCTCAATTCTTTTCAACTCAATTAATTCCCTCACATTTTTTATTGTTTTGAATTCACTAGATTTCTTCTTCAATTCAGTCTGATTTCTTTTGAATATCGTCGAATTCTTATCATTTCCTTTAGATTCTTATTAATTCACAAAAATGTTATTGTAACCAATGGGATTTTGACGATTTTAACAATTGTTTACAAATCATTTGAATTATTTTGAATTTCACTTACAAATATTGAGTCATTAGTTACTTCCTTGGCTAGAAATCAGCAGTTTTCAGATATTTCAAGAGATTTACATTTTTTCAATTCACCCTGAATTCTTTTAGGTCCTTTAGATTTTCCTTGAATTCTATCAATTTACATCTCTGAATTTGCTCAATTTTTTTTTTAACTCAATAGATTTTTTGATTTGTTCCAAGTTTTTATTTAATTGATCTTGAATTTGTTTAACTCTACCTTGAATTATCATGTATTTCATCAAATTCTTTTGAATTCCTTTGAGTTTTTCTATGCTCGCTTCGAACTTATCGAATTCAATTGAGTTTTTCAATATTTTCAAATTGTTATCAATTCATTTGATTATTTGTAATTCACCATGAATTTTTATGAATTTCAGCGAATTTTTCTTGTTTTATTTAAATCATTTTGAATTAAACATGAATTGTTTTAAAATCTTCCAATGAAAATTGTTTCTAATACATAAAATGCTGCGTTATACTTATCATTAGATGTAACCCTACATTGTTTGAACAATTTATTATTGTTTTTACCCTTTTATCTTTTATCTTTTTACATTTTCGTCCACTTGTCACTTCGAGTGAGTTGATACTTTATTCAATTTAGCGAAAATAATTGTTTAAACACATAATTATAATCGTTTACAACTATCTTCTTTTATAACCATACGATATGGTTGCAGTTTTTTCTGATATTTTTAATTTTTACCGAATTTCCAGTTAGAGTGATATAATAATTAATTCAAGTTAAAAACAGTAATTGAAAAAGTAATTGTTTGAGTCAATTATCGTTATTTACTATTATTTTCCTTTATATTCACGGCAGACAGTAGCAGTTTATTTTTAAATTTTCAACTTTGCTTTGCTGTTTTAGTCATGAGAAAATAATAAATGAACATCAAATTGAATACAATGTAAATTTTTCTTGAAATAGTCACTTGTAGCTTTTTTGATAAAATTAATATAAATATTTACTATTTGCTTATAACTGACAAGTCAATGAAGACCTCAAAATTTTGGAGAATTCTGCTATTTTCTAGCATTACGTCAAAAGAAGAGATTTATAAACCAAAATTAATGATGATTCAAACTAAATATTATTAACAATAATAATACATTATTTCAACGATCAATTTTATCAGAGTGAATTTACTACTTATCTTACTCTAATGGAAAATTTGACAAAAATTGGAAAATTTTTGAAAAAATTGAATTTTTGTAGCACTTTCCTGAAAGAGTATTATTATTAATAATGATAAATTGTTGAAGAAATTATTTCTGTTGAACCTAATTAAGTTATATCTCACTCCAGTTGATAACTGGACAGAAAGTGAAACATTTTTGAAAAACCCATGACTTTCTAACATTATTCTTAGAGAAAATTGCTAAAAACAATGGTAAATCATTTATACAATTAATGTGAACATCAGTTTTTCAGCATGGAGTAGTATTTCATGTAAGACAAACAATTTGCATTTGGAAAAACGCAGAAAATCCTAATTAGCGCAGAAAACTCGCGAAACCCATTTTCCCCCTTACGGGATTTTTTTAAGACCATATGAAACAGGCTTATGGGGGTGATGTTCAAAAAGTAATATTCTTTTGTATTCCATAGTGATTGGTGGAGAGAAGTGTTGAGTTTTAACTCGATTCATCTAATATTGATGATTATAAATGAAATTTACAAAGCCGTCTTTTTTTTATAATGGGAAATACACGTGGAACTTCATGGGGCTTGCCCCACCTCTAAATATCATTCGGAAAAAATGGATTCATTTTTTAAGCATACCAAAGAATTTAGGAGCGATATGCAGGGAAATTCGAGAAAAAAAATGTGGACCGCACTAATGACTATACATAATGAATGTTTACGTACATTCTAAATTGAAGGTAAATAACCAAGCAATCCAGCACATGTGTTGTCATCTTCAAGGATTGTGAAGATTCGATGTGTCTAGCAAATACGGAAAATTTCGAGCTATGAAATCCAGAATCTTCCACCTTCTACTTTCTTTACTTTATGAATAAAGCGTTGTCATCGGAGAGAAGTCACAAAATCCAGTAGGTATATATAGCCGGCATTGATCCCGTTGTTGCTCGCACGTGATTCAAGAAAACAGTTCATATTCTCTATCATCGTGTACATTTATCAAAGATGAAGGCTATGCCTAGCAGCCTATTGCTTACTTTCTTGAGCTTCCTGTACTTTAAGCGTAAGTGTAATTCAATATTACATTATTATTCATAAAAACTATTAATCACGCATTTCCAAACATCCAGATTCTCCTTTTTTCAGTCAATTATCTAAATCCAAGCTAGACAATGAAGCTGATTCTTATTTGGTTATAAAGCATCTAAGTTAAACAATGAAGCGTGTAAAATTGTCAGTTATCAAATAGATTTCAATTTTTCTCTCTATAATTCGAGTATTTCTGTTTGTTGAGGCTTCATCTTTTCGTTTGAAAATGAGGTTATTTTAACAGAAATTTCAACTAGTTTATTATATGTGAATATGTATGTTACTTAGTTGAAAATTCAACCATTTTGATGAATATTCATGTTCATAATTTTGTTGGAAAATCATCTTCTTGGTATAAAATTAATATTCTCACTCAAAAATGTATCTCTTTGGTTTAAAATGATCTATATTGTAAAACTTTCTTTTGTGTTGAATTTAACAATTTTTAATAGGAAATAACCATCATTTTGATTGAAACTGCAAATAGTTGGATATATTGAACTATTTGGTGGATCTTTTTTATTCCATAGCCCCAAACTGAATTCCTCATATCTTCAATCGGGTGGTAATTCGTTGTACTTCTTCCCGGAGACAGGTGGTAGGGGACGTGAGGGGGTTATGAGGGAAAGCGGGATTGTATAAGTTGGGAACTAGGGACAATGAGGATAAGCAGGGGAAGTGAGGTAAATTTAGCGGACAAGAAGTGTGCGGAAAAGGGGAGGTCGGTGGAGCGTAACAAGAGAAAATGAGGAGAGGAGAAGTAAGGTAGTGCGTGATTAGGCGGTGAGTAGTGGAGGTCAGAAGAGAGAATGTTAGGGGAAGGGATAGAAAGTATAGGATTTGGGAAGTGGGGGGAACGGGATATTTAGGGGAGTGATGGTTTCGTGAGAGAATGGGAAGAACAGAATTATAGGTTGATCACGAGAAGTAGAAAAAATGCGTGGGTGTATAGGAGGAAAAGTATTGGAGAGGAAGATTGGTGCTACTTAATTAGCTTCTAATCGGAGTGCGATACCTTTGTTTGAATAATTTTGAATCATTGTCACCTATAATAATATTGTTTTTCAAACTTCTCACGTGGAATATTTTTTCCAAAAGGTCAGAATTATGAAAAAATATTGAAAAACTACTTTGAAAAATACATTTTTCATTGCGAGAACACACTACTGACTGATAGTACCGGATTACTAACCGGGTGACCTATTAAAAGCTAGTCTTGACTTTTAAAGGTGATAGTGCTGTCTAGAATATTTAGAAAAATATTTTATGAAGATAGTTCGAAATCTTATTGAATACTCCGTTAAATGAGTCCTAGTAGAAGTAATTTTGCGTTGTGTGTGTTGAATTATTGCGTTTGCAGAAGCCAGGAATACGATTTTATATATTTTGTTATTCTACAAAACTTATATAAAGGAAATGCCTTTAATTTGAGCTAGTAAAACTCGGAAAATTTTTCGGGCTCACCAGATGATAATTTATTTCTGCAGGCATGTTAAATTAAAAATACATTACGGCATGATAATGCCGTAATGTATCACTAGTTTTTCTCAAAATTATTAAGAGTCTAAGTTTTTTCACTCAAAATGAACGTTATAATATCAATTTTTTCTTGTAAAATCAGGTACAGGTGGATCTCCAGAGAAGCTGGATCCAGACGAGGTGCATGTACAATTGTATTTTGGCTATGCTTTCGAGGGATATGTTATGACTTCAAACCGCGAAAGAGGCAGAAATAATAATTGGTTCCTACACATACCCCCCTGGATGCAACCTCATGGTGAGGAATTTCATCCTGAAGGCCTTTCCTTTTTTATACGGACGGATTTCGGCGAACATTTTGAAACACGTATAGGTCCGTCTAATCATATTCTGCTTGCGAGCTACCCTTCTATTCCAGAATTAGCTAAAGTACGTATAGGAAATTATGTGTATACTACTGTGGGACCTTTTAGATTTCACAATCCAAAAGAGCATCATTCCTATAATAGGCCTCATTTTCCAGACTTGAACCATATTTTTGTAATCATGCCAGGAGGTCCGGTTTATAAAGCACAGTTAGTAAAACATACATTAGGAGCATCATCTTCTCACTGAAACATTGTCAAATCTCATCCTTGCAGAATTCGAATCCAATCCTATCTCATAAAATTTTAGAAATTTGCATGTAATTGCGACCGTCAGCAAATCTTTTAATTTTTTATCGATAGCTTTTCATTCATATTCGATCAAACCTTATCGACTCCGGACTTTCATCAAAGCTCACGTGTCATAATCTCCAAAATTTCTATCAAATAGAGTTCGTCGAAAAATCGTGTTCTTTTCTATCAACAGCTGCTCATTGATCCTTTGCAGCACAAGAACTGTATCAAGTCCCATGTTATGGAATGCCGGATATTAACCAAATCTTATTTGTACAGAAACACTATACGTTTCTACTAACAGCATCTCATTGAAACTTTTTTATACCTTAACGGCACGAATCTTTGATGAAATTCTATATCCATGAATCTTGCACATATCTATCAAAGTCTATCGATCTTAAAATCTTATATTCTCATGTTATTATTTTCATATTGCATAAGACTTGATAAACTTTAAAGGACAATATCTTGGTAAAATAATGGAAGATTTCTCGAAGAGTAGAATTATATTGATATTTTTTAGTTTGTGAAAAATATAGTTTTAATAAGAAAATATTTATCCAAAAGGAGAAGACGTGCCGACAGATGAAATTTGGTAGAACGTTTTGAGCCTGTGTGGCCATAACTGTTCAAAAAAATTTTATTTTATGCATCCAAAATGTATTTTGTGAAGAAGATTTATCACTGACCAATTATTGTTCACTATTCTTAATTCGTATTAAACCCTTATGAATATATCTACGGAAGTGAGATTTCAGCGCTTCTTTATAAGAATATCATTATATAGTGTGTTGTAAACTTGTTCAAATTGAAAAATAAAAAAATGCTTGAACGCATGAGCTGCTTTTTCGATTATTTTTTTAAGCCCTGTGAAAAATTTTCCGATTTTTAGTATAATTATCATTTACTGTGATAAAATGCGATAAATGTGATAAAATGCGAGTCGAAAAAAGGCACGAGCGGTCGGAAGCAAAAAAAAGGGTCCCCGCTGCTTTCTGACACTTGTCTTCCAACAAAAAAAATGTCTACAAATATCGCGATTTTCACCAAAAATACAACAATCACATGCTTCCGGAAGATTGTAAATAATTACAGAGCCTATCCGTTACAGTTTGAAGTTTGAATCGCTTTCATATCTTTATTAGAACCGGAGATAGTATAGTTGTACATTTTTGCAATTTTTACCAACAATTTTCATTATTTCTCAAATTTGTCAACTGCGATTTGTTCACAAAGGTTTTCCTCATATTCATCAATTTTTGCAAATTTTTCTCATTACCGCTTGTATAAGAAATAATGCTCTAAAGTTGACTCTTCTTAAATGTGCCCAAAATTCCTTACTTTTTTTCACATTTTTCAGTCTGCAAAGCACACAAATTTTTTTACATAAACGTCTTCGGGCTCATTTACGTGGAACTCTTGCAGCTTTCAAATGACTATTTACTTATTATTCTAGCATTTTTTGTGGCTGAGCTCTTAAGCTTCAAAGGCAGATGCCTATAATATTTGCGCCGATAGTAGAAGGAAAGTTTCCAGCGTAGGGGTTCAAAAACAAGTTTTCCTTATATTTGTTGTTTTTTAACCACTGACATAAAAATATAAAGCTATAGCAGTGATGATGAGAAAAAATATTAAATTGGAGCATTTACTCCCTTCTTAAGATTTTTGTGTATACATAAATATTAATAAATTTATTTGAGACTTTAGTTTACTTTTAGTTGACTTCAAACCAAGAAAGATGACTTTCTGACCACTAAAGATAAACTTGTAATCCAAATTGAAGAATTTCCAATGAAGAAAGATTAATTTTCGGCCAAATTTTCAATTTTTGAAGGATAAATTTTCAAGAAAAAATAGAATAGTTGAATTTTTAGATGAAATCAATTAATTTTTACCACAAAAAAAAATTTCAACCAAATTTTCAACTAAAGGGTTGAATCTCACAGATATAATAAAGTTGTGATAAAGCAGTTAAAATATTTATCTAGGCACTGTGTCTTCAACTCAAGAAGACACAAAAGTTTTTCTTCAAATAGAATAATTTCTATTAAAATATTAAATTTTTTCAACACAGTTCAATTTTAAAACCAAAAATTTCATTTGTCAACAAAAAATCTAATCGATATAGTTAAATTTTCAATTCCAGTTATGAATATTTAACCACATAAAAAGTAGTTAAACTTTCTACCAAGTAGTTGAATTTCATCATTAAAAAAATATGAATTCTCAACAAAAAATATAATAGTTGTATTGTGAAGAATGATTCAAAATCAAATATAAGACGGATGAATTCGACAAAACATACTAATTTTCAACAAACTATTTGAATCAATATCAATTAGCGTTTATAATAAGAAAACTCATATTTGCGGATGAAAAAAGCTAATTCTTGAAAGAAAGCTGATTGTCAATAAGATTAAAAAATTTGCGAGCAAGGATATACATTTTTAACTAAGATGACCAATCTTTATAAAATTAACTTTTAACAATGTAGTTCAACCTTCCACGAGTTGAATTTTCAACCAAAAAATATGAACTTGCAAATATATCTTCAAGAACATCCAAAAAATTTGTTAACAAAACCATTCAAACAAGAAGATTAATTTTTAGCTAGAAAAATGAATTTTCCATCAAGTGCATTAATTTGCTACCAATAATTAGAAGTATCTGCAACTGGAAAATATCATTTTCTAAATTTAGATAGGAACTTTAAAACCAAAAATGGAATAGAGACACTGTGAGTTAAAAGATTAAGTCTCAAACAAAAAATGCATTTTTAACCGGATAATTAAATTGTTGACCAAAAATATACATTTTTGACTAAGATTATAAATTTTTAACAAAAAAAAAAACGTTTAGTAAAGTAGTTCAAATTTCCACGGAGTAGTTGAGTTTTCAGCCAAAACAGATCTTTCAATATAATTTTAAAGAACATTCAAATTAATTTAAAAAAAAAACATTCCAACCAAACAAAATGTCTAGACGCTTTGGCCTTAAAAATCGTAATTTTTTAACGACAATTTAAAACGTTTTTTCATATATTTCTGATCCTTTGAACAAAATGTATCTCGAGGATCTATTGGGGCATAAAAAGCTGTCAATGGCGCCTCGATTATTTGAAAAAATATTTTTTTTTGCATTTATGATCTATGGTTGAATACAGGTTTGGAATTTACACTCAACGGACCCAGGTTCGATTTCTGCTGGAGGAGGATTTTCAATTCAATGTTTTGATTTAAGGTTTATTAGGATTTCAAATGATGTTAATTTTCCTTTTCTTTTTTAAATTGTTTAGCAGTTATGAAACTGTATTTGTTTTCTCATATGCCCAATTTTTTTCGTTCGGGAAACCCGGGGTTTTCACAAAAAATCGTTAAATAACTTTTTCTCATTAATTTTGATGAGGAGTTTCTCCTTCTTTCAAGTTCCGTGAAAAACCCGCAAACCCTTTAAAATTAAGAAATCGGCGACCGTTCCAGCTCTAATGATCTACATTTTCCTAATTTTTTTTCAATAACAATTAATGCTCTTGTGAATACTCAGAAATACTCAGTTTTTGTATTTTGGACACCTATATATTTTTCAACGTTCTAATTAATAATGTTTTTTCATATTCAAAATTGTGAATTATGACAAATTTTGTGATTTCAGAATCTATGACAAAAGAATTATTTCACTCAATTTGTAGCTAATTTTTTAACTCTTAAAGTAGGGGTCGACTTCTCTGATATTTCTGGTACACTCACTAAATGTTGCCATATAAAATTTAAAAATATTCCTAGATATTCTTGATATTCTTTATAATTGAAAAAAGAATGAAATTTCTACCAAGAGAGATAAACTTTCAAATTCAAGACAGATTTTCCAGACAATAAAGAAAAAAAACTTCATCCAAGATGTTGCATTATCAAGCCAGAAAGATGAGCTTTGTACAAAAAACTTCAATTTTCAACCAAATAGATGAATTTTAAACTCAAATTATGAATATTCATACAAAAAAAATGAATTCTCGAGAAAGTAGTTCAACTTTTAACGAAGGAGTTGATTTTTCAACGTAAGCAGATTAATTTTCAACAGAAAAATGTAATAGTATTTATTTTAGCAAAAAATATTTCATTTTAAAATCAAAAACAGTTAAATTTAACCAAAAAAGATGATTTTTCAATAAAATACGTCAAATATCAACTAAAGCAGAGTGATTTTCAACCAACCAATTGCATTTATAAAAGAATGGATTTTCTAACGAAAAGAAAGAATTTTTAGGAAAACAAATCAATACATTTTCAACCAAATAGTTACATTTTCAACCAGGACGATTATTTTTCTAACAAAAATATGGATTTTCAACCAAATAGTTGAATTTTAAACTAACAAAGGTAAATTTTGAAAGGAATGTAACAGTTAAATTTCACGTGAGAAAAATTTGTTTTGGCAAAAAAACGAATTTCTAACAAGATTGATACATTTTCATCTGAAGAAATGAATTTTTAGCTAAAATCATGATTTTTCAACCACTATTAACTACTATTTTCAACTACTTGTGGACCTTGCTACCAAGTTATTGAATCGTCTTCCATATTTTTGAATCTTCATGCCCAAAATTAAAATTTCCTACATCAAAGATGAATTTTTAACCCGCAGATGTGAATTTTCAACAACAAAATTAATTTTCAACCTGAAAAGATTAATTTTAAACCAGTCAGTTACATTTTCAACAAAAATAGATCAAATTTCTACAAAAATAGAAGAATTTCCAGACCAAAATGTAGAGTGTTCCACAAAATAGTTGAAAAAAAAACTTTCAGTCAAGAAGGAACAAAATTTAAATCAAATTGTGGACTTTTTAAGCTAGATAGACTAAATCAGCTTTCAAGCAAAAACAGTTAGATTTTCTCATTGGCTTCTGATAAATCATAATAATTCTAATAATTCATTGTAACTAAGCACTTATTGTTATTAACCCATGTAATTTTCTAAAAATAATTTCATTAGGCTTCATTAGCAAATCTGACGGTATCTTACATAGGGGAAAGGGGGGAAAATTTTCAGAAAAATACATTACGCAAATCTTCGATAATCCCTTATTTATTTGTTTATTCATTTATCATTATTTCGTGAATTTTTGATTATTTGTGGATCTAGGGACAGTGAGGGTACGTGGGCTAGGAAAGTGTGAGAATATATGTAATTCAATATGCATAGTTTAAATATATTCCGAAGTATTTTCTTATATTCCGAAATATTCTCTCATATTCCGAAATATTTTCTCCTTCTTAGAATATGCTGTATGTCCAAAGAAATGAAATCATTACGGTACGCGCAAGGAATTTTTAATTCCATTTCAAATTAAAGTTTAATAATAAGGAAATCGAGAACATATATGTATACATAACATATATTTCAATAATAATAATTGATAGAAAAATTTAGATCAATTTATTTGATTAATTTTATTAATAGATCAATAATAATAATAATTCATAGTTCATAACTTAATAAATTTCAAAACTTAAAAAAAAATCTTATCAATGAGGTAATCTCACAATTATTATTTTCAAAGAATACGATAAAAATTCAAAAAAATTAAATATATAATAATATTAAATCATCTCAAAAATAATTTTTATAATATACTAGAGAATATATTGATTCAATCAATTGAGCAAATAATGATATTGGTTTTATACAATAATTTAATTTTTTAATTTATTATATAAATTAAATTTTTTTACAATCAAATTCTTTTAATAAATTAGTAGAATAAAATATATTGTAACTCATTTTCAAATTACTAATAAACTAATGAAGATATCTATTCAAATTATCATATATTATCAACGATAAAGAATTACATTCAAACGAATATATATTGATATTTTGTTGTAAATTAATCTTGTAGAGTATTATCAAATTAAATAATAAGTTTTCCTAAATTAATTAACATACCGTCAAATTTATTCATTTAATTATTAAAATTTACTTCACTTTTGACGTTTTGATGATGAAATTGTGTGAGTTATCGAATAAAAAAGTAATCAGCACCATACTACGAACAGCGCTTCCTCAAGTGGTAGAGACCTTCATTGGTCAGCCGTCTCCTCAAATATAATATGACGTGTCACACATCCTGAAAAGAACGTTTACGAAAAAATCAAATTTTTAGAAGACATGCACGATTTGAGCTCTATTTTATTCCTATAAAGAGGGGCTGAGGTTTTAATATTTCTGAATTGTATCAGATGTTCAATAAAATTATCAAACTTTATAAAATCTTCAAAATTTCAATAATATAAAAATTTTTGAAATGTTCTGAATTTATAAAATTGTCAAAAATAAAATTCCCTAAATGTCTCAAATATCTATAATCAGAAATTAATCAGATTTCTGAAATTTCCAATATTTCTGGAATTTGTAAAATGTTAAAAATTTGTAAATTTGTAAAACGTTAAGGTTTCTTAATTATTTAAATTTGTAAAATGTTAAAAATTTCTTAAATTTTAAAATTTGTAAAATGTTCGTATTTATAAAATTTTTCAAAAACTCTCAAATTTTTTTAAGTTTGAATGATTTCAAATTTTTTATTACTTATATTTAACATAGATTTTCAAAGTTTCAAAATTTTGAAAAATTTCCCAAATGTATGCAAAAATAGAAATAACTTTTTCGAAATTCCTCCATATATGAGCATAAATCATGCCTGTGTCACAAAAAACGTCTAAAATCATCCTTTTTTCTCAGTAGACGTCGAAAGAGTTCCGCTTAGACAGAAAATGCAGTTTTTAAGAAAATGTATGTCTGTCGGTCTGTCTGTCTGTCTGTTTTTTGACGACGCGATCACTTTCGACGGAATTTTGTGAATCGAATTTCCTTGGGCACACTAGATATGATAGAAATTCTCAGAAATTATTTTCAAAATTTTGAAAATTTCAAAAAATCTTGGAATTTCAGAATTTTCAGAAATTTTTGTAATGTTATAAATTTAGAAAATTTGAAATATTTTTATGATTTTGAAAAATTATTATAGTTTAGAAATGTTGATCGTTTCACCAATTTTAATCATTTTTGAAATTTTGAGATATTTCGGATATTTTGAACATTTCATAAAATTCAAAAATATTAGAAATTTTGTTAAATTTAAAAATCTTTAATACCTTACTTATTTTGAATATTTTACAAATTTTGAATATTTCACAAATTTTCTTCAGACAAACATTCTTATCAAGATGTCTGACACGTCGTGTTATATTTTAGGACACGGCTGACCAAAGACTATCACTACTACTTGAGAAGGCGCTGCTCGCGAGTATGGTGCTAATGCCTTTTTTATTCGATATATCACACAATTTTGGCGTCCAAACGTCAAAAGTGAGCTTCCCAATTTGACCAAGTGACATCCAAACGATTGGTAACAGAATTAAAGAAAAAAAATTCAATTTGTTCCGCAGCGGGACGTTAGCACTCCAATTTTGAAAACTGAATATCTTTTTGAGTTTTACCATCCAAACGTCATTCCCAAAAATTCAACTACTATATTTTATCATTATTCTATAGTCTTTAATGTGATACTATTCTAAATTTTAATATCATTTTCACAGCAGTGTTAGAAATGTGACTGAATATAAAGAAATTTTAATTACCCTTCGAGACGCGTTTTCTAAACATAAACATATTTGTTCACTCTATGAACAAATTATATAGACAAATGTACATTGTGGAAATTTCAGGGCGAAAGAAAATATTTTCATCTAATCTTGTCGATATTTTACTGCTAATGCCGTTAAAAAGATGTTGCTATTTGTCACTAATTGTTCATTTTATAAACAAATTATATGAACAAATGTTAACTGCAAACAAAATTGTCGTTATGAATTCATGAAAAATAAGTGCAAATTTTTTCGAGAAAACAAATTTCATGTGTTGTGGCTATCGAAATAAATGTCTCTGAGTTACAAAAAAAATATGGTGACCGTTGCAATCAAAGATTGATAAAAATTTGCAAAAAATATTTCGAAGCACACATTTTTTACTTAAGAAATACACTACGAACGGATAGTATCGGATCGCCAACTGCACTGTTAAAAATGTTTGGAATTCTCCAACACTTCTACAATACAATCGGTAGGCAAAATTGCAAGCACGGTATTGGAATGCCGGAATTGTAATATATGTATTGTAGCGTTTATAAGTCGAAAATTGTGCGCATGCGCCTCATCCGACCCATGTATCACTGCATGATCCGTTGCATTTGAAAACTACAACATTATGTATTGTAGCGTTACCCAACATTTCGGAAATAAACTTCCAATACATTTAGTGGAAGTTTTATGCGGGAATTTTTAACAGTGTGGGTAACCTAATGAAAGTTAGCCTTGAGTTTGGGAATTGATTTCGAGTTGTAGGTGTTAAATCATCACGTGAGAAATACGAAAATAAAATTCTGACTTTCGAGAGAATTTCACTTTAACTGAAACTCTTAGCAGAAGCCAGGAAAACGAAATTCTTAGTTTGTCATCTTACAAAAGTATTTACAAGGATTTTGCATTTCATTTGATCTATTGAAACTTAAAAAGTCTATACGAGTTCAGAAAATAATACCTTTTCATGCAAGCATACTTGATTCAAAACACATTGCTGCATGACAATGCAACAGTTACTAGGTTCGATACTATCAGATAATAGTTGATATTGTTAATCAGTTATTTTTCTTTAAGCTGTTGAAAGTCTGAGTTACCCTAGTGAACCAAAACCTCATAGTATCAATTTTTTTGCGAAATCAGGTACAGGTGGATCTCCAGGGCATCTGGATTCAGACCAGGCTTATGTACAATTGCCTTTACTTTTTTATACGAACAGATTTAGGTCCACATTTTCAAATACTTTTCACATTCGTCTAATCACGAGCAGCTTAGGAACTATCTTTCTATTCCAGAATTATCTGAAGTGCTTACAACTGTGGAAGAATATTATTTTCATATTCAAAATAGTATAACAGCTTTGACTTTTCTCTTTACCCACCCTTGAACCGAATTTATGTACTGATGCCAAAAGGCTCTGTATAGTGCACCATTGGTAAAAAAGAGTACCGAAGCATCATCTTCTTACTGAAACTATGTCTAATCTTATCATGGCAAAACTAATTATATCAAATCCTATCCCATAAAATTTTTGAAATTTGTGTAAAATGGTGTCCAGTCGAAAATCGTATACTTTTGTATCAACAGCTTCTGATTAAAATCCGATGAAGCCTTTTTCACTTCGGACTTCTATCCATTCCTACGAATCATTATCTCGGACATTTCTATTAGAGAGCATCCTTCAAAGAATCGTATTCTTCTCTATCAACAGTTGCTCATTGAACCCTTGACACCTTTTTTTGACGAAAATTTGTAAAATCTTATGCTTTGGAATGGCAGGCATTTCTATCAAATTCTAACCTTAGGTTATTGTTTACTTTTCTATCAACATTTTTACATTGAATCTCGGTTAGATCTTATCAGCGAAAGAATTGTATCAAATCCTATGTTTCGGAATGCCAGAAATTTCTACTAAATCTGATTTTTACAGGAGCACTATAATTTTCTATCAACAACATCTCATTGACACTCTTTCGTATCTTAACGGCACGAATCTTTCAACAAATCCTATAGTCATGTATCTCGGAATCTTCGAATCTCTATCAAGGTCTATCAGTATAGAAATATTATATTCCTATATCAATATTTTCATATCGCATAAGACTTGATAAACTTTGAAGGATAATATTTTGGCGAAAAGTGTAAGATTTCTTGAAGAGTAGAATTAGTTAGGTTATGTTGTAGGCACCTAAAATATATATTATGATGATAATTAATCATTGAAGTATCATTTATTCTTCAATAATATATTTTGTATTACAATTTGATATATTGACTTTTACGAATTAAAAAATAAATGCCTATAAAGTATTATGAAATATATATTATTCTCTAGAAATAATAATAAATGAATTATGAAGAAACTGAATCTATCACAATGTCCCTAACTTTAATTGATACTAGTATAAACCAATACACAGAATTTAAATTATTTGCACAGTTCGTAATCAGCAGCCCGAAAAACCGCTAATACTCAAATCCCATTTTTGTTTTGGTAAAGTGTCCGCAATTTGTAATCTGCCGTTTTAAATGTTGTATGTCCATTCCAATATTCATAACCAAATACTCTTAAAACCTTGGATTACATATTTATGATACACTTTTGTGACAGAAAACAAACACAATTTTTATTCAATTTCAATCAACAATGGATTATTTTTTATTGCCTGATCGACTCTTCCCTATCTGCAACGTTTTATGGAAATTTTTTTTATTCAGGAAGTAGTGAAGTTCTTCTCAAATATGCATTTCACGAATGAAAATTCAATGAAATATAATTCAATTCAATCAAATTTTAATTTCTGCAATAATATTAAATAAAAACATGGAGAATAAAATGCTGAAAAGAAATTACGGAATAAATTGATCTGCTGCTAATTAAAATTCGTTGAAAATTGAACAAATATTTTTTGCAAATCTAGATAATCTAGACACAAGGCGTGAATGTAGTGAGATAAACACATTGATCGTGTAAACGATTTAATGTAATCATTTTAAAGAAAAATGACTTGATTACCTACTTTAATTTTGGTTAGAACACAGTCCCGTGTTCCGGGACCAAATTCTGTTCACAGAAGCTGACCTCTTATTTTGCACCCTCGAATTAAGTATTTAAGAGAAAAAAATTTACTCCTCCAAACAAAACGGATTTGCACCATTTTTCCGACCAGTTGACTGAACTTAACATCATCTAAAATTATTTTTTGAAGTTGAATCGGGTGCAAATTGTAATTTTATTGAAAAATCTCTCGCTCCAGATCAGAATTAGATATTCTTGTGCCTGTACCACTAGGGAATTTAGCCCGGTACCGGAAGCGAAGTTTGCCGGTGCCGGCAGAGCATCCGCTGCCGTATTTCAATGCTTTTATCAAATTCCTTATCACAAATCTTGAATGAATCTTTTTTTAAATTTCTGTTTCCAGCTAAGAATTATAATTCTTCTCAAAAATGTCCTGTTTCATGTCATAACAATTTTTTTTAGAACATCCCCTGTTCCAGATCTGCTTTAGAATTATTGTTCGAATATTTTCTCCTTTGCCAATTAGAATCAGAGTTCTCTTCAAAAATTTACCGTTTCAAGTAAAAGTTGTAATTATTTTGGCAAATTGTTCGTTTCAGATCTGAATAATAATTTTTTCTCAACAAGCTAATCATCCACACCAGAATAAAAATTCTCTCAGAAAATTCCTTCTTTCAGATCTGAATTATTATCGGTTTTCAAAAATTGAATGCACCAATTTAGAATCATAATTTTTGTCGAAAATTCCTTTCACTAAGCATAATTAGAATAATGGAAGAGAAATTTAGATCAGCATTTATTTTCCAAAGTTTTCTAGAAATTCTTCAAAATCTTTTGATATTTCGGATTCTGTATATCATTTACTGAAACAGTGGAACTTCATTTTTTATCTCCTCTCCTCCAGACTGTACACAAATGAACCTTGAAAAAACTAGAACTTGGCTAAATAAAAATCTGATTCGATGTGATGGAGGAAAAAATTCTACGAAACATTGTATTATTACAAACCATTCCATGAGACTCGTTTTAAATTAAATATTTACATTTCTATACGCAGATCGAACGTAGAAGCAGACAAACAATTTCAGAATGTACCTACTATATACATTGTTAGATGACAAGTATGTATATTTTTCATTTCCTCACGCTCGAATTCTATTTGATGAGAATCGTGATATTTACCAACTACATTGGATGGAAAGATTTCAAATTCCTTCTGAAAAAGCTGCACTAGCCACGATAGCTTTGAAAAAATTAATATACTTTCACTAAGTAAATAATTTTATTATTTTCTTTCCAAAATATGCGAGAAACCAGAAAATTTTCAAAAACTAAAGTTGCTCTATAAATATTTTACCTCTTATCATAAATTGAGGAGAATAAAAATTTTAAAAAATCTCTACGACTCCTTGAAATACGAAGCAACCCAGATTTATGTTCATACATCTTCAAAAAAATTTACCTTCAAGTAATATCTTACATTAATCAGAGACATCGTTTAATAAATTTAACATTATCTAAACTTGTTTTTTGGTGTTGGATCGGATGTAAATTCTGATTTTTCTGAACAATTTTTTTCTTTAATCTGAATCATAATTTTTTTTTGGAAAATTCTTTGTTTTAAATCAGAATTATAATTCTTCCTTGGAAATTTCTTATTTCGGATTAGAATTAGAACTGTTGTATGAAAATTTCCTGTTCCAAATTAGAATTGTCAAAAAAAATTAGAATTCTTTATTTTCTTAAAATTCCATTATTTCAGATCTAAATTATAATCATTTTTTAGAAATTTTCTGTTCCAAACGAGAACGATAATTATTTTTAAAAATTTCACGTTCCAAATTCCAATTGTTATTATTTTTCAACGTTTCTTGTTATAACTCACAGCTATATTTTTTTTCAAATTCCCTGTTGCAAGTCAGAATTATATTTCTTTTCGAAAATTTCCTGTTAAAATCAAAATGATGATTTTTTTCAAATCCCCCGTTGAGAGACTAAATTATTGTAATTCTTTACGAAGATTTCTTGTGTCAAATCTGAATTTATAATTGATGTTTACTTTTTTGAACAATTTCTTTTCCCAATTCACAATTATAACTTTTTTTAAAAATTAGTATCCTTTTCGACAATTTCCTCCTTCAAGTCAGAATTATAATTTTGGAAAATACCCTATTTCATACCTGATTATAATTTTTCTTGAAAATTTCCTCTTGCAATTAGAAATTATAGTTGTTAAAAAAATCCCTGTAACAAATCAGAATTAGAATTCTATTATCATTATGAGGACTGGATTATAATAGTTTTTCAACAAATTCATTATTCTAAACCAAAATCAGAATTTTTTTAGAAAAGTCCTTGTTCCTATTCAAAATCATAATTCTTTGAGAAAATTCCTTATTTCAGATTTCAATTAAATTGTTTGTTCTAAAAAAATCATGACTCTAAACAAAAATTAGATTTCTTCTGGAAAATTCCATGTTTCAAGTTCAAATCGTTACTTTTTGCAAAACGTCTTGTTCTCACTCGCAAATGTAATTTTTTTGCAAAAAATTCTCTATTCAAAATTACAATTATGACTTTTTTCGAAAATTGTCTCTTGCAATCAAGAATTATAGTTATTTTTGGAAAGTCCCGGCACCAAGTAAGAATTATAATTCATTTGGGGAAAGATGAATTTTTGTCTCAAATCAGAAACATAATTATTTTCCGAATCGCAAATAGTTGAATTTTTGTTAAAAATCAGTGTAATTTTCAACCGAATGGTTGGATATTTAAAAAAAAATATGAATTTTTCACAAAAGACTTTATTTTCAACCAAATAGTTGAATTTTCAAACCAGAAAGATGAATTTTCTAGAAAATATTTCCATTTTCGAACCAAAAATATGAATTTCCAACCAATTTATATAATAGTGTTGAACATAGAGTAGATTTTTGAACTCCGTGTTCGACTTTGATGGAAAGAAAAAGTTTATTTGCAAATATTATAAAATTATCAAAACCTCTACATGTGAATTGATTGTTAAATTTGTTTTTATTTTAGAATGAAATGGATCTTTATTCACTCAAGGTTCTATCCACCTTAAGGAACACATTCTCATCCAAACACTCTGATCTAATTAATTTTTTTTGCTTTAAATGATAAATTATGATAGGGTTATTGAACATCAGACTTAGAGTAGAGTGCCACATCTACTTTTCGTTTTTTTTTCTCGTTTTAGAGTAAGGAAAACTGTTCAGAGTTTGAGGTTAATTGTAGATGATGCATTTGACAATCATTTCAATTGAAAAAATCGTATGACACTAAGCGAATGTAAAATTGAAACACATACGCCAACTTCTTAAAAAGAAAGAAATATATTTTAACGAAATTAAAATGTATCAATTTTAATAAAGTATTTCCTTTGTTGGGGAAAATTGATTTTTCCAATTAATAGATTGCATCTTGTTCGTTCAGACGATGATTATTTGAATAAAATATATTAATAAATAATTCTGTTGAATTTTAAATGCCTCTTATGTATATATAATTATTTGTTTGTAATCATCGTGTCAAAAATTAGCATTGGATTTTTTTTTATTCCATGATGAATTACTTATCTGGAAAGAAATTCTTTTCACTAAAATACCTAAGTAACATGGGCCGCACGGGGGTGAATAATATAATTTCTATACTTATCTATAACTCGAAAGCATCGATTTCAAAAAAGGATGAAATATTTATCAGGGCGCACAGCGGGGCAGAATTGCAATAATGCGGCCGAAAGAAAGAAAAAAAATTATGATTGGAATCCACTGCCCCTATTATAGCGTTTCCAGGACTCTGGATATGAATTGGCGGATTCAAAATCGTACACGATTTCAAAACGAAAATGAAAGTTGCAAACAAATTTATTATTTTTGGTTTTCTAGGTGTCTTCTTACAAATATAGCGATGACATATAAAAATTCAATACAGCAGATTCAAATGCATGTTAATTTTACGAAAAAAAAGATGGCCACAACATTATGTTATCAAATGTTTTTAAGATATTTGATTACAAATTTCATTATAAAAGACTTTAAAGACTTAAAGACGTTAAAGACTCGAAATAGAAATTGCAAAATATGGGACACTTTGACGAGAAAATATTGGACGTACACATTTATTATAATTGTCCATGTTTAATATTCAAGGATCATGTAAGAAATGAAAATGGCGGCGATCATAATTTTTGAAAAAATTGTGTAACTTTTAATTTTATAAAAATGTTATTCAAAACTTTTTTAGAAGACCCATTTTGATTGAAAAGTAAATAGTGACACGTACAGCACAAAATGAAAATATTTAAAAAATTCGTGAGTGGAACGAAATATATAGAACTGTCTAGAAACATTCGGAATATGTGGTGAATTTCAATTAACGTTTTGACAAACATTCGTTAAAAATTGCAAAAAGAGCGATTTTTTAAATCAAAGATGCAATTTGCTAGGTCATACTAATATCGCTTGGTTATCAAATATCGAAAAATGGGGAAATTTCATTTTCAGACTACTTTGAAAATTTAATTTGAAAGGAAAATTCAAAAGGAAAGAGGCTTACATATCTTCTAAAATTTCTCAAAGTGAGAATTTGGCACGTTGGAGTGGATCAAAAAATATGCAAATTAGAAAATTTTGTTTTCTAGACATCTGCGATGGAATCTCTTCTTTCAGATCGATTGTATTCGCGGATGAATCAAATTAATGTATTTGTCATCTTGACATAGATTTAAAAACAAAAATTGTCATTTCAAAGTGTCGCTTCTACATTTATTGATTCAAAAGTATTAAAAATTATAAAATTTGGTTTTCTCATGACACAGACTTCAGATGTTTT
This sequence comes from Andricus quercusramuli, assembly GCA_932178445.1. Classification (NCBI taxonomy): domain Eukaryota; kingdom Metazoa; phylum Arthropoda; class Insecta; order Hymenoptera; family Cynipidae; genus Andricus; species Andricus quercusramuli. Next base: position 149,021 of record CAKNXH010001745.1, read on the forward strand.
GAAATTGCAGATATAAAGCAAAGAATGAAATTAGCTACAACATGATGATGTTCCTTTTCCGTCAAAAATTGCCAAATACGTGAATTTCATTTTTTAGGCCATTCTACTGAAATCATTTCATCAAGTTCGATTGTCTTTGAACATGGTGAATATTGATGATGATCTTGGTGTACTAATGTGCTTAAAAAATTTTTTTGGTGTGTTATTCTTCTTTTTGCTTCCTCATAGAGGAAGCTTTGTAATGGTGACATTTTTCAAATTTTTTAAATTCATTTAATTGAACCCTCCCTAATTTAAAAATGTCTAATACAATGTTCTAAGCAATTGTCCGGATGTGTGTGTGTGTGGATGTGTGGATGTATGGATGTGTTGATGTATGGATGTGTGGATGTGTGGATGTCACGCTTTTTTGTGAACACGATAACTAGAAA
>CAKNXH010001745.1:149551-224319 GCA_932178445.1 Andricus quercusramuli
CTTTGGTGTGTTGTTGTTCTTTTTTTGTTAACAGTTGTTCAAAATAGGAATTTTTGTTTTCTCAGATAATTATACAGGAAGCTTTTCGATCGGTCTTATATTCTTGGGTTTTTGAAAGGAAAATTTTCATCAAGCCTATTTTTATCAAAAAGTAAATAGTGACACGCGCAATACAACATCAAACAATTTTAAAAATTCCTGGATGGAACAAACTGTTTATACAACTCCCTAAGAAAATTTGAAAAATTTGGTTGTATCTTAATGAATGTTTCGACACAAATTTATGGGAGTTGCCAAAAGTACGACTTTGTGCATACTAAAGTCAAATTTTCTAGGTCATGATAATACCTTTTGGTTGTCAAATATTGAAACACCCGCTTTGGAATCTCTTCTTTATGATCGTTAGGGTATTTGGCATCTTGACAGAGACTAAAAAACAAAAATTGCCATGTCAAAGTGTGTCTTTTACATTTATTGGTTAAAAGGATTGAAAAATTTAAAATTTTTCTTTTCTCATGACACAGACTTCAGATGTCTTGAAACTTGGGATATAAATGAAAGAATAAAATTGGCTATAGCATAATGATATTTCCTTGTCATGAAGATTGCAAAATAAGTAAATTTCATTTTTCAGGCCATGCTACTGAAATCATTTCATTCAGTTCGATTTTCTTTTGAAATTGTGAAAAGTGATGATTATCTTGGTGCGCAAATGTGCTTCAAAAAATGGTATGCTGTGCTATTTTTTTTTTTTTTTTTTTTTACAGTTCCTCAATATATGAATTCTTGTTCCCTCATATTATTATACAGGCTTTCCACACTTCTTGACTCACCTGATAGCCAAATTCATGTCAGAATGAAAGAAAGCCGTATCCATAGTGCAATTTTGAAGAAATTTGCTCCCATAAAAAAACGGCTCGCCATAATAGTCGAGGCAGGTTCTAGTACTTCTCGGAAGGACGAAAAAAATAAGAAAAAAAGGAGGACAAAATGATTCTATCAGTTAGAAATCTGGATATTTTTCAAATATTTCCTGCTCATCTCAATATAATTTGAGGATCTCCGGTGAATACCTCGAATTTTCATGCTAAAATTGACCCCAAGATATCCTAATTCAAGAATTTCCAATTTTTCTGGAAAAATGTAGAAATATCGTCGGCAAATTATGTATCTTCAACCATATAAATGAATGAAGTCACAATTTAGTAACATCATTTTGATTTCCTTCTATTAAAAATATAAATAATTTTAAAATACGATATTACAACATTTTGAAGTATTGATAGTTTTTCAACTTTTTCAAAGAATAGTTGAGAATTCCGAATTGAAAACGCTCAAGATTATGAAAAAATATTCAAGGATTTTTAACTGTAAACATTCAAAATCGACCAATTTTAGATTAGATAAAATTGAAAAGAATACCATATTTCGAATGGAATAGAAAGGAATTAAACTTGGATCATTTCTAAATGAGAGTCTTCAAAATTGAATGATTTGAAATTTAATTTCAGACTAAACTTTATTGAAAGTTAACAATCTCATTGGAAAAATGTTGAAATTATATTGTTTCCAAATCAAAGCATTCGAAATTAAAAAATTTTCTTTTGAAGATAAGAATCATGAATGTGAATGCATTCATAATAAAATTTCAAAAATAGGAATTCATAATTGGAGGATTCAAAGCTGGATAATTGAAAATTAAAAACTTTCAAGTTTAAATTATTTTCAATTCAAAGCAATGAGGATTTGATAATTCGAAATTGACAACTAAATAAAATGTTTTGAAGTACAAAATTTTAAAATGTTAAGAATTTAGGTTAGGTTACATACAAAATAATTCTTTATTATAAAAATTAATGAGAAAAATTTTCTTAACATGAGAAAATACGATAGCATTTTTTTGATGCAAAAGGAACAAAAGGAATAATCGTATTTAGAACTTTTAATCTGAAATCATTCAATTTCGTGACTCTTCAATTTGAAATGTAACTGTTCAATGCCCTCTTTTTAAATTATTCCTCATCTGAAATTACTTGATTCAGAGCATTTTGTATTCGAAATTTGCTAATGTAGAGTAAAGTTGCTCACCCATAATTATGCACCAAATTAATTTTCAAATTAAGCTTAAGCTGCTTCACTAATTGAAACAAACGATGAACTTTAATTTTGTTCCATAGAAAATTTGGTACTGAATTTTTAAATACGAAGGAGCAGGTGAATAACGTTACCCTGGATAAGCAACCTTACCACTTTTTGCGGTACTTTCAAATTGCTCATATTTTTTACGTAGGGAGATAAAAATAGTGTTGTTAAATGATGACTACATTCATTTGCACGATTGAAGATACATAATTTGCAGAAGATATATTTGAATTTACAGAAAGATACAAAACTCTTGCATTAGTATATCTTGATGACATCCTTGGTAGATAAATTCGGGACATTAACCGGATGTCCTCGGAATATATTGAGATATGCACCAAATATTCCAGTGATATCCAGATTTTCGCCCGAAAGCATTATTATATCCTTCGTGATATTCTTAGGATGTACTGGGCATGCCTGGTCTATAATGGGGAAATGTTCCACTATCGAAACATATTGCAAAGTTGGAACATGCTTCATTAGTGGAACATTTCCTAACCATAGCCCAGGCAGGGTACAGTATATCTCAGGGATATCGCTAAGGATATATTGATGCTTTAGGGCGGAAATCTCGATATCCCTAGCATATTTCGTGCTCATTTCAAGATATTTTGAGGATATTTGAACATGTCTCCGTAACATCCTAGTTCTAGAATTCTTAGTATTTCCGGTTTTTGAATACAGTTTCTAAAAATTATGTAAAATTGATTGTATAAATAAATAAAGTCATTATTCAACAATAATTAATTCGTTTTCGTATGATTTCTGCAGTAATCTTTACCTGCAACAAAAATTAACTTCTCGTGGTAAGATGTACCCGATTCATTGGAAATGCTCACCATGTCAACTCTATCAAATCTTGTTTCGATTCGAGAAGATTCAACATTATCTATTTGAAAATTGCGAACAACAAATATTCACTTCTGTTTGGCTGACAAATGGTCAGCTCCATAATACAGTGGTCAGCTCGGTAATGCGAAGTTTTTGAAAAGGTGTCTATAATACATTTTTTTACAAGGTTGTACTAAAAATAATGCCCCATTTTCGTAAATAATGTACCTTCAAAGTAAAAAAAATATTTACTGCGCAAAAAAATGCGATTAAAAATTTTATGATTTTAGTTGCAAAAGTGTACAGTTTCGTGAATATTACCCATATATCATTTATCTGTCTAGGAATTTAAGCTAAAAACAATTATTGTTAAAACAATTATGAATATTCTCTCTTGGACAATTGCTAGAAAGTGGCATTTTTTCTAATATTTTTAACATTGCTTTGGCTTTTCAGCTATGAGCAATTGATTAATAAACACTAAAGGGAATAACGTACCATTTTCTTTCATTCATTTAAATAAAATTCTCCAAAATCACACAAATATTTGTCAAATTGATAACTGACTCTATTTGCCTTTTTGTTGAAGAAAGAAGTCGGAAAAAATATTTACTACAAGCGATTTGGGCATTTTAATCTCCACATATGTATATTAATATCGATGACAATGTATTTTCTCCAGAGAAGGAAGAGGGATGATAGGGAAATATGTTTAATTTTCAACTTCCCTTTTACGCTTTGAAATAAACTTTGTGTTGAACTTCATACGAAAATTTAGGTACCACCCTATTGGACATATTATATTATGTATATTATGTAATATTATGTAAGGTGAGGTCCGAACCAGCAGAACATCGAGGAAAAGACACAAAAAAGTTTCCAGAGGTACCGGATCAGGGATCGAACTCCGGATCTCTAACGCGAGGTACAATGGCCTAACCACCTAAGTGGTAAATATTCTCATTATCTTATAACTTGTAAAAAAAGGTGGCCTTCATTAGTCACAATTTAAATTAAATATTTTAGCGAAACTTAAATGTCTTTGAAAAACTCCAATTCGTCATTGTGGCATATGGTCTTTTGATTAAAAATTTTCCTACGTATAGCATCTTTTGTGAAATTTTGTGTTTAGGACTGGAGGAAAAAATTTTTTGTTTTTCTTGAAAACATGTGTTTTCTTCTGAAATCTTACATCTGTATTTATTTGAATGATAAATTATGATAGGTTTATTGAATGTCAGTTCAGTGTAAGTGTCATATCGATTTCTTGTTCTTTTTCACCGTACGAGGCTAGCTGTAGACGTTTACGAGCTTATTTGTTTAAAGAAATTGCATGACAAGGTAATAAATTAAACACAAGAAAGAATAAAACGTTCCGATCGGAGACAAGTCATAAATGGTGGTACATATAACAGCCATTTCTCGACTAACTGCTCGCACGTAATAAAAAAAATTTCTTTTGCTTTTTTAGTATTTTGTCTATTCAGTGAAAATGAAGATTATTACTGATATTCTGATTCTTACGTTCTTTCATGTTCTCAATTTTCAACGTAAGTTTAATTTATTACTATAAATATTAATTACGTGAAATATCACACATACGTCCTCAAACATATGCTTACTTCGTGAAACGCTTTAAATTACAATTGCTCAGTAGCCAAGCATCTGCATTATTATTGAATTTTGAGGGCTCTCATATGAAATTCTACACTTTTGAACTAAAAAGTTGAGCAAAAATTTTTTCAATTCGATGCGTAGAAAGTAAAAATGAAAACGCATTCAAACTCATTGGAACGCAATCGTGACGCATTCAAAACTCATTTGACAGAAGTATTTTTTTGAAAAAAAAAATTTGGATACGTTCAAGTAAATGTATAATTGAAACAAGTATGCCAACATTTTCAGAATAAAAAATACTTTTTGCAATGAAATGCAAAACTATCAGTATTTTGTAAAGTATTTTTACTGTTCAAAGAAATATATTCACCAATTAATAAATTGCAGGCTGATCGCTCAAACGATGATTATTTAAATAATATAAATATTCCATACAAGGGCAGAATAGTTCATTTTGATTGAACTAAACAGTTTAACAATTAGTTCACTTAAGAGAATTGACTTAATTCAAATTATGAAATCTTAATCAGGGGGCACAGTGGGGGGAAATTCCAATGATGCGACCAAAAGTCAAAAGAATCATAATGACATTCTGTTGTGCTATCAAAGCTAAATGCTTGTCAATTTCAAAAAACAAAAATCAATTGCTACAACAATATCTTATCAAATGTTTCTAGCAGGATCTTTAATTACAAATTTGGTATTAAAAACATGGACCAGATTCGAAATAGCACTTTTAATATATGGGAAACTTTCATAAAAAATATGGGAATTTCTGATAAGTTTTGTTATTAATGACCATGCGAGATATCAGAATGGCAGCAATCATAGTTGTCGCAAAACTGAGATATCTAGAAGTTTCCTGAGAAAGTCACTGGAAACGTTGGTAGAAGACCTGTTTTTATTGAAAAGTTGATAGTGACACGCACAACACAAAATAAACATAATGAAAAAATGAGTAGATGGAACGCGGTATTTAATTAAATAACTGCAAATAGTTCCTTCTTCCGATTCCTCTAGTAGCTTAAAGGGAAAGCTCCTGATTGGAAATCAATTGTTCTGTGGTTCGATTCCCAGAGGGAGCTAAAGGAGAAGATCTTTAAAAAACAAATTATTTTGGATGATTTTTCTTCCATAGCTCCATCTAGTCTGGAAAGAGGTTGAATATTTTCTGTTATTCTCTATTGATAATACAGATACCTTCATAATGAAAATATTGACTCATTTTAACCCATCAACGACGAAGATCTCCGATTTCTTTATTCATTTTCATACCTCATTATTAAAATTAAGGAGTTGAAATTTTTGAAGTAAAACCCTCTTTCCTACTATTTTGGGATATGGGGCAGAAAATCAAATATGGCGGCTTTCATGCAAAAAATATGAAAATTTTGAGAAAAAAATTTTTTTCATGAATCTTTTTTCACATTGAAATCGCAAGAAAACTTCACACTTTCTTCAACCATCGGTGCAAAATAATCGTGTTTGTGGACGGTTCACTCAGATTCCAACGAATATTGGTGAAAGTGGCTGCACATAGGTTTTTGGGATCGCTGAATCCGAATCTCGTGTTGATTTATCAAAATTCCAGATGGCGGATCCAATATGGCGGCCAAAATTTTGAAAAATATTTGGAACTCGATGAAATTGTCCGCACATAGGTTTTTGGGGTCGCTGAATCCGAATCTAGTGTCAGATTTTCGAAATGCAAGATCGTGTATCCAATATGGCGGCAAAAAAAATGTCTGAGACTGTATGAAATTGTCCGAACACAGGTTATGGGGGTCGCTGAATCCAAATCTAGTGTCAGATTTTCGAAATTCAAGATAACGGATTCCATATGACGGCCAAAATTTTGAAAAATGTTTGGAACTGGATAAAACTGACCTTACATGGGTATCGTGGGGTCACTCAATCTGAATACAGTGTCAGATCTCCGAAACTCAAGATAGCGGATCCAATATGGTGGACAAAATTCTGAAACATGCTTATCCTATGACATACTGGATCCAGCATCTTGAATTTCAAAAATATGAAACTAGATTCGGATTCAGCGACCCCCAAAACCTATTTACGGATAATTTCATCCAGTCCCAAAATTTTTCAAAACTTTAGCCGCCATATTGAATCTGTCATCTTGAATTTCGGAAATCTGACACTAGATTCGGATTCAGCGACCCTAAAAACCTTTGTTTGTACCATTTCATCCAGTTTCGAACATTTTTAAAAAATTTGCCGCCATTTTGGATCCGCGATCTCGAATTTCGAAAATCTGACGCTAGATTCAGATTCAGCGACCCCAAAAACCTATGTACGAACAATTTCATCAACTTCCAAACATTTTTAAAAAATTTGGCCACCATACCGGATCCGCTATCTCGAATTTTGATAACCTAACACGAGATTCGGATTCAGCGACCCCAAAAACCTATGTGAAGCCACTTTCACAAATATGCTTTGGAATCTGAGTGAGGCGTCCACACCTATATTTCTTCAAAATTTTCGAGTGAAAACTCACCATTTTGAAAATTATAACGACTTTTATGATGAAAACAAAAAGTATGCTGTCAGACCACACGATTTTTGTGCACCAATGGTTTCAAGGAAGTGTGAAGTTTTCTTGCGATTTCAATGTAAAAAAAAAATCATAAACAACAATTTTTCTCAAAATTTTCATATTTTTTAAATAAAAGCCGCCATATTTAATTTTCTGAATGATATATTTCAATTTAGAACTCAGATTCAGGAAGAGCATACCCAAAAATAGTAGATAACAGGGTTTAAGTTGAAAAATTCGCACTCCTTAATTGTGATAATGAGGCTTGAAAATGAATAAAAAAATCGGACTTCTTCATCGTTAATGGGTTAATTAAAAAAAACTACTTTAAATCTTTTTTATTCCATGAATTGAAAAAAAAATGTTTTTGCATTCTTCAAATCTAGTGTATATTCTCTACTATATTCTTACTCATTTGTGAAAATCAAATTGCATTCAATTACTTTATTTAGGAATAATTCTAGCCACAAGAAAGATGGAAAATTGGTGCAATGTCAGAAAGCTCCGCCAGCTTTTTCAATAAATTTGTAGGAAGAATACTTTCATAAGTTCTTGTTTCAATGGTATTGAACCTAAAGTACACTAAAAGAAATCAGTTCGGAATTTTTATTTTTTTTATTTATTGCTTACGATAGTGGCCTCCGTATGGAGAATAACCCATATTCAGCACTGTTGACAGGTGTTTCTGAACATTGTTTGAAGTTTCATTCAATGTGGCATAACAAATCTTTATAAATGTGAATTTATTTTCAAAAAAATCAGATGCAGTTGGATCTCCAGATAATCTGCCTCCAAAGGGAATTTCTGTAAACATGATGGATGGCTCTCATTACAATGGTATCATCATAACGGGACGAAGCCGCGAACAATACCGTTTCTTGCCCCCGTGGTTGAGTCCTGGACAAATTGGTATTCCTGACTTCTTTTACTTCTTTATATTATTGAAAAATGGCCCTCATCTTGAAGGAGTTTTGGGTCCGGAAAATAGACCTAGTAGTCATGAGCCTGACTCTCCACACGATGCGGAATTACATATAGTACATAAACGTACCGGAATCGCCGAGTATTTTACAACTCAACTTTTCCATGAGCATACCGTCTCCTGGGAGTTTGAACGGCGTTACACATTTCTTCACCCTGATGATAACCTAATTTATGTGAGATTGAAAGGAGGCCGTATCTTTAGTGCAATTTTGAAAAAATTTACGCCAATAAAAAAGCGGCTTTCCCTGATAGTCGACGTAGGTACTAGTACTTCTCAGCAAGATGGAGAATATAAAAAAAGAAGAATACAATGATTCTATCAGTCAGAAATGTGGATATTCTTGGAATATCCCTTGCTCATTTTAATATAATCTGAGGATATCTGGTGAATTTCTCAAATTTTTATGCCGAGATTGACCTTAAGATATCCTTATTCTAGAATTTCGTATATTTTTAAAAAATTTTAGATATATCTTTAACAAATTATGTATCTTCAACCATACAAATAAATTGAGCCACCATTCAGCAACATCATTTCGATTTCTTCCTATTGAAAATATTGATAATTATATGAATAGGCTATTACAAAATTTTGAAGTATTGACAGTTTTTCAACTTTTTGAAATAATAGTTAATAGTTTCAAATTCAAGGAGTTCAGAATATATAAGAAAATTAATGATTTTTGATTGAAAATATTGAAAGTTGACCAATTTTAAAATATGTAAAATTTGAAAAAAGACAATATTTCGAATAAGAAGAAAAGAAATGGAACTTGCATTATTTCTAAATGAGACCCTTTAAAATCGAATAATTTGAAATTGAATTTTAGATTAAAATTTCTCGTAATGTAACAATCTTATTAGAAAAATGTTGAAATTGTATCAGTTCCAAATCATAGACTTTAATATTGAACAATTTCATTTTGCCAAAAGCAAATATGTAGTAGCCCCAGTACATGATTTTCAGGCGGGGAAAAAAACTTGTCCGTGGATATCAAAAGAGATTAAAAGTCTCAGAAGGGAAAGAGACAGAAAGTACTCTCAGGCCAGGAGGACTAATGACCCGGCACGATGGAAGGAATTCCGTATCCTTAGGAATCTGGTTCAAACTAAGATAAGGGACTCTAAAAATAAATATAACTATAATGCAATTGTTAACAAGAATAGGGATGAAAATATCTGGAAGGTCCTTCGGCGGCTTGGTATTATTCCCTCTCAGAGTCAAACCTTTGATCAGAACTACCCGGTAGATGACTTCATGAATCGTTTCCTGATTGAGCCTTTACCAATTGATACTACTCTGTTATCCAGTGAATTGCCTCCCTTTGATGATGCTAACCTTTACTTCTCTTATATTGGGGCTGACTCTCTGCTGCCAGTAATTGCCAAGATAACCTCAGGAGCCATCGGTATCGATGGTATCTCTATTAAAATGGTTAAACTTTCTCTCCGTGTGATACTTCCCGTTCTACTTCATATTTACAATTGTTCTTTACAGCTTGGGATTTTCCCCAATATATGGAAACAAGCTCTGATTCGCCCTGTTCCTAAGATTACAAACCCTTCAACTCTAACAGATTTTCGTCCTATTTCTATCCTTAGTGCATTAGCCAAGCCTCTTGAGAAATTAGTGGATAACCAGCTAACTGAATATTTGGATAAACATAACCTGCTTGACCCTTTCCAGTCTGGATTCCGGAGGGAGCATAGTACCATCACTGCTTCCCTTAAATTTAGTGCTGATTTAAAAGCTGCAATAGATAAAAATGAAGTAACGATTGTTGTATTTTTTGATCTTTCCAAAGCGTTTGAGTTGGTAAACCATGACCTTTTAATCCAAAAATTAAAAAACCTTAATATCTCTAACAGTGCCATAAATTGGTTTAAGTCTTACTTAAGTAATCGCTTACAATGTGTAGCAAACAGTGATGGTCTTCGCTCTGACTGGAATGAGGTGAAGAGTGGGGTTCCCCAGGGCTCAATACTTGGCCCCATATTGTTTAATGTGTTTACTTGCGACTTTTCAGCTGTCTTGCGCTACTGTAAATATCACCTTTATGCTGATGATAGCAAAATATATCTTTCTGGGCCTCTTCGTACCCTTAGGGACCTACTTCAAATGGTTCAGGAAGATATTAATAACGTCTACAACTGGGTTGTATCTAATGGTTTGAAACTCAATCCTCAGAAAATATGTGCTTTGCTAGTTGGATCCTCCATTCATAATCCATCAAAATTCCTAGATTCCCTCCCACCTTTGTACTTGAACGGTCTTGCTATTGACTTTTCTGATTCAGTTAATGATCTTGGCTTGATATTCAACAGGACTCTTTCTTGGAAAGAGCATGTTGAACTTATATCTCGCAAAACCTTCAGAACTTTACATCAGCTAAGTCGGAGTAGGGACTCTTTGCCTACAGCTATGCGAATTCATCTTGTAAAAGCCTTGATTCTTCCTTATTTTGATTATGGGTGTGTGGTATATGATGGAATCTCTGATGACCTTAATTGCAAACTTGAACGTGCTTTCAATGCCTGCATCCGTTTTATATATAACTTGTCCAAATTCGATCATATTTCTGAGTATAGGGAAAGAGCTGGCTTTATGACAGTTGCCAAGAGGAGACAATATTTTATGGGTAATTTGCTGTACATGATCTTTAAAAATGAAAAGCCTGTATATTTATTGGAATTGTTTTTGCGGGAGAATCTGAACCTTCCAGGTCGGCCTGGGCTGCGCGATAGAGGTCGTACCCTGGCAATACCTGCTCATAGAACATGTTTAATGCAAAAATCTTTTGTAATCAGAGGGAGGCGGCTTTGGAATAAACTGCCCAATAATATTCGTAATGCGCCCATAGTATTTGCATTTAAAAAGATGTTCTCTGAATTTCTCAAATCTATGGGTACACCTTTATTTAATATAACTCTGTGGACTTAGCCTGTATCTTGTTTTCTCTCTGTACTACATTCAGTTCTATTTCCATTACTATTGCTATTTTTTTAATTCATTTATGTTTTTTCTATTATGAGGTGTGCTAATGGTATTATTTTTTCTTTTGTCTACTTATATCTTAAGATAAGTTTACCAACAGTGCCATCTTAATATAAGATTGTGGTAACTTCTTACAGCATAAACTTACATGTACTTACTTACTTTTTTATATAACCGATAATGGCGTTAAATGTACATTTTTAATATTAAATCGGGGTTCTAATAATATGTACACTACACTCTAGATTCTACATCTATATATTTATATATCTCTACATCTTTGTACATTGTTTTATGTGTATACTCTGTTTAGCTCCTAAAGGTGCTTTGTAGCCCTGTGAGCTTTTTTCTCAATAAATTCAAATTCAAATTCAAATTCAAATAATTTCAGATTGAAATTTTGAAAACTTGATTATTTGAAATTTAAAGAAATTTAAATTCTATCATTTATAATTGAAGCGCTCAAAACATAAAAGCGTTTTAGTATATGACAAATTATCCTTTGATATTAAAATTGATACGAAAAAAGTTCTTGGGATCAAAAAATATAACAGAATCTTCTTGGCACAGAAGCACAAAATTTTAAGTAAAATTAAATGGAAATTTAGATCTTATAAAATTTCAAATTCTTTCAATTCTATATAATTCAGCTTTCAAAATTGTAATCGGTAACTATTTAATGATAAACATTTCAGAATAGTCCTATGTTCTAACTTTTAATCTGGAGTCACTTAATTCCATGATTCATCCATTTGAAATGAAGTTGTTCAGTGTTCTTTTTTTAGTTCCACCTAACATAAAATTGCTTGATTTCAAGCGTTTTTATTAATTAAGAGGTGAGCGACATTACCCCACGTGAGCGACTTTACCCCATTCTGCGGTACTTTTGAATTGCTTGTTTTTCATGTGGAAAGATGAAAATGGTGTTGCAAATGATGACTTTATTTGGTTACACGATTGAAAATACATAATTTGCAGAAGATATATTTGAATTTCCAGAAAAATACAAAATATTGAGTTAGGATATCTTGATGACGGGCTTGGCATAGCAATTCGGGACATTACCCGGATTTCCTCAGAATGTCTTGAGGTATGCACGAAATATCCCAGGAATATCGAGATTTCCGCCTGAAAGCATCATTATATCCTTCGCGATATCTCTGGGATGCAATGGGACATGCCTGGGCTATAATAGGGAAATATTTCACTATTGGAACATATTGCAAAGGTGAAACATGTTCCAACAGTGGGACATTTCCCCACCATAGCCCAGGCATGTCGCACTGTATCTCAGGGATATCGCGAAGGACATAATGATGCTTTCGTGCAGAAATCTCGATATGTCTGAGATATTTCGTGCATATCTCAAGATATTCTGAGAGTATTTGAACATGCCCCGAAATATCCTTGTTTCAGAATTCTGAATATTCCTGGGAATTTAGAAATAGGATCTGCAAATTATGTATCTTTTTTGTATTGTATTGTATATTGTATCAATAAAATAATGATTCAATAATAATTAATTTTCTCTAATGATTTCCAGGGCACAAAAGCCCCTACTTTGATCTTGTCACTCCAAGCCTGACAGTTGCTGGGTTCAGTAAAGTAGGGAATAAATAAAGAGTGATTTCAATGAAATTCAGGGTATCACAGAAACCCCTGAGGTATCAAAAGTTGGAAATTATTTGGTTGTGTATGCAACATGTTATGTTATGTATGCTACCCTAGTGGAAGAATTTTTACAAAAAATTACAGAAAATGAAAACTATTTTCACAGGAATCTACCTATAGATACAATAAATTATAACCAAAATTGCAGAAAGTTAAATTTGAAGTTATAAAAACTGAACCGCAAATCAAAACACTCAGAAATACTTTGGATTTTAAACTTTCAAAATTGAATCTTGAAAAAATGTCAATTCAAACGCTCAGTAATTTTCGCGTATAAAATGAAAGCTTTTAAAACTTTCCAATTGAATATTCTTTAATTAAGAGCAGTTAAGCTGCAAAATTTTGAATTTCAACTCTTACACATTTTACAGTTAAAATGTTTAAAATAGTAGAAATCCCCACGCTATCATTTTCAATGCTATGAATTGTAGAGTGAATCGAAAAATTTGTAAACTTTCAAAATTATATCTTTTCAAGCAATTTTGAGCTAGGAACAATCATTTATACATTAAAATTTGTTTTGAAATTTTCTTAAGTATTCTCTAAAAATTTCAATGTTTAACGTTAAAATCTGTTACTTGCTTATTTTGAACAGATTCAGAATCGTCCTGTAAAGTCAATTATTATTGTTCATTCAGCAATAATCGAACTACAGCTCAATGTGATTTATTATTGTAATTATTATCCATATAAATAATTCTTAAATATATTTAGTATACGTTCTTATTCAAAGTGTAATATTGTTTTTGAATTGTAGTTTCTTGTAGAAACTCACATATTACATATCTTGTAAAAATTATCTTCGCCAGGGTACATGCTTAAAAAACAATGCAATCATTTCTTCGTTGGAATATTTGGTGGCCCTAAAAAGGTCCGATTTAGATTTTTAAAATTTAGAAATACAAATTTGAAGCTTTTTAAGGATCTTCGAAGGTAGATTTTTGAAGACGTCGAACACCAATCGGTCGCTATATATTTGAAAAAAACTTCAAACGTAAGGTTTTTTATTTTTTTAATAACGATTATTCATTATTGTCTTTTAATATTATACCATTATTTCAAAGTTGGAACATAGAATCTTTTTTGTAATAGCGATCTTGTACACATTCTAATTTAAAATTATCTCATTGCAATGTTCTAAATATCTGTCATCCTAGGTCGAAAAAAAAAATTTTTGCTGCAAGACTTATCATTTCCTGTAGATTCTTGTAGAATATTAAAACTACAATAAAATATAGCAATGTACAAAAAAATACAAAAAAGGTAAAAAATTAATCTCAACAATAGAAAAAAGTTGTACTTTCCTGTAATTTTGATTATAATTTATTGTATTCATTGCTAGATTCCTGTGAAAATAGTTTAAGCTTTTAACATAACATGTTGCATACAACCATATAATTTCCAACTTGTTATACCTCAGGGTTTACTGTGATTAAACCGCTGGGCGCTTAAACGTCTCGCGCCTAAACGTCTCGCGCCTAAACGTCTCGCGCCTAAACGTCCAGCGTATAAACGTCCTGGCGCCTAAACGTCCCGCGCCTAAACGGCGGCGTCCAAACGGCGGCGCCTAAACGTCACGTACCCGAAATTCATACCAGGCCTGAGATAGCATGCAGGCCATGGAGGAAAAACCGTCACACTAACTTTTTGCAGGTAGAATGCATTATATATTTTTTAAATGTTTTATGTCAACAGCTCGTGGAGAATTTGAAAAAACATTAAATCCTTTAATAATAAGTAAGTTGAATTCAATTGCATTCTAGGCATATCAAATGATTTTTGCTTATTCTCATGGATTATCACAATTAGGTAGCAATTCTAAAGAATTTAAATTATTTCATGCAATTTTACAAGATTTGGTAGGTTTTACAGGACCTTCAGATATTTTAGAATCTTGAAAATATCTTGGAATTGTTTTAGAGAGTCAATTTTCTTGCTTCAGCATAATGAGATTAAATAAAACGTTTTCAAATTATTGTAGTTAGCAGTTTAAATACACAATCAGTTTTTCTAATTAAACAAATTGTATCAAATAATTTTTATCTTGTAATCAAAGTTGTGAAGGAAACGTCATGATTCAAAATTAAACAAATATTCACTTCCTGGAAGTCTCCGTGGCTCAGATGGAGTCGTAACTGTCTTATGTTTCAACACTGCAGCCTTGGCCAATTTCGAAAAAAATGAAGAAATGATTTCTCAAATTAAAACATACATTTCCTTAAAAAAAAAAAAAACATTTTATTCCCGAAGCTGAAAAAGAAATTTTTAATGAAACCAAAAAGTGACATTTCTAACCAAAGAGATGCACTTGTAACTGAAATGATCGATCCTAAATCAAAAAAGTTAAATTTTAACGAGGGAGGTTATCTTTTACCCAATTAGTTGAATTTTCAATCAAAAACATAGATTAGCCTTAAAAAATGTAATAGTAGATATTTCAATCAAAAAGAATTTTAATTTTAAATCAAAAATAGTTAAATTTACCCAGAAAGAAAAAGTTTGCGAACAGAAGGTACAATTTTTCAAGGCATGTGACGTGCCAAAATTTAACGAAAAATATGATAATCGATATTTGCATCAAAAAAACTTCAATACATAATCAAAAACAGTGAAGTTAGTCTAAAAACAATTAATTTGTAACCAAAAAGGTTGATTTTCTCCATAAAAAGATTAATTTCCAGTACAAAACCTACATCTTCACTCAAATAGTTACGTTAATATTTAAACTAAAAAAGCTTATTTTTTGAAATGTCGCATTCATGTCCACTATAAAAACGATTGAACTCCATTTGTGAAAATTCAAAACCTGATCATATCGACTCAAACGTACTTTCCATTGTGTACATTTTTCGACACTTATGTAGCGTTATAAACATCAGAGTTAAAAGTCAGTTATAAAAGTCAGTAAGTTCAAAATATATAGAATGACGACGATTATTTTTAAATGAAACTTTTTTTAATTGTTTAAGATACTGGAAAAAGCCGAGCCAGTAAACTTTTTCCTTTCCAGGACTTGCAACAATGTTCCTGTCAGTTTTTGTTTCTCAAATATTTTGAGCCATCTTTCATGAACAGAGTTTTAATATTAAATATACAAAAATAGAAAAAAAAATGTCAGAACTCTTCAAAATAAAGTTTATAAAAAAACTGAAAACCCCTCGTCAGAATCATAAATGGAAAGTCAAATCATCAGAATTAAAAAAAATATTGCGTTCAAACACAATTTTTACATTTCGTCTTCGATTCTAAGAACTTGAAATTGAAAAATTTCATTCTGGATAAAACAAATCATGAAAGTGAATGGATTCACAACAAAATTTCCAAAATAAGAATTCAATTGGCGTATAAACTATTATAATAATTATTAAAAATATTTCTTCTAGTTTTTTTTTCTCATACCAGTTGTGAGAAAGTAAGAAAAATGGAGAAACTATGGTTTTGTAGACCCCTATGCTGGAATCTTTTCTTTCAGCCACATAAGTTGAAGCTCTTGGATTGTAGAATAGAGATAAAAATAAAATTTCCTATGTCATCGGTTTCTTTGTCACATTCTCATTAGAGAAGGTATTAGATTTGTGTGAAATGTGACACTCTTTTCCAGTTTTTGTCGAATATCCACCTTTTCAGACCTTCTGAACCCGAAAAACAGGTTTGTACGAATTTTTTTGTTTTTCTGAATTTATAAAATATTCATTAGGGATATGCGAAAAATTACCTTATTTGTATAGCTATTTTTTGTATTCGGGAATTTGAAGAATCTATACTCACGACTTTTTTTAATAGAAAAAATATTAGAGTTGTAGCACTTGCAAAATTCTAGGAAACAAACGAGAATTACACTTTTGAGCCAAAAAATGCACGATATGAAAAAATTCGAGGAAGGAAAAACGTTGCTTTCAAAGGCCCTACAATATTATTATGAAAACTTTTGGAAATTTTTTGAAAAATCGAAAATTCACATTCTTTGACCATCGCTTCTGGGCTTTAACACAAGAAAGTTTCGAATAAAAAATTTAATTTTGCGGTCAAATTATGCAAGACAAAAAATGGTCAAATAAAATTCTTGGACAAACGACACGAGTTACGAAAAAAGGGACAAAATATGTTTGTTCCAAACTAATTTACAAATTTTTTGAAAATAATTCTCGAATAAAACAGGAAAAATTATGTTTCAATCGTACAAAAATACATCAAGGATAAGAAAATTAATTTTTTCGAAAAACGACACAAGTTACGAAAAAAAAAATGGACAGACGAATTGCATTAACCTGGAAGAGAACTACGAATTTATTACAATGATCATCTTTGTTTAGAATATTTATTATTCTTATATACGAAAGGTAGTTTTCGATTCAAATATAGAAAGTAACACTAGGTAAAGTAACATAAGGTGCGAAAAAATTCAATGAACAAAAAAGTTGTTCACCCAAAACAGATCTATAGATTTGTTCCTAATTATTTTTTGATAGAAAGCGTATTTTTTTGTTTAAATCGCTAGCAATAACATTAAAATGTACAAATTAGGTTTCTGAAGAAACGACAATGTGTTGAATAAAATGTTAATTAACAAAATTGTTCTTGACAGGATTTTGACTTTTTTCAATTATAAAAACAAGAGAATGAAAGTAAATCTGTTTTTAACATCGATGCATATTATGAAATGTAATAATATACATTTATTGAAAAGATACGTTTTTAAAGGTAGCTAAAAATTGAATTAAATGCAAAATAATAAACAAATATTACATTTATCATGATAAAAAATATTTTTAATTTATATTGTAATATCTGAATAAGCAATTCCAGGGCAAGGTCCATAAATGAGTTCAATATTTTGATATAAAAATGTTGAACCTAATATAGAAAAGTTCAGATTTTGGACAAAAACTGCTTTGGCCCCTATTTTGACTCCGAGAGCGAAAAATATGAAAGATAAGAGAAAAAAAAATTTGTTAAATAAGTCAAAAAAAAGGAAAATAAGTTATTGATAAAATATGTGCAATTTCATATTTTTCTTTCACCCTTTGTAATAAAACTTATGTTGTACTTTAGACCAAAATTTATTTATATGAATATTATAAAACAACGTTTATGAAATTTTGTGTTCAGGAATGAAGAAAAAAATTTCAATATCCTTAAAAATTTGTTTTCCTCTTCCCTGCAATTTTACATTTTAATTTTGTTAAACGATAAATTATGCCAGGGTTGTTGAATATCAGACATAGAGTGTTATATTAATTTTTCGTTTTTCTTCCGTATTGAGAAATGAGGAAATCTTCATACAGTTCAAGGTTAATTGTAGACGTTAACGAGTTTATTTTTCTCTATGAAATTGAAAAACAAAGTAATAAATTACACACTTTCTAAAATTCAATCATGCTGAATTTTCTGTGTACAATGGGTCTAACAAATATAACAAATTTCGAAATCTGAGCTCAAGAATCTTCCTTATTCTACTCCATGTTTCTCGAGGAACAAATAAAAATTTCTTATTATAGATACCTCAGAAATGCTGATGAATATAGCAGCCATTTTTCAATACGGTGTTCACACGTATTGAAAAAAAATCGGTTTTTGCTTTTCTGGTATTTCGTCTATTCAGTGAAAATGAACATTACTACTGATATTCTGATTCTTACATTTGTTGGTGTTCTTTATTTTCAAAGTAAGTTTAACTTAATACTATAATTATTATTTACGAAAAATATTGCACACACGTTCTTAAACATATGCTTACTTTTTTAAACGTTTCCAGTTTCAATTGTTCATTCTTAGAGTGGCCAAATATATAAATTATTATCAACTTTTGAGGGTTCTAACATTAAATTCTGCGCTTTTGATCTAGAAAGTTAAGCATAACGTTTTTTAATTCAATTCGTATAAACTAAGATTTATAACGCATTTGAACTTAATTTCAACACAATTAAAACGCATTTCACAAACATTTCACTGCACAACATGTGAATTGAGTGAAGTAAATGTATAATTGGAACACATATTCCAACATTTTCAAAATAAGTCAAATACGTAAATTTTATTATTTAGGCCATTCTACAGAAATCTTGTCCTTCATTCCGATTATCTTCGAACATGGTGACAATCAATGATGGAGTGGAAAACAAATGTGCTTACAAAATTTTTTTGCTACATCACTGTGTTTTTTTCAAAGTTATTTGAAATGAGGATATCCTCTTTTTTAGACTAGTATAGAGGAAGCTTTCCTGTCTGTCTTACATTCTTGGATTTTTGGGACAAAAAATTAATCTTAAATTTGAAAGAAGCGTTTCGATTTTCAAGCATAAGATTTTGCATGGGAAGAATTTAACGTTTCACACTGTTTATAAGTATCTTGATCGTTGAGACGCAGATGAATATTTTTAATAGCTTGGTGAATGAAAAGAATTTCTCAAAAAATTTAAAACTATTGTTCAGATTTGATAATTAGAGCCCAGGTTGCACGAGAAAAAAGAATCGTTTGCCTTTTCACACCAGCTGATGCTGTTGTAGCATTTTTGAATTCTTGTATTTTTGCGTGAAACTGGAAGCAAGTAAAATTTAATTTTTGAATTTTGTCCAAGTTTTCAAAATGTTGCCTCGACTGTCTATAATCGCTGGCGGGAGCACACAAATTCCCAAAAAGAATTCTTTACGTTGTAAATAAGGACCACCCTGATACATATTCAACAATTTTGACATGTTTTTGTGAAAACTGTTTAAAGTTTCAGTTAATGTAGCGTGAAAAATTTGTATGAATGTCAATTTCTTTCCTCAATATCAGGTGCAGAATGCTCTCCAGATAAACTGCCTCCAACACGAATTTCTGTAAACATGAATGATGGCTCTCATTATGTTGGTAACATCACACCGGGACGATTTCTGGCACAATTCCGGTTTTTGCCCCCATGGTTGGTTCCTGGACAAATTGGTATTCCTGACTTCTTTTACATCTTCATATTATTGAAAAATGGCCCTCATTTTGAAGGAATTTTGGATCCGGATAATCGACCTGATAGTTATGTGCCTGACTTTCCACACGATGCTAAATTACATATAGTAAATCAACGTAGCGGACAGTCCGAATATTTTACAGCTCAAGGTTTCCGTGAGCACACCATGTCCTCGGATTTTGAACAGCGTTACAGACTTCTTAACCCTGATGATAACCTGATTTATTTGAGATTGAAAGGAGGACGTATCTTTGAAGCAAATTTGAAGAAATATACTCCGCCAGGAAAACGGCCCTCTCTGACAGATGGGGCAGGTCCCAGTACTTCTTGGGCAGATAAAAAAAGAAGAATACACTGATCTTATCGGTCAGAAATCTTGAGATTATTGTAATATTTCGTGCGCATCTTAATACATTCTGAGGATATCCGGTGAATGTCTCGAATGTCTATGCCAAGATACACCTGAAAGATATCTTTATTCTGGAATTTCTCATGTTTCTGGAAAAATTTAGATATATCTTTGAGAAATTATGTAACTTTAATCCTATAAATTAATAAAGTCACCATTTAGCAATCTCATTTTGATTTCTTCCTATTGAAATTTTTAAAATATAAAAAAAATTATGATGTTTGATTGAAAACATTAAAAATTGACTAATTTCTAATTAGGTAAAATATGAAAAAGACAATATTTCGAATAGAAGTAAGAGGAATTGAACTTGCGTTATTTATAAATTAGAGCCTTCTAAATTAAATAATTTGAAATCGAATTTCGAAGTGAAATTTCTCAGAATTTAACAATTCTATTAGAAAAGTGTTGAAATTATATCATTTTTTAATCGCAGCGTTTGATAGTGAACAATTTTATTTCGCATAAAAGAATCATGTAACTGAATGGCTTCGTTATGAAATTTCGAAAATAGGAAAATTTAAAAGTGATCAAAAGTGAATAATTTCAGATTAGAATGTTGAAAACTGGATTATTTAAAATTCAAAGAAATTTAAATTTTATAATTTACAATTAAAGCGTTTTACTAGGGAAAATTATTCTTTTATATTAAATTCTATTCCAAAAATGTTCATAGGATCAAAAAAAAGAACCGAATCTTTTTGGCACAGAAGTAATTCAATTCCGTGATTCTTCAATTTAAAATAAAATTGTTCAATGCCTTTATTTCAATTTTACCTAATACAAAAGTGCTGGATTTCGAGAGTTTTCAATTTAAATCCTGAATAACTTTTTTCAATTTAGAGCACTTTGAATTAAAAATCATCAATTAATGCTCTAAATATTTGAAAAACACTTAATATTTACAGTTTATTGTAATAATGTACCGTGAATGATTTTAAATGAAATTTCGATAAGAAGACAATTTCAAAATGGTCAAAAGTAAATAATTCCATATTAGAATTTCAGAAGCTTGATTATTAAAAATTCAAAGAAATTCAAATTCTATAATTTATAATTGAAACGTTCGAAGCTGGATAATTAAAAATTGAAAACTTTTCAGTTTGAATAATTTTTCATTGGAAGCAATTGAAATTGACAATTTGAAATTGACAACTCAATACAATTCTTTGAGTGAAAAATTTGAGAATTTAAAAATTAAGGTTTTTATTGCATTACAAATAATTTTTTAGTTTTAAAATGAATTAGAAAGATTTTCTTAAGTTGAAAAAATACAACAAAATATTCTTGGCACAAAATTTCGAATAAAATCAAATGGAAATTTGGATATTATAAAATTTCAATTACTTTCTGAACATTTTCAAAAAGTCCTAAATTCGAACTTCTAATCTAAAAATATTCAATTTCGTAATTCTTTCATTTGAAAGGAAATTGTTCGATGTCTTTTTTTTTTTAAATTTCACCTATCAAAAAATTACTTGATTTCAAGGGTTTTCAATTCTCAATCATGGAAAGTTTTTCTAAATGTGAAGCGCTTTAAATTAAAAGTTTTAATTATTGTTTTGAATATTCACAAAATTTTAAATTTAGGTTTAAAAGGCTTTGCTAATTGAGACAAACTTTCTTTTTGCCCTAGAAAATCTGGTATTATATTTCAAATATGAATTAGGAGGCGTGCAACTTCACTAGGGTGGTCCAAAAATGCATTGGAAATTTTTTTGTTTTTTGAATTTTTATCGGGACTCCACAAATTTGTTCGAATCCACCCAAAAATAAATCCATTTTTTTTGTTTTGAAAAAAATGATATTTAGGGGTGGCGCAAGCCCCATGAAGTTTAACATGTATTTCCCATAAGAAAAAAAGACGTTTTTGTAAATCTTATTCAGAATCCTCAATATTATCTCAATCGAGTTGAAACTCAACATTTCTCTTCACAATTAGCCATAGAATACGAATAAAATATCACTTTTCAGATATTTTACGCGAATTGTTTCTAATACATAAAATATGATTTCATACTGGAAATTATATATTTTAGTTAATTTTTTAAACAATTTATTATTGTTTTTAGCAATTTTCTCATAAAATGGAGTTAGAAACACGCGGTTTTTTCACAAATTTTCCATTTGTTGTGCAATGTTCACTTGGAGGGAAGTGATAGTTCATCAATGTTAACAATAGTAATTGTTTAAACAATTTATCATAATTATTCATAATATGACATTTGAATAATACCAGAAAAATTTGCGGATTTTTTTTAAATTTCTGGATTTTTGTCCAATTTTCATTTGTAGTGAAGTAATAATAAATTCAAGTTAACAAAATCATTGTTTAAACAATTTATTATTGTTTATGACTATCTTCATCTATATCGATTGCGCCTGATGGTTGCGTTTTTTGGCAATTTTTACCTTTCTGTCCTTTTTCACTTAGTGAGGTAACAATTAATCAGAGTTAACAGAAAAGTTGTTTGAACAATTTAATATTGTTTATAACTATCTTTTCTCAGACGAGTGCTAGAAAATGGCGGTTTTTTCTGAAAGCTTTCACTTTGCATCGCCTTTTTATTTATGAACAAGGAATAAGTCAACCACAACAAAAATGATTTTTCGAAAGGTATTGTTGTTATCAGTGAAGTATTTTTACTCCTTTCCAAATGCTCAAAAAATTAATTTAGAGAAAGAAAGCTATTTCACACAAGAGTCAGAAATCAATGTTGAATTGTTTGAAAAATTTTGTTGTTAACTTCAATTAATTATTACTCCACTAAGTGAAAAATGGATAGAAAGGTAAAAATTGCCCTAAAACGGCAACTAGCAGGCAGGGATATAGACGAAGATAGTGATAAACAATAATAATTTGTTTAAACAATTTCTTTTGCTAAATCTAATTAATTATTAAGTCACGCTTAATGAAAAATAGACGAACAGTTGAAAATTGCAGAAAAAACCGCAACATTCTACCTATTAAGCAAAGAGAATATTATCAGCAATGATAATAAATTGTTGAAACGATTATTTTGTTAACTTGAATTCATTATTACTCAACTCCAAATAAAAATTAAACAAAAAGCCAGAAATTTAAAAAAACCGCATCTTTCTAGGATTATTCAATTATAATATTATTAATAAGTATAGTAAATTGTTTAAACAATTATTTTGTTAAATTGAATTCATTATTACTTCACTCCGAATCAAAAGTGGACAAGAAATCAGCAATTTAAAAAAAACGCATCTTTTCAGCAATATTCAAATATAATATTATCATTAATTATAATAAATTGTTTAAACAATTATTTTGTTCACTTGAATTTATTATTACTGCACTACAGATGAAAATTAGACAAAAAACCAGAAATTTAAAAAAAATCCGCATCTTTCTAGGATTATTCAAATATAATATTATTAATGAGTATAGTAAATTGTTTAAACAATTATTTTGTTAACTTGAATTCATTATTACTTCACTCCGAATAAAAAGTGAACAAAAAACCAGCAATTTGAAAAAAACGCATCTTTTCAGCATTATTCAAATATAATTTTAATATTAATTATAATAAATTGTTTAAACAATTATTTTGTTCACTTCAATTTATTATGACTGCACTACAGATGAGAATCGGACAAAAAACCAGGAATTTAAAAAAAATCCGCATCTTTCTAGCATTATTCAAATATAATATTATTAATAATTATAATAAATTGTTTGAATAGTTACTATTATTAACATTGATGAACTGTCACTTCCTTCTAATTGAAAACTGGACAGAAAATGGCAAATTTGTGAAAAAACCACGTCTTTCTAACTACATTCTTTGAGAAAATTGCTAAAAACAATAATAAATTGTTTGAGCAATTCATTAAAATATCTAATTTCCAGTTTAAAGTCATATTTTATGTATTAGAAAGATTTCGCATTGAAAAAACCGCAAAAAAATCATAATTAGCGCCAAAAACTCGCAAAACCCATTTTTCACTTATGGGGTTTCTTTGGGACCCTATAAAACTGACTTATGGGGGTGATATTTGAAAAGTGATATTTTATTAGTATTCTATGGCTAATTGTGAAGAGAAATGTTGAGTTTCAACTCGATTGAGGTAATATTGAGGATTCTGAATAAGATTTACAAAAACGTATTTTTTTCTTATGGGAAATACATGTTAAACTATTTTTGATATACTTGGAAATTCAGATATAATTCATGCAAATTATGTATTCCTGATTGTATAAATAAATGAAATCATTATTTAACAATAATACTTTTTTTCTGATTATTGCCGGTATCCAAATTTAACTCAAACTTTGGACCTGTCACTTCTAGCTTAGCTTAGATGCTGGTATCAGGAACGAAGTTTGAAAATAAACGCAGATTTCAATAGAATTTGAACAAAAATTTCAAAATATTCCGAAGAATTTCACAAGATTCAGTATATTTTATAGAACCTTCAAATATTTTAAAGGACATGTGAAATTTTGAAGATTTCAAGCTATTTTGACAGATACCAAAGAATTTCTAAAGACTTAGAAAATTTCAGGGATTTGAAAGAATTAGGTGAAATTTTTGATGATTTGTAAGCTCAATGTAAAGGGATTTCTACTGATTCTAAATATTTCTACCGATCTTAAAGTATTGCAAGGGATTTCGTAAGACTTAGAGGATTCAGTTGATTCTAAGGACTTTGAGGATTTGGAGGTACTTCCGGAATTCCTAAAAATTTGAATGGTCTTTTTTGGGAAACTTCAATTAAGTGAATTTAACATAAATTTTTTGATGGATTTCAACAAATAGATAAGTGCGTGATTATTTCTCTTTCACGCAACAGCATGTAAGTACGTAATGTTTGTAAAAGTGACTTTTTCTATTCACAAGATAAACAACATTTTTCACTCATTGTAGAAATTTCAGTAATTACTCATCAGTAATTCTAACCATCGTATTATTAAATATTTCGACCAATCAAATAAAATTTTGTTTAGTCTCCAGTGGCTCATATTTCGCCAATAAAGTGAGTAAAATTTTATTAGTTATTCGTTAAACTTCTCTAATTTAGATTTTAAATGATAGATTATGAACTTTGGTTTACGTTGTTGACGAAGAAACTGTTTTAATTTGTTATTCGTAATGCATTGAAAAAATTCTCGCATAGCTTACAAAGGAAGCTTCATTCCAAAGAAAGCAATCTGCATTTCGAAAATTATCAGCTGTTAGAATTAGCTCATTGACAGTTAAAAAAACGCATAATCAGAATCCAAAAGGTAAAGTTTTTAGTTATAAAAAAACGCTTTGATATCGGCAGCAATATAATATATTGTTCTAAATATGGAAGTATTTCTCAATATAAAAAGTGTAATTCCTACTCCACAATCACATTTGGAATAGTTGGACGGTGTTAAGGCCAATTACATAAATTTTAGGAAAGTGGTAAAAAACCTTTCCAGAGGAATTATTTAAAACCAATTATAAAAATAATTTGTTTGCGCAGTCGAATCAATTGTTAGAAAATAGAATATTTAAGTGTAATTGTTTTATTCAGTTGAAATTATTTCAAATTTTGTAATATTTAGATACATTAGGACTCTGCATTTTAAGGTGAACAATCTTTAAAAGTACGTTTTTTTCTGAAGTAGGTTTAAAAAACGAGAAAGTATGATTTTTAAAGAAAATTCGATTTTGTAGTCGTCATGCCAAAAGTCAGATGTCTGGAAAAAGTAGTTCTTCTATAATTTGAAGAAACATAATAGTATCAATAAGCATGTAATTTCCAATAAAAAATATTATCTTTATTCAGAAATATTCTATTGGTGCAAACATTTTTCAAATAAATAACAATATTCAAAGATTCTTCACTCAGTTATCAAACTTGAGAAGTAACGTGGTAGAAAATATTTTTCTTGAAAAATTAGGCCATGATTTATTGGAATTCAAACATTTTCTGAATAATTGAGAAGCGACAGTAAAAATTTGAGCACTCAGACTTCTGTTATAATAGTGACCTTTTGCATGGCTCAAACTTTTTCTGATGAAAAGTATCGTTTTTTCAGTAATAAGAAATGACAGATAATATCATTTCAATTTTCGAAATAACCAAAAACTTTGTTTTGCCAGAGACCTGATTTATGTCACGACAACTACGTCAAAGAAACAGTTTTTCTTGTATCTGAATATCTGAAGAATGATAGTGGAAAATATCATACCTCGGGTATCATTCGGATATTTCAACTGGATCACTCACCTGTAACAAAAAAAAAGTTTGGTCATGTACCTAAAAATATACTTTATCATTAATAATAATCTTCATTTGCTTACATCTAATACACTCTGGCTGGATCTGAAGAAATAGCTTTGCAAATCAAGTATAATTTCAGTAAAAGTCCAATTTATAGTTTCAAAATGACTTAGTAGGGAAAAGTGGGGTATTCTGTCAGTGCGGGGCATGGCGACTCTTGCAGATAATGCTCGCGTTTGTTAATTTTCATATTGATTTTTTTAAGTAAGAGAGCTTTCTTTGGTACTCAAGGAAGCTATTTTATGTGAAGCAAACTAATATGAAACTCAAGAAACAGGAGAATTATTAGGAAGAGTCACCCTGCCCGGCACTGATACCATTCCCCACTTCAAATTTGAACCGGGTATTTAACCAGAATATTATTTATAGATTTTACTCATAATCTTTAAGTATTTGTATTTCATTCATGTACCTAAATCAAACGAAAAAACTTTTCTCGTTGTATCGTATATTTTCTATACTCACACGAATAACATTTGTTGTTTCTGATAACTATTGTCTCGATTCAGCTTCATCGAGACGCGATCGGCGTGCCAAAAGTGAATATTCATATTATTTTTGAAAAATGCAAAATATAACAAAAACCTACATTTTCACGTAATAAACCGTTTTATAAAGAGAAGAAAATTCCAATGTATATAATCCTTTTTTAAGACATAATTACAGAAATTAAAAAAATCTGCCAAGATATAATACGCTCTATTATATATGACATAGTTTGTTCAATGGCATATGGACTACGGCAGAAAACAAGAAATCCTCTGGGCAGAAATCTGTTTTGGTCAACTTTTCCTTTCCTGTGCCAAAGCTTTAATTTTATTTGATTTTAGAATCATCTAACGTTAGCTGAAATAATGTAAAAGATGATATTAATGATACTAAACATTTTTTTCCAGAAAAAGATTGGAAAAGATCAATTATTATCCATTAATTAAAACTAAAACATTCACTCATTATACCTTTTTTAACTTTACAATCTTTCACTTCTGGAAAATATATAAATTAAATTATCAAATATCTGGCTAAAATATAGCGATTGAGGGTATTTACAAACATATTCTCAGTAATTTTGATCATGTTGCTGATTACATCTTTTTTACAATCAACATTTTTTTAATCGCTTCACCAAAACATCTTCAATATATTTTTCAAACAATTTCATCCTCTGGGATATGTATAATTTTATAGGGAGCTTATAAGTAATAAACATATTTCCATATTTGGGAATCATCCTGGCTCAGATGGTATTGTGCTTGTCTCATGTTCCAACACTGCAGCCTTGGCAGCCACGATGGCGCGGGTTCGATTCCCGGAGCAGGAAGCGACGCTGGATGTGTTTTCAGAAAGTTTTTGCTTCTGTTTCTTGGTTTATTGCCCCACAGATACACTACAGTTAATAATTAACTCTATAATACAGTCGCTGATGACCCTGGCGGCCGTCGCGTCTATAAACATTCATTTAATTCATCACCATTCATCAACATTGCGCTCTTTTCAAAAAGGAAAGCCGTCAGTCCGTAGGAGTCACGAACAATACTTTTCAGAACAAAATCATAAATGGCGTGATTTCATTGTCTCCATGGAAAATTGCAAAATCACGTTTTGAGTCGGCGAAGGTACGCATGAACTCTGCTGCATTTTTGTTCTAACGAGCGTGAATGAGACAACAAAGTATAATGTGCGAGGCGATAGGAACACGCTATACTCTTCGTTAAAAACATCGAATCACTAATCCGCCATGAATTCTCTTTCTATCTTTGTCTACGACGATCTCTCTCTAGCCTAAGGACTAACCTAATACATATTCAATATTGTTGACAGATGTTCTTTCATTATTATATAAATTACATTACATTACATTATTCAAAGTTTTAATTATTTTTGCATAGAAAATGTGTAAATGTGCATCTTAATTTAAAGCGTTACGAAAATACTGGGGCATGCACAAACAAAGCTCTTTTTTGAACTGTACGTCACGCCGTGCTAACTGAACCCTATTTTGTAACTCATCTAACGCACCGCCAGGTGCCGCTCAAAAAGCGTGTTTTTGCGATTGTCTATGGAGGCATGAAACACGCCATTTTTATGATTGCGTTCTGAAATAAATATTTCCGTATTTGGGAAAAAGTTTTATTTTGACGCTAAGAAGTGTTTTTGATTACAAAATATCCCATATCCACGAAGCAATTTCACTTTCAATTTAAACACAAAAACTTTTTCACTTCAACATTAAGGTCAAATTTTGTAGGGATTTAAAGACAATTTTTTTTCAAGTAGAGTGCGAAATTGCAAAACGTATAATTTTGTAGACCTTTTTTTCACAAAGCAGCAAATAAATTCAGGTTCTTTGCATGATCATGTGCAGTTTCCTTTGCCAAATTCCTGCACATGATCCGTCAAGGTTACCTGTGAAGGTTCCTGGGTCGGTTCGCGTGCAGGAACATGTGTTGATGTGCTGAACCTTATGCAGAAAAGTTCGCACTTCGGACAATATCAAGTGCAAAGCACGTGATACGTATTGAGAATGTGTTCGGTAAAGCCGGAAGAGCTTTAACAAAAGAGAATGCACAATCACCAAATTATATTTTTCGATGCTTTGAACTTTGATTTAAGAAGGTCTGTGCACAAATGTGAAGAAAGCACAAAGATCAGGCGCGTAGCGCGAGCAGACACATTTATTGGAAAAATGGGCTTCGCGCACAAAAATTTGTTATAAATAGTTTACGAGGTTGCTGCTTGTGAATGTTTCAATAAGAATTAAAAATTAAAAACAGTGGTTACAAAATGGTTAAAAATTCAAGAAAATTGCGATTTCCACAAAAATATGTGATAAAAAATGCTAAGGGTATTTCATTGCAAATTTCGTAATAAAAAACAAAAGTTCCAAATCGCATATCAAACATTTCACAGACTTTAACAGAAAAATTCGTCAATGAAAACGTTTTATCTTTATCCAAGAAGAGGGAATGATAGTCAAATATGTGCAAATAAAAATGTTCCTTTTAAATTCAGCAAAAACCTTTGTACTTCAAAATAAAATTTCTGGCACCCATTCGGACTTAATCAGTAAAGCCTTGTTTTTTACCTCACCATACAGGTTCTGGGTTGCGGTCAAATGCATGATGGGGGGACCTCCGTCGTAAGGTGGGATTCGAACGACAAAAAAAAGATGGCTCTCATTAGTGATTACTTAAATTAATTATTTCTGGAAACTAAGATGCTTTCGAAACACTCCAACTCATAATTTGCGTACCTGGTATTTTGATTCAAAATTCGTCTCCATAGAGCACCTTTTATGGAATTCTTCGTTTAAGAATAATGGAGAATGTTATATTTTCCCTGAATATTGGTCATGCTTTGCAAAATTCAAAATGTTTGTTTCTTTAATGATAACTTATGATAGGTTTATTATAAATCAGACCCAGGGTGAGTGTCATCAATTTCTTTTCCTCATTGTGAAATAAGACAATCTGTTCATAGTTCAAAGTTAGTTGAAGACGTTAATGAGCCTAATTTTTTTAACAAAATCAAATAACGAGGTGACAAATTGCACATGTTCTGAAATTTCCTAATGTAAGCTTAAGAAGCTTACTCCTTCTACTACATGCATTTTGAAAAACAAATAAACGTTCTTATCAGAGGCATGTTGTAAATTTTAGTTTATATAGAAGCCATTTTTTGATTCGCTGCTCACACGTATTAGAAAAAAAAAAGTTTGTGATTCTGGGTATTTAGTCTACTCAGCAAAAATGAAAATTATTACTGATATTCTGAGTCTTATATTTGTTGCTGTTCTCTATTTTCAAGGTAATTCTGATTTAATACTATAATTATTATTCATGAAAAATATAACACGTGTGTTGAAAAACATATGTCAACTTTCCTAGATGCTTCTATTTCTAATGGTTCATTTTTAAAGCTGTTAAACATCTGAATTAATAATAAATTTCAAATGCTTGAACAATAATTCCTGCACATTCGAACGACAAAGTTGAGCAAAACTTTTTTTAATTTGATGCATAAAATCTAATGATTTGAACGCATTTAAACGCAAACGAAACTCAATTGAAATGCGTTAGACAAATGTTTTATTACTCAAAATGTTGATGCACTCAAATGGATACACAACTGAGACACATATTCCAAATTTTTGAATAAAAAAATACAAACTTCAACGAAATGCAACTGCATTTATTTTAATGAAGTATTTTCTCTGTCAGACCGAATATTTCTTTGAATTGATGCACTGAAAGTTCTTTGCTTAAACATGGAAATATTTAAGTAAAATATATTCAGGTAACGCAGGAATGATTCACGCGTTTTATTTACAGCAGCTGCTTAGTTCTAAAAGTAGCCGTTTACAACACAGGAGTGAATGCGCATGCGCGCAGTACAATAATGCGTCCATAATATTTAGAGGAGTATCATGAGCTCATAATTGTACAGCACGTATGCGCATCCGCAGGTGATCCATTTTCAATTTCCTAAACGATTATTTACCTGGAAAAAATAGTTTGTTTTACTCAAAGAAACCTGAATGATTTCATATCCACAGGGGTAAATTACTTCGTGTCATTACGTATTTATCACTTGAATAAATGAATTTCGTTAAAATGAGGAAATATTTATTATGATACACAGTTCGACAGAATCCCAAAAATGCGGCTGAAAGTTTAAAACAAATTGGAATGAGATTCTATGGCCACTGTGATGCTGTACTCGTATGAGCATTTTCATATGCACGCATTTTTGCGTACCACTAGAAGCTAGTGAAATTTAATTTGAGGATTTTGACGGAGTTTACAGGATTTTGTCCCAGCTGTGCGAAATCGTGAGTGGGAACAAACGAATTCCCAAAATGATATTTAACGTCTTAAATATGGACCAACCTAATACATATTCAATATTGTTGACAGATGTTCTTTTATTATTATATAAATTAAATTACATTACATTATTCAAAGTATTCGTTATTTTTGCATAGAAAATGTTTGTAAATGTGCATTTTTTCTTAAAAAATCAGATGCAGGTGGTACTCCAGATAGTCTGCTCCCAAATCAAATTTCTGTATACATGTGGGGTGGCTCTTATTTTGATTGTACGATTGAGGAGGCAAATTATTATAGACATCTCCGGCTGATGCCCCACTGGATGCACTATGAAATGAGTCGCTCTCAAGATATTAATGTATATGTATTATTGGAAAGTGGCGCTCATTTTCAGGGAGTTCTGGATATAAGTAATGTAGCAATGAATGCTTTGCCTTATCAACCACGGTATGTTGAATTACATATAGTACATAATGGAAGTAACCAATATTTTACAACTCAACCTTTCCATCGGCACGATGTCCGTAGACAAATGCCCCCCGTAACTGGTAACCTACCTAGCAGCTCCATTTATGTAAGAATGATAGGAGGCTATGTCTTTAAGGCAATTTTAAGCACATTCAATCCGACAAAAAAACGAGACACCCCGATAGTCCAGAAGGAATCTGGTACTTCTCAGCCACGTAAAAAACAAAGGACAGAATAATGCTATCAGTTAGAAATCTTGATATATTTTTTATATCTCGTGCATATCGCGACATATTCTAAGGATATCCAGGTGATGTTCCGAATTCATATATGCAAATGATATCCTCAAAATATCCTAATTCTAGAATTTTGTATGTTTCTAGGAAAATGTAGATATATTTCTGGTAAATTATGTATCACCAATCATACGAATAAATCAATTCACCATTCAGCAACATATTTGTCATTTATTGTAAATGAAAATACAAATAATTTTCTATTATTGATTATTCCAATAATAGTTAATAATTTCGAATTAGAGGCGCTTGAAATTTTGCTGAAAGCTTTAGAATTGAAGGATTTAATATCGAATTTCAGGCATGAAAAATTTTCAAAATCAACAATTTCATTAGAAAAGTATTGAAATTGTATCATTTCTAAATCACAGCCCTCAAAATTGAACAATTTTATCTGGAAAGGAAGAATCATGAAAGCGAACAGTTCCAGATGAAAATTTCGGAAATAGGACAATTTCAAACTATTCAAAAGTAAATAATTCTATATCAGAATTTTGAAAACAGGAATATTCAAAATTCCAAAGAATTGAAATTATATAATTTGTAATTAGAAGCGTTCAAAATTATATAGTTTTACATTTTTCAATTATGAGATCTTCAAATAAAAAATTTTTAATTTGAAACACTGTCAAATCATTTAGTTTCAAACTCTCTTATTGAGAAGTGACACAAGTTCAATTTCTTTTCATTCCATTTGCAATATTGTTCTTTTTCAAAATTTTACCTAATGCGAAATTGCTTCATACAAAACTTTTTCAATTCAGATTCATTAAGAAATTTTTCAAAATTGCAAGCTCTTTCCATTCAAAATTATGTGTTATTGTTTCAAGTATTTGAAAAACACTTATTATTTACAATTTGTTGTGATGATGTGCCGTCAAAGTTTTCAGGTACATACGTTTAAATTTTTCAAATAAAAATTATTATTGCTTATGGAATCACTACGATTATCTGTTCACATATTTTAAGAGATTATGAAGCATATTCTAAACCTTCTAAATATCTTTTCAAATAATAAGAATTTCTCCGAATGTTTTTTTTTTCAGAATTGAGAAAATCCTCCAGAATTTTTTCAAAGTATTTTTCGACAATTTTGGGCATTTTTGATAAATTTTTCTTCAAATTAATTAGAAACAAAAAACTCTAAACCGTTTCCTAGAAATCCTAAGACAAGTTTTGTATTCTCTTGAAACCTTTTAAAGTTTGTAAAAAGCTTCTTTTTCGATAACATTTATTTTTTGCTTCCTAATTACTAACTGGGTTGATAATGAAAGTAATGAAACCAAAAGTAAACTTATGTCAATTTTTAAATTTGTATGATATCAAAAATTAGGAACAGATGACCGAAACAAATATTTCACAGTTCTTGGCTTGCAGTGTCAACAATTTTGTTGGTTGCGTAAGAAGTTCCGTGTGTTTGATAAAAGAACATGAATAAGTGACATTTTAAGCCCCATTGAAAGAAAAGGTACATATTGCAAGAAAAATGGGAATTATTTCAAAAATTTATCTATTTTACCTTGCTTTATTGACGTCAAAAATAATCTATATCGTAATAGGATACACCCAACACGCTTTGAGTCGTTTATTTCACATTCAGATAAATATATTTTTTTGAATAAACAAACCACTTTCTCAAAATGGGTTCTTTTATTTAGCGAAAATAACGATAGTTACGTAATTTTTTTGATTATGTCCAAAAACATAATAGACGTTTGCTAAATGAAAAAAAAAGTTTTTTAAGATGAAGTTCTATATAGGAATAATTTGAACAATATTTTAATGTAACACTGAATTTTTTTTGGAATATTTTTTTAGTAAAAGAAATATTGAAATCACTCACAAGAAGAGAAATATTATCAGTATTTCGGAAGAGAATTCAGAAGAATAAGAAAATTTTATTTCACAGCATTTTACAAAATATTAGGAAACATTTCGGGAATTCTCCAAAGTTTTAGAATATTTTTAATATATTTAAAACTTCTGTAATTCCTGAAAATATTCTTAGCCGACTTGAATTTTTCTTAAAATTTTGAAAAATCATTGAAGATGTGAAAAAATCACCATGAAATCTTCCAAATATTTCTAGAAATTTCAAGAAAACTTGAAAAGTTCTAAAATTCTATTCAAGCTTCTAAAGTCTTGGTTTGAAATCTTTAACAAAATCTGCATTTTTTGAAATCCTGGGCAGTATAAAATTCTTTTTCAATCTATTCAAATTTTCCAAATATTTCTTGAATTCAACTTTTTTTTTGTTTTTATTTTTTATTCTCATCAAATTGAAACATTTTGCCGTTCCTATATTTTCATCTTCTACTGCTTTTCCAAATTCGAGGATATCTTGTGAAATTTTTGGAACTCTTTTTCAATTTTCTCTCAAATTTTGCGTGAAACTTTTTTTTTAATTCTGCAACGTTGGAAAAAAGTTCAAAATCTTAGTATATTCTAGTATATTTGGAAATGTTCTTAAATCGTTTTAAATATTCTTTTGAAATTTATTTTCTGAAATTAATAAATTACTTTGATTTTTCCTAGGAACCTGGAGAATTTTTTCCTTTTTTTGAAACCTTGCGAAATTGCTAAAATATCTTATACATTTTAATTATTTTTTAATCGTTTCATCACTTCTAATTATGTCTTGAACTTACTCAAATTTGTTTGAAAATTATAAATTATGGCAAAATTTTGCTTTGACATATTTTGAACTATTTTTAAAAATTTTAGGAAATAATTAAAAATGTTTTGTAATCATTTTCAATTTTCTCTTATAATTTATACAGAAAAAAAATCACTTGATGTTTCCCATGGATCTTGACAATATTTTTAGCATTCTCTTGACGCCCTACAAAATTGGGTTTACAACAAAATTATTTTATTCCTGAAAAATTGAAACTATTTTCTTAAGGTCTTCCATATTCTTTCCCACACATTTGCAAATCTTAGAACCTTCGAATTATCATTTTAAAATTGTACATAAGCACTTTAAAATTTTCCCAGAAAATATTTTGAAAAAAAAATGTACTCTCAAAATCTTTCGAAATTATTAAAAAGCAAATTGAGAATTATTTTTTTTCTACTGGAAGGTTAACTATTCCATTTTTGGCTCATTCAACTGTTTGATTAAAAATTCATTTCGTTTGTTGAAACTTCGACTTTCTTGGTACAAAATTGATCTTTTTGCTCAAAAATTGATCTTTTCGGTTGAATAGTGATTTGTTCGGCTGAAAATTGAACGATTTTGCTGGAAATTGTTTGCAATTGTTTGAAAAGTAGTTTTCTCACAGAAAATGTTATTATTCTGTTTCAATTTAATCTTTTTGCATAAAATTTTTTTTGGCTCTAAAAATCAACAATTTTTCTGGGTGATAATTTTTTTGTTAAAATTTCATATCATTCGTAGTCATTCTTCTTTTTGGAACAAAAAATCATCATTTTGGACATAAATTTCTTTTTTTATTGACTAAACTACTTCACTTTTTATTGGGAATTCATCCTTTTTTTTAATTGAAGATTCATCTCTTTTGTTCAAAATACAGCTGTTTTATTAAAAATTCGTTATTTTCTGATTAAAAATTAATTTTTTCAACATTGAATTGTATAATATGCTTCTTATTGATTGAAAATTCATCTCATCCGTTGAAAACTTAACCATTTTTTTTTAAAAAGTTTCTTGTTAATTAATTTTTTTTCATAAAATTGATCCTTTTCAGTTACGTTATACGTGACTTGTGGATGAAACCTAATTTAAGTATCAACATATTCATAAGGAGTGTATTTATGAATTTCATAATTGTTTAAAATTAATTTTTTAATACAAATAATTTCAACAAAATAGCTAGTTTTTTAACTAAAAAGATAAATATACTGAAACTGGAAATCGCTATTAGAATTCGGACTTTTGGTCTATGGCTGAAAGCCGTATTAATTTAGACATTAATATGACTAAAAAATGGATATGTTTAGCCAAAAAAAAAAATTCATTTATTTTCAATGCTTTCAACTTGAAAATCCAACCGAAAATCACTTTGGGATGAATTCAGATAAAGCAGAATATTTCTTGTAACAAAAAACCATTTATTTAAACTGATGAAATTTCTTCAACAGAGAGCCAATGAATATTTTTCTCTGATTCAAAGAAATTTTATTAAAACCAATAAATCTTTTTCAGAGCTTCTTTAAAATGTTAGATTTTTAAAAATTTATAGTTACAAATTTCACACCTGTACAGCACTTAATTTTAATTTCGGAAAGAAGAAGTGTTCAAAGATTTTATTTCATATCGAAAAATCGAAAATTTTCGTAGTAAAAAGTTTTTGTATTTCCATTTTGAAAGTTTTAAATTTAAAAGTGTCCCACTTTGAGTGTTTTAGATTCAAGCTCAGGTTTGATTACTTCAGATGACAAAAAATTTGTATTTCAATGACCTTAAAAAAGTTACATGAACCCGGAAAATTTCAGAAATATAGACCACATCACCTCCGTATATGTGATGTATTTACAGAGAAAACAATAACTGTGTACAAATCTAATATATACAGCCTTACTTTATTCACTTGGAAAATAATCTTCTTGAAATATGTGGGTCAAAAGATGAAAATTTCGTGAGGAAATGAGTTTCATGATGTTAAAATTGCAAAATAATATTCTTAAAAAATATCATTTTTCCGGGAAATTATTAGAGTGGGTTTGACCCAGGCTCAGTAGGGCAAATTAAAGAATCTGTGGACAAATTATTTGTCAAACCACAATTACTTTTTTTATGTTTAAATTTTTTTATGAATGAAAATTAATCAAATACTTCAAAAATTGTTTACATACGACTTTTTCAAAAATGTTTTTAGTCCATTTTCATTTCATAAACAAAATGACAACAACTAAAGTTTTTGACTTTTGAAGAAAACCGTTTTTTATAAAATATGCAGATTAATTCACAAAGATCTAGAATCAATTACGCAACAATTTAGGAATGTTTTAAGTAAAACTGTAAAAGCTCAAACGTTTATTGCGTTCGTTATAAAAGAATAAGTGGCTGAAAATAATTTCGTGAAGATTAATGAGAATTAATGAATAATTTGTTATATAATAAACAAATTTTATAAAAAATCATTCGTTCCCGCTATTTTCGAAAAAAGAAATACAATTTTCTTAATCAGACGACCATAAATTATCCTGTTATTATGAGTTACTAATTGTTTAAACTATCTTATTTGACAAATTAACTCTTTGGCTATGTTTTCAGATATGGAGTTAATTTGTTTAACACGATTAACTGCAAAAGAATAAATTTGAACCGTCGTTAGGACTCTTGGGTAATGACAAACTATTATTATTATTATCAAAAAATTTGTAAATAGAGTTTTCTCGTCGTATTATACTATCTAATGAACTAAAAAAAAATACATTTTTCATATTTAAATCAACAGCAATTTTTTAACGACAACAAATTTTCAATTTTTCCAATTATTTCAATTAATTAGAAAAAATCTTTCTTAAAAAAAATTTCTTCTGTGGACAGAAATGAAAAAAAGACAAGAAAAATGAGAAGTCAATCGATTCAAAATTAACTTTTTTCATTTCCATTTTCAAAAATAGTAACTTTCGTGACTTTGCTAGTTACTTTTGTACTTTATGACCGACATAATATTTCTAAAAAAAAAAATTATTTTAGGAAATTTTGAATTTCAGTGTGGAAGAAAAATATTCCGCTCTCCTATTTTGAGCTATACATCTCTCTGGCGCTGAAAAT
This sequence comes from Andricus quercusramuli, assembly GCA_932178445.1. NCBI lineage: Eukaryota > Metazoa > Arthropoda > Insecta > Hymenoptera > Cynipidae > Andricus > Andricus quercusramuli. Next base: position 187,335 of record CAKNXH010001745.1, read on the forward strand.
TAATTATTTCTTTCTAAAAGTGCTTCTTTAGATTCACCTATTTGCGACCTCCACTTCTAGAAGATTTACAATATTCTAAGACCAATGGAAGATTTTTTAGTAGACGTTGTATTTTCAACAAAGTTATAAATTTTCAAACAAAACAGACATATTTTCAACTACATACATGCATGTTCAACAAAATACATGTATTTTCAAGAAAAATAAAATATCCAACAAAATAGTTGAATTTGCAACTCAAGAATGTAAATTTTAAAACAAAAATTTAATGGTTAAATTTTCATTAAAAAAAAAGAACTTTTAATTAACAAAATCTTAAGAGAATAGTTGATTTCCCAACGGAAGAGATTAATTTTGAACTGAAGTAGTGAATCTTCAGCACAAGCGAATAGTAATAGTTGTAATAGTAATAGTAGTAATAGTTTTTTTTTTTTTTTTTTTTTTTTTTTTTTTTTTTTTTTTTTAGGAGTAAAAACGGAAAATGCTCATGCACTAACCACATCCGAACTTTGTAAATAGTAGTAATAGTAGTAATAGTAATAATGGTCATAGTTGAAATTTGAACCAAAAAAGCTTTTCATCTAGAAACACGCACAGTTGAACTCGAAGAAAAATACGAATTTGCAAAAAAATAGGTACATTTGAAACCAAAGAGATGAATTAGCTATCATGAAGATAATTCTTCACAAAAAAAAAATAACTTTCAACAAAATAAATGAATTTCTGTACAATTGAAAAAATAAGTTTAAACGGAAAAATATGACTTCTTAACATAAAATATTATAGTTGATATTTCATTAAAAAACTAATTTTATTTTACATCAAAAATAGTCATATTCTTTCAAAAAACAATTTTTCAACAGGATAGCTGAATTTTCAGTCAAGACAAAAAAAATCAACCAGATTAATGAAGTTTTAAACGAAGAAGGCAAATTTTCCAAAAAATAGTGTAATTTAACACCAAACAGATGAATTTTCAGCCAAAATGATTGATTCTTTACAAAAAATTAATTCAAACAAAATATATAAATTTCCAACTGAAAAAGAGCAATTTCTTAACCACAAATATCAAAGTTGAATTTTCAATTGAAAAAATTAATTTCCAACGAAAGAAGATGAATCCTCAACTAAAAGTGTGATAGTTAATATATTTCAACAAAGAAAAAACACAATTTTAAATCAAAAACAGTTTGAGTGAACCAATAAAACTAATTTTTCACAAGAAAGTTGAATTTTTAACCGAATAAAATCATTTTCTTTCAAAATCATTTAATTTCGAATAAAATAATTAAATTTTCAGCCAAAAAATAAGAATTTTGAATTAAAATAATAAGTAAAATAGGTGGATGTTATTTTAATATAATTTTAAATTACTGGAACTGTTGGAATTTCAAGTTTGTGGAGTATACAGACTTTAATTTTTCTGACATTTTCCATTTAAACATTCTTTTCATGTCCAACTTCTTTTTAGAATAAATCAATTTCAAAAGTTCAGAATTGAACATTTTTCCATTTCGGAAGGTGAAATTAGAGGTGAATTCATTTTTTGAATTCAGAAAAATTTGTTCAATCATTTTTTGTGTTAAGTCACAGTTTCTTAAGCTTAATAAAAATTCAGGTTTCTAGAGGTGTAGAAGCTTTGAATTTTTGAAAATTTTTATCAGAAAATATTCCGTTTTTGAAGATTTGAAATTGTCCGCTATTCCTCAATTCCGAGGTTCTTCAATTCAGAATGAAATTGTTCAATTATAAACACTATGAATTATAAATAAGAGAATTTCAACTCCTTTCTAAAGAAAAAGTTTGTATACCAGAAAATGTGTCGGAAGTTTTTGAAATTTGAAGACTGCCGTTTTAGAATTCTCCCAATTTGAAATTATTCAATTTTCAACGCTGTTATTCAGAAATTATTCCATTCTTGTATATTATTATTTATTTATTTTATTATTTATTTATTTATTATTATTACTTTATTATTTATTATTTATTATTATTATATTTTGTCTGCCTTAAAAAATTTGAATTGGGGCATTTTCAATCCAAAATATTTTTACTCATTTTTCCTAAATTTCTATCTGAACTTTTGATTTGAAATTTTGCTACATAAGGTATCTTTTGTGGAATCTTCTGTTCAGGAATAAAGGAAAATACTATATTTTTCTTCAAGATATGCTATGTTTTCGAAAATTTTACATTTTAACTTTTCAGTGACAAATTATGACAGGATTATTGAAAATCAGACGCCCAGTAAGTATCACATTTTTTTTGTTTTTCTTCCTGATTGTGAAATGAGGAAATCTTTCCACAGTTCGAAGTTGGTTGTAGACTTAAACGAGCTTTTCTTACTTTACGACGTTGAACAACAAGGAAATGAATCACTCACATTCTAAAATTTAATCACTTTGAAGATTCTATGTACAATAAGTGTAGGAAATATGTGAAATTTCAAAATCTGAGCTAAGAATCTTCGTTCTTCTATTCCAGATAATCTCAGGAACAAATAAAACGTTCTTATCATAAACACGTAATGAGTGCTGGTATATATACCAGCCATTTTTGAATACGGTGTTCACACGTATTGAAGAATATCAGTTTTTTCTTTTTTAGTATTTTGTCTATTAAGCAAGAATGAATATTATTACTAGTATTCTGATTCTTTTGTTCATTGGTGTTCTGCATTTTCGAGGTAAGTTTAATTTATTACTGTAATTATTATTTTCGGAAAACATTACATGTATGCTGTCAAACATATCAAACATATGTTGCATTTCTCATATGCTTTTAGTTTTAATTGTGTGTTCCTAAAGTTTCCCATCTACTAAATTATTATCGATTCTATGAAAAATTATTATCCTGGAAAAGAATATTTCTTCTTCTTGAAGAAACCAACATTTCTTTGTATCCACAAGGGTAAAATATATTTTTCTCAATATGTATTGATCGCATGAATAAATCAATTTCATTGGCAGTAAGAAATATTCATTACGATGCACAGTGCGACAGAATCCTGCTAATGCAGCTAAAAGTTCTAGACAAATTACAATGAGTTAGTATTGCCGCTATCATAGGTTTGTCAGGTATCCGAATCCAAATCAAAAACTGAAATTGCAAAATTAGAATGACCGGATGCAAATTCCTGGACTATTTTAACAAAAAAATATGAAACTCACATACAAACTAGTTGTTCCAAGGTTTTGAGGTCTCTGAATACGAATTTAGAAATATTTTTTTTTTAAGTTACGCGAACTTTCAACTCATAAGTATTATTTTCACCGAATTGTAGATATGTGGATGGACTCTTGAAAAAAGCCTCAATTGTGGTCGAAACGCTGAAGAATTTTTTTTTCGAATCAATATGTTTCTTACATGTTTTCCGGATACTTTCATTTTGTGTTCATCATCGACCGTCAGACCGAATATATTTGCTGAAATTTGCGAAAATGATTTTGAAAAGTTAAAGAAAGTTTGAAGAAATGGACAACTTTCTTAGATCTGCTTTATCCAGAATTGTTTTGTATATTGAAAATAGAATTCGTTTGCCTTTTTACAAGAGCTGATGTTATATGAAATTTCTGTGTGCACGCAATTTCGCTTGCAAGAAAGTGAAATATAATTTTATTATTTTGACCGAGTTTACGGGATTTTTCCCCAACTGTGCGAAATCGCGAGAGGGGGCAACGAATACCCATAAGAAAATTTACATCCTTAATAAGGACCAACCTAATACATGGCAAATGTTTCTGAACATTATCAAAAGTTTCAGTTATCTTTGAATAAGAAAATCCCTGAAAATGTAAATTTTTTCTTACAGAATCAGGTGCATTCGGTAATCCAGATCATCTGCCTTCAAATACCCTTTCTGCTCTCATGTGGGTTGACGCTTATCAAGAATGTGCGATTGTCCCGGGAGAATTTTTTCTAGGTGTCCGGCGGACGCCCGGATGGCTATACGTTGAAGAGCGTTCATTTGGCGATGTTGATATATTTATATTATTGCGAAGCGGCGCTCATTTTGATGCAGTTCTGGATATGAGTCATCTACCAATGAATGCTTTGACTTACCAACCACGGTATGCTGAAATGCATATAGAACATGATGGAGTTCACCATTATTTTAAAGCTCCACGTTTCCATAGGCACAGTATGGAGAATCAGCCCCCCACTACTGGTTGCCCAGAAGAAAACTACATTTATGCACGAATGCCAAACGGCTATGTCTTTGAGGCAGTCTTAATCCCATTTATTCAAGAAAATAAAAAACACACCACGAAAGTCCAGACAGATGCTGGTACTTCTCAGCCACATAAAAAATTAAGGACAGGATGATGCGGATAGTTACATAGAAATTTTGATATATTTGGAATTATGTCTCGTGCATATCTCAGGATACTTTGAGGATATCTAGGTGATGTCACGAATTTATATAGGCAAATTATATTCTCCAAAAAAATTAATTCTAGAATTATTTAAGTTTATTGAAAAATGTAGATATATCTCTGGAAAATTATGTATCGTCAATCATATGAATAAATCAATTCACCATTTAGCAACATTTTTTTCATTTATTTCCATTGGGCATATCAATAATTGTTTATTAGTGACTATCTAAATAATAGTTGATAATTAACTTGCATCATTCCCACCTGAATCCCAAAGAATCTAAAGTATTTGAAGGGACTTACGCTATTGATAAGATGCATGTTATTTCTTGCATAAATAATAACAAATTAATAACTAGTAACTTTCACTTTTGAATTATTGAATATTTTGAAATTTTCTCCCACTGTTTAGTGGCTAATATTTCCCTAATTATATTAATAGACTTTCATTCATATTTTGTGAAACTTTACTAATCTAGATTTTAAATGATGACTTGGAAAGTCTAGTTTGACTCCGTAATACAAAAAAAGCATTTCTTTCACTACTTGTACTATTTCAATTTTTAACATCACGAAAAATTTGTTTTGCTAGAGACCCTTTTTTTGAACCACGACTACGTATGGGAATACGTTTTCTTGTCTTTTTAAGAACTAAATAGTAATAATGGAGGAATAAAATATTTTGGGTATCATTAGGATAATTTAAATAGATGACTTACCTCTAACAAAAATAATGTGTTTCGTTAAATTCCTCAAAATTTCATTTATTCTCAATAATAACCTTCACTTTTCCACATCTAATCCACTCCGCTTGGATCGAGACAAATTACATTTCAAATCTTGTGAAATTTTAAGAAAATTCTATTGATTGACTTTATAATCTCTAAACGTTAGCTGAGGTAATGTACAAAGTGATATTACTGATAATAAACATTTGTACAACGATAAGAATATTGATAAATTATCAGTTGTCTCTCAATTGGAGAGTAATCTTCAAAAACGTCTTACATTTATTTAAAAAAAATTATTCCTTGCAGTATTTACAATTCTAGAGAGATTTTAGACTTGAATAATTTTTGACAATTTCTCTATGAAATATACTAATTGAGAGTATCTATAAACATTTTTTCACTAAGTCAGGTATTTTTTTGGCAGCTCGAGAATTAAACTACTTTCTTAACAATTTATTCTTTTGTTTGTTTGAGATACATAGTTGGAAATTAAAATTCATGAGTGGTTGGTTGGTAATTGTTTTTTTAGTTGAGAATTCAACTATTTAGTTATAAATTAATAATTTTTAAAAAATTTTCTATTTAGTAGAAAATACCAAGTTTTTAATTATTCTAATATTTCAAACGAAAAGCCTCGATGGCACAACTACGAACTTTGAAGTTTGAGCGTGCCTAATGTACGCGACGGTTAATTTTCGCGCTTCGCGCTCAATGATATATTTATCTTGATCTTTGCGCTCGTGAATGTATTTAACTCATTTTTGTGCACAGACCTTTTAAAACTATAGGTTAAAGCACTGACAACTGTAATTTGGTGATTGTGAATTCTCTTTTGTTAAAGCTCCTTTGGCTTTGGCGAACACATTCTCATTACGTATTTCGTGCTTCGCACTCGATTGCGTCAAAAATCGGAACTTTTCCACATTCTATTCAACACTTTTGTATTGAATGTTCATTACATTTATGTATGTATCTCAGCCTGGAATTGCTCATTCAGACATTGCAAAATAAAATACAAATAGTATTTATCATGGTGAATTTAATATTTGCTTCTTATTTAATAACAAACTAATGTACAAGGAAAGCAAAATGAATGATTATCATTGTTTTGAAATGATAGAAGGAAAGTTGAAATCGTTAATAATTAAAAATAAAGAAAAGCCGCATTATGTCTTCTTTATTATTAACACTTTTTTTAGGCCTAGAATGATTGTAAATCACATTTTTTTCAAGTTCATGTACCTAGGAGTGCAATGTTTCAAGTTTTCAGCTTCTTAACAGAACTTGAAATGCTTAGCTAGAATTCAACATAAAGAATCGAAATTTTCAACAGTCCCTTGCTTCTATATTTTTTAAGGCGGGATTCTTCTTTGAGCGCGCGAAAAAATGCTATTTTTGTACATTTTTTTTTTAAACATTAAGGAAGATATTGATGTAGGGTTTGTTACGCATGATAGATATACTCCTAAAATACATTTCAAAAAATTTTTTTTGTTTATTTCATCGCTCTATATACATTTAAATGGTACTTTCCTCAAAGCCACGTTTTTACCGCTCGTTAGAAAAATCTCCGAAACTACAGAATCGATTGGTCTGAATTTTTCGCCACCTATTCTATATATATACATCGAACGGTGGTAGCAGATTTGTTCATTTACATGCAAAGAAAACGAAATGGCGGGTATTCGAAAAAAAAAATCTCACTTTTTTGCTTATTTTGTGCAAAAAAATAATGGTTGAAATAAAAATGTTCATATAAATCTGCTACCACGGGTTGTTGTATAATGTATATGTATAGAATATTTGGTAAAAATTTCAGTTTTGGAGATTTTATTTAACAAGCGATAAAAACGTGGTTTTGAGGCAAGTGCTATTTTTGAATTGCATGACATTGAAGATGTCCAAATGCACTGATATGCGCCATAAAAAAAATGTCGCCACATTAATAACCGAGTTGTCAGCAATCAAAATGGGGGGGCTGGCATGCTTTTTCTGAAATAATAACATTTCTTTAAATTATTCATGGCTTTCCGTCGGAAATTCAAATGCGCTCAAATATGCCACTTCTAAAAAAATTCTGCGCTAGCTAATTAACAAAGACTTTGAAAACTGTACACGATACGAAGGTTTCAACACTTTACAATAATAAACAAGTGATGACCAACAGAATTAGAAGTTTTTAATCCACAGGGATGGCGGGTCTTTCATATAGGGTCTCAAATGCGCTCATATGCGCCATAAAAATTTTCTGCATATCTTGAAAATTGCCCAAGGTATGGAGGTCATAACATTTTTCGAAGTGATGACCAACAAAATGAAAAGTTTTTTATCCGCAGTGATGAAGGATCTTTCGTATAGGCTTTGAAATGCGCTCATATGCTCCATTAAAATTTTCTACATATCTTGAAAATTGCCCAAGATATGGAGGTCATAACATTTTGCAACGTGATGGCCATCAAAATAAAAAGCTTTTAATCCGCTGTGATGAACCGACTTTTGTATGGGATTTCAAATGCGCTCAAATGCGCCATATAAATTTGCTGCATCTTTTGAAAATTTTTCAAGATATGGAGGTCATAACAATTTGCAAAGTGATGACCAACAAAATGAAAAGTTTTTAATCCGAAGTTATAAATGGACTCTTGTATGGGATTTTAAATGCGCTCATATGCGAGATACAAATTTTCGGCATATATTGAAAATTGTCCGAGATATGGAGGTCATGCCATTTTGAAAAGTGATGACAAACAAAATAAAATTGTTTTGATCTGCAGTGATGAAGGGACTTTTGTATGTATTGGCAAAGTGATAACAAGTAAAAGGTAAAGTTTTTAATCAGCGGTGATAAGGGGACATTTTTATGGGCTCATATGAGCTCATATGCACCATAAAAATTTCCTTCATATTTTTAAATTTTCTCAAGATATGGAGGTCATAACATTTTGCCAAGTTTTAGTAGAGGACTGAAGTATTTTATTAAAAATTCGTTTCTGTTGTTTGAATGCAGTGATTTTTGATTTCCAATTAGAACAGTTTGTTTTTTAATATTATTAATTAAATTTATGTTCACGATCCATCTTTTCGTGTTGAAAATGAAAATCGTTTGTTGAAACTTGATCTAGTTTCTCAACTTGTGTCGTTTTTCCATTAATTCTATTTTTTCAGATTCGATGATATTTTTACGATTTGAACTAAAAATACGCATCCTAACGTGAGGTGGTTCGAAGCAAAGTTGCAGATATAATTAAGGCGAAAAATTGAGTTAAATGAAATGATATTTCAGCTTGTGTCCTCTTTCCAAAAAGCTACATTTTTTATTTTCAATATATTTTTATATCATGAGTTTATGAAAAATTTGTACATATTTTTTGGATGAACAGCTTTCGTTGGGGCGTTTTCAATCCAAAATACTTCTATACATTTTCCCCAAATTTCTATCTGATCTTTTGACTTCAAATTTTGATACATAAGGCATCTTTTGCGGAATTTTCTGTTCAGGAATGAAGAAAAATATTATATTTTTCTTGAATATTCTTTTTTTTCTAAAATTTTACATTTTCACTTTTTTAATGATAAATTATGATCAGATTATTGAAAATCAGACGCCGAGTAAGTGTCAGTTTTTTTTCTTCCTGATTGTGAAATGAGGAAGTCTGTCCACAGTTTGAAGTTAGTTGTAGACTTAAACGAGCTTTTCTTTCTTTACGACGTTGAACAACAAGGAAATAAATCACTTACATTCTAGAATTTAATCATTTTGAAGATTCTATGTACAATACGAGTAGGGAATATGTGAAATTTCAAAATCTGAGTTTAAGAATCTTCGTTCTTCTACTCTAGATAATCTCAGGAACAAATAAAACGTTCTTATCATAAACACGTCATGAGTGCTGATATATATAGCAGCCATTTTCTAATACGTGGTGCACACGTATTAGAAAAAAATTAGTTTCTGCTTTTTTAGTATTTCGTCTATTAAGCAAGAATGAATATTATTACTAGTATTCCGATTCTTTTGTTCATTTCTGTTCTGTATTTTCGAGGCGAGTTTGATTTATTACTATAATTATTACTTTCGGAGAACATTTCATGTATGCCGTCAAACATATGTTGCATTTCTCAGATGCTTTTAGTTTTAATTGTCTATTTCTAAAGTTTCCTATCTGCTAAATTATTATCAATTCTATGAAAAATTATTCTCCTGGAAAAGAATATTTCTCCCACTTGAAGAAGCCCACATTCCTTTGTATCCGAAAGTTAAAAAAAGGTCGAAGAAAGGAAAAACTGTCTTAGATCTGCTTTATTCAGAACAGTTTTGTATATTGGAAATATAATTCGTTTGCCTTCTTACACGAGCAGCTGATTTTGAACTTTATTGAAAGCTTTAATTATCTTTAAATGAAAAATCTTCAAAAATGTGAATTTTTTCTCACAGAATCAGATGCATTTGGTAATCCAGATCATCTGCCTTCGAATACCCTTTCTGCTTTCATGTGGGTTGATTCTTATCATGAATGTACGATTTACCCGGGAGAATCTTTTCTGGATTTCCGGCGGACGCCCGGATGGCTATTTGTTGAAGAGCGTTCATCTGGTGATGTTGATATATTTATATTATTGCGAAGCGGCGCTCATTTTGATGCAGTTCTGGATATGAGTCATCTACCAATGAATGCTATGCCTTACCAACCACGGCATGCTGAAATCCATATAGAACATGATGGAGTTCACCAATATTTTATAGCTCCAAGTTTCCATGGGCACAATATGGAGAATCAGCCCCCCACATTTGGTTGCCCAGAAGAAAACTACATTTATGCACGAATGCCAAACGGCTATGTCTTTGAGGCAGTGTTAACCCCATTTATTCGAGAAGATAAAAAACGCACCAGGAAAGTCCAGAAAGGTGCCAGTACTTCTCAGCCACATCAAATAAGAAGGACAGGATGATGCTATTAGTTTGAAATATCGAAATGTTTGGAATATTCCGTGCACATCTTGAGATATTGTAATGATGTCCTAGTAATGTCGCGAATTTATATGTGCAAATAATATTCCCAAAAAATCTTGATTCTAGAATTATTTAAGTTCATAGAAAAATGTAGATATATCTCCGCAAATTATGTATTTACAATTATATGTATAAATAAATTAAGCATTTAGCAACATTTTCTTCATTTATTCCCATCGGAAATATCAATAATTTTGTATTACTGACTATCTGAATAATAGTTGATAATTAAATTGCACCATTCACACATGAATCCCAAGCAATTTAAAGAATTTTAAGGGACTTACGCTATTGACAAGATGCACGTTATTTCTTGCATAAATAATAACTAATCAATAATTAATAGTTTTTACTTTTGAATGATCGAATATTGCGCAATTTTCTCCTACTCTTTGGTGGCTAATATTTCCCTAATTAAATTAGTATACTTCCGTTAGTAATTTGTGAAACTTTACTAATCTAAATTCCAAATGTTGGAAAGTCTGGCTTGTTCTCCGTGATGCAAAAAAAAAAAAAACATTTCTTCTGCTACTTGTCTACATTTTCCACCAAACACTTTTAGGAACAAACGTGTATTATTGATGAAGCCTGAAAAGTATTTTTAAATATCAAAAGAGTGATGTTTTTTTTTCATGACAAATTGCAGATATTATAATTGCAATTTTTAACCTAACGAAAAATTTGTTTTGCTATAGACCCGATTTTTTGAACGCCGACTATCGTACGGGAATAATTTTTTTTGTCTTTTTAAGAACTAAATAGTAATAATGGAAAAATATAATATTTTGGGTATCATTAAGATATTTTAAATGGATGAATTACCTCTAACAAAAAAAATATGTTTTGTTCAATTCCTCAGAATATAATTTATTTCTAATAATAACCTTCACTTCTTTGCATCTAGTCCACTCCGCTAGAATCGGAACAAATCACTTTTCAAATCTTGTGAAATTTAAAGGAAAGTCTAGTTCATGAACAAATTTTTTGTTGACATTTGAGTAAATGAATAAAAAACTTCAAAATCAAACCGCGAAGTGAATACAGATTTTTTTTATGTATTTGACTTTATAATATATAAACGTTAGCTAAGGTCATGTACAAAATTATATGACTGATAATAAACATTTGTACAACGATAAGAATATTGATAAATTGTCAGTTGTTTCTCAATTGGAGAGTACTCTCCCAAAACGTCTTATATTAATTAAAAAAAATTATTCCTTGCAGTATTTACAATTCTAAAGAGATTTTACACTTGATTAATTTTTGAGAATTTCTCCATGAAATATACCAATTGAAAGTATATATACAAATATTTTCACTAATTCGGGTATTTTTCTGGAAACTCGAGAATTAAACTCCTTTCTTCACAATTTATTTTTTTGTTTAAGATACTTAATTTGAATTTAAAATTCATGAGTGGTTGGTTGGTAATTGTTTTTTTTTTGTTTTTGAGAATTCAACTATTTAGTTATAAATTAATAATTCTTTACAATTTTTCTACTCAGTGGAAAACAAAATATTTCGTTTAAAAATTCTACTATTTCATTTTAAATTTATGAAATTTATTGAAAATTCTTGTCTTTCGGTGGAAAATTGAACTTTTTTGTTCAAATTTCAACTATACGGTTGGAACTGTACGTTATCTAATAGGAGTAGTTCAAAAGGAACGTGGTATATTACTGATATATTGAGGCTGTATTCGTAAACCCAGAATTATGGCGCTGTTGATTTGAAAATTTTTTTTAATTTTATGTAGTGAAGATGCTGGCTGTCAGCAGCTGCACCTAAAAGTCGGTTTTTTGGAAAAACTAAAAGGGCCCAAGCATCGGAATCAGTTCCCAAAAGGCCCCAAAATTATGGCATTACGAAAATTTCAAATTCCGTTGTGAAGGTGCTAGCAGAACGCATCTCATTTGAAACTCCACACCACACTCCCTTCATGACTGTGGATTGAAACATTTTTATTTTGATGGTCATCATTTTGCAAAATTTTATGATCTCCATATCATGGGTAATTTTCAGGAAATTAGAAAAATTTCTATAGCAAGCATGAGAGTATTCGAAACCTGACATGGAAGTCCCTTCATCACTGCTGATTAGAAACTTTTCATTTTGTTGGTGATCACTTTGCAAAATGTTATGACCTCCATATCTTGGGCACTTTCCAATTTATTCAGAACATTTTTATGACGCATATGAATGCAATTGACATTCCATATGAAAGTCCCTTCATTACTTCTGATTAGAAACTTTTCATTTTGGTGGTCATCACTTTGCAAATTGTTATGACCTCCACATATTCGGCCATTTCCAAGATATGCGGAAAATTTTTATGGCGCATATGTGCGCATTTGAAACTTCATATGGAAGCCCCTTCATCACTGCTGAATAGAAACTTTTCATTTTTTTGGTGATCACTTTCAAAATGTTTTGACTTACATATCTTGGGCAATTTTCAAAAAAATGTTGTGGAGCATATGAGCGCATTCGAAGACGAATGACTCTATATCAGTAATTTTAAATTTCAGATCACTGTCGAAGATTTACCAACTGCGTCACACTGCCCCCCTCCTCTTAAATTTCTATCTTTGTTAATTAGCTAGCGAGTAATTTTGTAATGGTGGCACATCTCAGCGCATTTGAAATTATGACCGATAGCTATGATTAATTTGAAAAAGAGGTTATTATTGTAGAAAAATCGCGCTAGACTCCTTCTCTCCCCCCCCCCCCCCACACACACAATTTTGATCGCTAATAACTCTGTTATCAATGTAGCGGAACATTTTTTTGGATGGCGCATATCAGCGCATTTTGGGATCTTCAAGGTCATGCAATTTAAACTTTGATTTTTCAAATGGGGGGCTGGCGTGTTGGCCCCCCACGTAATACCTCCTATAACTCTTAGAGTTTCGTGGTGCAACATTCTTTATTGGTGGCACATATGAGCGCCTTTGCGGCGCAATTCAGTGGGCTATAAAAAACATAAAAATGCGGAGTAAGGGGGGGGGGGGCTGCTATAACTGACATTTTAAATTGAGAACTAAATTGAATATTTTAACGCAGAAGCTTAAAAAATCATAGAAATCCAAGTTTGTGTGAAATTGAGAAAATAACGATTTAACGCAGAAATTGACTACACTTTTCTGAAATCAAAAAATTAATTTTTCCGTATTTAAACTGTTCGAAATGGGAAATTTTCCAATTGTTAGCCTTCGAAAGTGAATTATTCTGAAGAACCGTCCAAACCAAAAAGTCATTCTAGATGAGAAATAATGAAACATAAACGAGAAAATAGATGAATGAATATTTCAGAAACGTTGAACATCGCGAAGAATTGTTTTATTAAAACAGTTTTGCACTCTAACGCAAACAAAAATCCCATTTCTTTGAGTAAATTCAATCGTTTAAAAATTAAAAATTTTCAAATTTTGAATTATAGGTTTTGAAATTTGATCAATATAATTTAAGTCAGTTTCATGTTTAATAATTTTCAGATTTAAATATTTCAAATTATGTGGTTTTGATTTTGAACGCACAAAACTTTCTTGTTTCTTAAATTCTTCGAAATCGTAAAGTGTCAAAATGAAAGACTCTAGAGTTGCACACTTTTCAATCCAAAGGATTTGCAATTAAACAATTTGCAATTATAGGCATCCAGAATCAATTCAAAAAAATCAGAAATTAGGACAATGATTCCTCAAATTCCAATCTTCAAAGTGAGCAGATTTTAGAAACATTGAATATTGCATATTTCTTTTATTCTAAATTCCCTTGTTTGATTTATTTTCACTCGAAGTACAACATTTTAAACGCACATGAAGAAAAAACAATTTTTCTATTAAACAATGGGATAATTCAGTTAATTTGCATTTGAATTTCACGATTGCAATTGAAATAGCTGAATTCCGAAAAATATAATGGACAATTTAGAAATTTTTATTCCAGAAAGATTTATTGTACTGGAAGTAATATGAATTTTTTAAGGTTTCTGTACGAAAATGTTTTGATATCGCAATACTTCCCGACTAATTATTTTTTTTTAGTTTAACACGAAGTTCGGATTTGTTCAAGTAACAAGTTTCTGGAGTATACATTCTTTAATCTTCTTAACATTTCCCATTTCAAAATATTTTTTAATTCTAACGTTTTTTTAGAAAAAATCAATTCTTAAAGTTCAAAATTGGAAATTTTTCCATTTCGAATAGTGAAATCAACAGTGAATTCATTTTTTGATCTTAGAAAAATGTGTATAATCACTTTTTGTGTTAAGGCACAGTTTTTTGAATTTAATAAAAATTCAGGTATCTAGAATTTTAGAAGCTTTCACGTTGAAATATTTAATTCAGTTCTCAATTACTAATTGCGAAATTTCAATGGTTTCAAATTCAAATTTATCAAAATTCAAAAGTATCCACTTTTAAGCTATTGAATTTTGAACCCCTTTTAATAAGAAATGATACAATTTTGATTCCCGCGAATATTATATGATATTTTTTTGGAAATTCAAATTAGAAAATATTCCATTTTTAAGGTTTGGAATTGTCCACACTTGAAATTGTCCTCTATTCAAATAGTAATCTGAAATCATTCAATTACCAAGTTATTCCATTCAAAATAAAATTCTTAAATTCTGAAAACTTTGAGTAAGAAATGAGACAATTTAAACTTTTTCCTAAAGAAACTGTCTGAATTGAAAATTTTTGGTTTGAGGGTTTCGAATTTTGAAAGCTTTTGTTTTAAAATTTGTGCAATTTAAAATTATTCAATTCTATGCAAGAAAATATACATTTTTTTAAATTTGTCCAGACAAAATATTTTGAATTGGAAGGACTTCAGTTTGGAAGAATTTCATACATTTTTCTTAAATTTCAAAGATTTTCAATTCGAAATTCCTGAGAACATAGTTTGATCCGCTATCTAGTTCTTACTTCAATTAATTATTGTTCAAAAACTAATATGCTTTTGGGAAACAATAATTTTTAATTGTTCTATCTGACTTTTTCATTTGAAATTTTGCTACATAAGGCATCTTTTTCGGAATCTTCTGTTGAGGAATAAAGGCAAATAATATATTTCTCTTCAAGATATGTTATGTTTTCAAAAATTCAACATTTTCACTTTTTTAGTGATAAATTATGATAGAATTATTGAAAATCAGACGGCCAGTCAGTATCACATTTTTTATTCTTTTTCTTCCTGTTTGTGAGATGAGGAAATCTGTCCACAGTTCGAAGTTTGTTGTAGACATAAACGAGTTTTTTTTTCTTCACGACGTTGAATAACAAGTGAATGAATCACTTACATTCTCAAATTGAATCATTTTGAAGATTCTGTGTACAATAAGTTTAACAAATATGGAAAATTTCGAAATCCGTACTCGAGAATCTTCCTCCTTCTATTCCATGTATGTTGGAAAACAAATTAAATGTTCTTATCATAGACACGTCATGAATAGTGGTATATATAGCAGCCATTTTTCGCTACAGTGTTCACGCGTATTAAAAAATATCAGTTTTGGCTTTTAGAGTATTTTGTCTATTAAGCAAAAATGAATATTATCACTGACTTCCTGATCCTTTTGGTCCTTTGTGTTCTGTTTTCTCAAAGTAAGTTTGATTTATTATTATAACTATTATGTTTAAAACATATGACGCGTATGTTGTCAAACATATGTTACATTTCCCATATGTTCTTAGTTCCAATTGCTCATTCGTAAAGTTTCCTATCATCTAAATTATGATCGAATTTCAAAAGCCTGAGCATTAAATTCAGGACGAATATTTATTCGAATTAAAGAATTCCAGATTTTTTGCTTAAACAATTCACATTTTAATGAGATAGATCATAATTTGCTTTCTTTATATCTCTCAAATGTGTGTAATTATTTTCTGTAATAATCGTATTAACACTTAGCTTTAAATGATCATTTTTTCATGAAAAATTATTCACCTGGAAACAAATTATTTCTTCCACTCAAAGAAACCCAAATTTTTTGCCATCCACGAGGGTTTACTATTTTTCCAATACGCATTTATTATTCAAATAAATTAATTTCATTGGAATAAAGAAATATTTATTAGGATGCACAGTGGGAGAGAATCATCATAATGCAGCCAAAAGTTGTAGACAAATTAGCATGAGATTCTAATGCCACTATTAATGGTTTGTCAGCGAATCCGAATTCTGAATTAAAAATGCAAAATTAGAATAATCGGATGCCGAATCGTGGAATATCTTAACAAAATAATATAAAATTTACATACAGTTTAGTTGTTCAAGGGTTTTGAGGTCTCTCATGACGAATTTAGAAATAAACATTTTTTTTTTTTTAATGGTAGTTTCTTTCGGGTAGTTTTATTTTGACTTCATCATCGACCGTAGGACCGAATATATTAACTGAAATTTGCGAAAATGCTCATTGAAAATTAAAAAAAGGTCAAAGAAAGATAAAACTGTCTCGGATCAGCTTTATGCAGCATTTTTTGTATATTGAATACAAAATTTGTTTGCCTTTTTACACGAGCTGATGTTGTATGGGCATTTTTCTGTGCACGCATTTTTCCTTGCAACTGGAAGCTAGTGAAATACCATTTCAGGGTTTTGACCGAGTTTACGGGATTTTGACCCAACGGTGCGAAATCGCGAGCAGGAACAATAAATACCCAGAAGAAATGTTTACATCCTTAATCAGGATCAATCTAATGCATATTCAATATTGTTGACAGATCTTTTCGAACATTATAAAAAGTTTCAGTCATTTTCGAATAAAAAATCTTTATAAATCTGAATTTTTTCTCACAGAAACAGGTGCAGTTAGTACTCCAGATCGCCTGCCTCCAAATACCGTTTTTGCAGTGATGTTTGGTCGCGCTTGGCAAGAATGTACGATTCGCCCGGCAGAATACCTTCAGTATATGCGGGTAATGCCGGACTGGATGTATAGTGTAAGGCGTATCTCTAATAATGTTGAAATATATATATTATTGCAAAGCGGCGCTCATTTTGAAGGAGTTTTGGATATGAGTCATCTACCAATGAATGCTTTGCCTTACCAACCCTGGTTTGCTAAATTACACATATATTATGATAGAAGTCACCAATATTTTACAACTGAACGTTTTTTTAATCACGATTTTGAGAATTCGCCACCCACAATTGATGACCCACAAGAAAGCGCTATTTATGCAAGAATGCCACGCGGCGCTGTCTATAAGGCAGTTTTGAAGACATTTCATCCAGAAGATGAAAAAAAGACCCCTAAAGTCCAGACAGATGCTGGTACTTCTCAGTCACATATAATAAGGACAGACAGTAAAAACTAGGCATTCATTTTCATCTGGGATCCTCTTTTCGGCGTTCTAATATGATCTCACGAAATGTCTATTTTAGTACCAGTTTCTTTCTTATTTAGTATGTTAACTTCGGATTAATTAATGATCCGAGATAGTGAACTAAATTGATTCAGAGGGTGCATTGTTTCAATTGTTTCAAACTTCAGTCTTACAAAAAACAAAAAATAGATGAATAGACCAGGGATCGGAACGTTTTAGGTTAGACCAATCCGGGGCCGGACAAAATTGAAGTGTTCAAAAAGTTTACTGGAATTTTGAAGATTTTATATAATTGGTTACTATTCAGATGGTTCTCATTTCGAGCCTGTTTCAATCCACAAATCGACCTTTTTTTATTAGATTGGCGGATCAAGCTGAAGTGCAATTGTTTTATTGCTTGAACTGTTTCAATATCGAATTAAGTTCTGAATCGAATCCTAGTTTTTACAGTGCAGGATGATGCTATTAGTTTGAAATATCGATATTTTTGGAATATTCCGTGCACATCTTGAAATATTTTCAGAGTGTCCAGGTGATGTCCTGAATTTATATATGCAAAAGATATTCCCAAAAAATTCTTATTCTAGAATTATCTAAGTTCCTAGGAAAATGTTGGTATATATCTCTGGAAAATTATGTATCGTCAATCATATAAATAAATAAATGATTCATTCAGCAATATATTTTTCATTTCTCTCCATTGGAACTATCAATAATACTCTGTTACTATTTGAATAACAGTTGATAATTAACTTGCATCATTCCTACATACACGGAACAAAAAATGTCATTAAATTTTATAGAACTAGTCCTATAGTAGAGGATACGACGGGTAGTTCATTAAAAATTAAAATCTTCTTGGTTTTACATTGTATCGAACTATTCTACGAAATTTAATACAGAGTTCTATAAAATGCAAAGGATGAGGTGACGTATTCTCGATTAGGAGGCAGGATGCGAAAAACGTAGAATAGTTCTAGAAAATTTAAAAGTCCAGCTAATATACAGTATACATCGGAGAAGTCTCGAAACTATAGAGAACAGTTCTTTTTTAGCCTAAAAAAATCTTCTTGATTATCATTATTATTATTATTATTATGCTTTAATATTTGTTCACATAATTAAACAATCACTACACAAATAATCGCACGCTATTAAAATTATTATTTGCTGTGGATTCGAACCCCCTACCTACGCATTTGAAGCTCCTAAGAAAACCCCGCAGCTAACACAACTTGTTGTAAAAAAAAATCTAAAATATAAGCTACAGCTGTGCAGGGCTGTTTGTCAAATTTTTGTGATTTGAAAATTCTAGGTTAATGATTTCGGAAATTTGAAATTTCTGGAGTTTTATATGTATAATGTCAGTAATTTCAAGAATATCATATTTCGAAAATTTAGTTAATTAACAATTTTGGGATCTTTGACATTTTTTAAAATTTGGAAATTTTAAATTTCGAAAAAAATTTTAATCGGAAATTCTTTTTTGGTTATAAATTCTAGTAGGTTCAAGATTAATAAGATGTTATATAGCTATATAGAATAAGTTTATATAAGTTATATGAAATTAAAGGCTTGCATTGAAAATAATCCACTACCCGGGTGCACTGGAACGTGCACCAGGTCGTTCAAGACGTCATCTACGAGAAATTTTTTAGAATCTAAATTGTATCAATAGCCAAACTAACTACGATTAAGAAAATATGAGAGAAAACAAATTTTTCATATTTTTATTTCGGTTTTACGATACATTTAGAAAAAATTAAAAAAAGAAAACGAGTCAAAATTCCTTTTTATTGGCCTTTGCGGCCTCATCTGAAAGAAACATCTTAGAGTATAATCGAAGTCAATCATAAATATACGTCGAAGCGAATGACAACATTTTAAAATTTTGTAAAGTCATATCATTCTGAAGTTTTAAAAATCATTATGAAGTTTGTAAAAAAACATCAGTTTGTTAGCTGCTTCACAGCATTTTAATTACAAAATATGAACCTTTTTGAACATATTGGGAAAGTTCCTTGGACTTTATAGTTTCCCAATACTTTTTTACAAACTTCATAATGATTTTTGAAACTTCAGAATGATATCTGACTTCGCCAAATTTTAAAATTTTGTCATTCGCTTCGACGTATATTTATGATTGACTCCGATTATTCCTTAAGATGTTTGTTTCTGATGAAGGCCCACAGATGGGGCCGAAATGTCAATAAAAAGGAATTTGAACTCGATTTAGTTACAATTCAAATTTCTAAAAAGTTCTCGTAGAATACATGCTAATTTACCTGGTGCGCGACTCGGTGCACCCGGATCGTCGACTCAACACTGTTAATTATTTTGGATGTTGAGACAATTTGAATTTTAAGGCAGTTCTCGTAGAATACGTGTAAAACGACCTGGTGCACGTTCCGGTGCATCCTGATCGTCGACTCACCATTGGTAGTTATTTTGGCTATTGATACAATTTAGATTCTAAAAAAGTTCTCGTAGATGACGTCTTGAACGACCTGGTGCACGTTCCGGTGCACCCGGGTAGTGGATTTACCATTTAGAGATGTGTCGGTTATTCGCAAACTTAATATTTTAATTTTCAACGCGTGCTAATGTTATCTAAGACTTGAATTCTTTTTTTTCACGCGGGAGCGATGCGGGAAAGTCGCTGCCTGCGCACACTAGCGACTGCGCAGCTACATTTTAAACAACTGAAGTCTAATATATGAAGTTTAATATAAAGTTGACAGAATTCTTGTAGAGTTATTCTAGGTTTGTTCTAAATTAAATCCTGAAAGTTATACAGAATATGGAAGATTTGTTCAAGGTTCGCTCTCCTCCCCGACTCTTGTAATAGTTCAAGAAAGTTTAATGAACTTTTTTTCCGTGTACAATCCTTAAAATTAAATGATTTGATATTGAATTTCAGGCTTGACAATTTCACGAATTTTACAAATTTCATCAGAAATGTATTGAAACTGTACAATTTCTAAATCAGAGCCCTTAAAATTGAATAATTTGATTAGGAACGGAAAAATCACGCATGATTAAAAAATAATAAATATTAATTAAAAATTTTAAATATCTACATCAATTTTTAAATATTTTAAGAGACTTAACAAGGTTTGAAGGATTTGCTTGATTCTCTCAAGGTTTCAAACATTTGGTGGGGCTAAACAGATTTTCAGAGATTTTAATGCTCTTTTTTTAGGGATCTTTAACCATGCAAAATTAATATAATTTGAATTTCATGGGTTTTTACTGAGGTCTACTCATTTTCTTGAATCATTCTGATATCCAAGGAATGTTAAGAATTTTAAGGGACCTCAGCGAATAGGTAAGAACGTAAGCCTAATTATTTCTCATCCACGCAACAACTTGTAATGCGTCATTTTTGTGAACGTGACTTATGCTATTGACGATATGCACATTATTTCTTGCATACAGGTCCGAACATGCCATCTCCCATATCAAGACAGAAAGTCCTGACACTTGAGAAGTAGTAGCTCTATCTCCTTGAAAGAAAATCTTACTGAATTCGCATTCAGGAAGGCTGATTCGAAATATTTTTACCTGTTCAACGACGTTTCTTGTCTCTTGGTGAAAAATTGGTTCTTGTTGTAAGAACAACAAATCTGGAGAAAATCACTATTTTCGATGCCTATATTTGGATGGTCAACTTTCAGCTGTTCCTAAAGTCACAAAAAAGTCCCGAAAAAATAGAAAAAATTCAAGTGGATTACTTATCTATTTTTGCATGAAGCCCAACTTTGAAAATTGTAAAATTATGAAAATTGTTGTTACAAGAATGGTTAAAGCAAGAAAAAATTATATCCAGCTCGAATGGAGATGCCGAGTCGAATCAAGGTTTAAAAGAAAGAATTCAGTACACTGATAAAGCTCGGACCAAGAAAAAGTGCATGAAATTGTATATTTTTCTGTAAAGTGAGTTCGCTTCTTTTTTAAAGTGATTTTGCTTCCGGACGGTTCCTACTACTACTACTGGACCTGACCATATGGTTGTAATTTCCTTTCCATTTAGCAACTTTTCAGATTTTAGTATACTATACATGCGAAAATTTCATTCAACGTCTACAGTAATGATTAACTCACAATTGCATTTTTGTAAATTGTGTTAAATATGGCGTAATTTTTTTCAATTCATTGAAAAGAGTATTAAAGTAGGATAGAATTGAATTGTTCCTTTGCGTGTTTCTACAACTCGACTTGAATGAATATGCAAGTTAGAAGTAATTGCAAGACAAGCAGAGTGCTATTTTGTGTGAAAGAGAGTTTGAAATTATTGAAACAATTTTCAATCTTTGAAACAATATTTTCCTCTGTAAATCTCCAAAATTACTATTTTATGGAATCAGTGATGGAGTTAATGAATGTTGATAGGAATGGTGAAGGACAAGTAATATCATGGTTTGAATAATCGCGATCTGTCTTTCACAAAAATTATCACTCTTAATATTTCTTACCTGCGACATTAATTTGAGAAAAAAATAACTCTTGCAAATGATGAAAAAATTGAACAAATGTAAATTATTGAAACAATGACCAAGAATCCAAAACAAAACAAAAAAAATTACTTTTCACATTTTTCAATTTTGTCATTAACTGCAGAAAAAAACTTAGTACGATTTACAGGGGAGAAATTGTTGAAGTAATTACTAAATATGCTAGGCAAAAAATATCATCTTTGAAACTTATCAACGGAAAATAATAGCTCTTGACAGTTTACCCACAAAACATGGTTTAAACCAGTAAAATTATTCAAAAAATTGAAAATTAGTTTTAAAAAACTTGGAATATTGTCACTTATTAAATATAAATTAAATAAACTACGTAGAAATTAAAAAAATACCTTCTTTAGCATGAATTTTACATGGAACAGATATTTTGCATTTTTTTAGGCATTCTCCGGCCACAGGAAAAAGGGTTGACGGTGGGGAATTAACCCCATGTTAATTCCAACAGCCCGGTGGTTCGGGTTAATTTTGACCGATTTAAACAAAACTTGGGAATTACTTTTTCCAGAAACGAACAAATCGGGGGCGAGGAATCGGTCAAATAAATATGCTACCAATCTGCTCTCTAGTTCTTACTTCAATTAATTGTTGTTGAAGAAACTAAGATGCTTTTGGGAAAATTCAATTTGTAATTGTTGTATCTGACCTTTTGACTCGAAATTCCACTACATAAGGCATCTTTCGTGGAATCTCTGTTTCAGAATAAAGGAAAATTTTATATTTTGCTTCAAGATATGCTATTTTTTCAAAAATTTTACATTTTAACTTCTCAGTAAAAAATTTTGATAGGATTATTGAAAATCAGACGCCGGGTTAGTATCACTTCTACTTTTTAATTTTCTTCCTCCTTGTGAAATGAGAAAATCTTTCCGCAGCTGGAGGTTAGCTGTAGACGTTGACAAGCTTGTTTTTCACTATGAAATTGAATCACAAGGTGATAAATTACACACATCAAAGAGTTCAATCATCTAAAAGATTCTATTTATAACAAGTCTAACAAATATGAAAAATTTAAGAATCTGTGCTCGAGAATCTTCCTTCTTTTATTTCATGTATGTTGAGTAACAAATAAAGCGTTCTTATCATAGACACGTCATAAATCCTTGTATATATAGCAGCCATTTTTGGATACAGTGTTCATACGTTTTAAAGAAATATCAGTTTTTACTTCTTTAGTATTTTGTCTAGTTAGCAAGAATGAATATTATTACTGATACTCTGTTACTTTTTTTCGTGGGTGTTCTGTATTTTCAAAGTAAGTTTGATTTATTACTATAATTATTAATTTCGAAAAATATGACACGTATATTGTCTTACATATGGTTCATTTCTCAGATGCTTTTTGTTCCAATTGTTCATTCGTGAAGTTCCCTATCATATAAATTATTATCGAATTTCAAACGCTTCAGCATTAAATTCAGCACTTTTGATCTACAAAGTGAAGCAGAACATTTTTCAATTCGATGCGTATAAATCAGACATTATAACGCCTACAACCACCAATAAAAAGCTATTAAGACACACTTGATAATCATTCTCATTTGGAAGAACGCAAACAAATTTAACAAATATCCTAATTGAAACGTTCATGCCAACATTTCTAGTGGAAAAAAATACTGCTTTCAAGGATATACAAATGTTCTTATTTTAGTGAAGTAGTTCCTTGGTCCGAACAAATAGTTATTCGAATTATAGAATTTCAGGTTTTTTGATTGAACAATTTACATTTTGATTAATAGATTATTATTTTATTCCTTCAAATATCTCTCAAATGTGTGTAATTATTTTCTATAATAATCGTTTCAACACTGAGCTATGAATGAATATTTTTTCATGAAAAATTATTCACCTGGAAAAAAATATATCATCTACTAAAAGACACCACAATTTCCTTGCATCCACGAGTGTGTACCATTTTTTCAATACGCATTTGTTACTTAAATAAATTAATTTCATTGGAATAAAGAAATATTCATCTGAAAGCACAGTGTTATTTTTAAGAATTAGATTATGCTACCTTTACAATCCTAAATATCATTTTTATTAAATCGTAGATATGTAAATGGACTCTTGAGAAAGGCCTGTTTTGTGGTCGAAACGTTAAGGCTTATTTTTCAAATAAATATGTTTTTTCCGGATACTTTTATTTTGACTTCATCATCGACCGTCGGACCGAATGTATTTACTGAAATTTGCGAAAATTATTATTGAAAATTTAAAAAAAGGTTGGAGAACGGAAAAACTGTTCCGAATCAGCTTTATCCAGAACTGTTTTGTAAGTTGTAAATAAAATTCGTTTGCCTTTCTACTCAAGCTGATGTTGTATGAGCCTTTTCATGTGTACGCATGTTTGCTTGGAACTGGAAGTTAGTGAAATATGTGATGGTTTTGGCCGCGTTTATGGGATTTTGCGCTAACTGTGCGAAATCGCGAGCGGGAGCAACGAGTGCCCAGAAAAAAATTTTGCATGCGCAATCATAATCAACCTAATATATATTCAATATTGTTGATAGATGTTTTTCAACATTATTAAAAGGTTTCGTTATTTCTGCGTAAAAAATCATAATTAATGTACATTTTTGCTCACAAAATCAGGTGCAGCTAGTTCTCCCGATCGTCTGCCTTCAAATACTGTTCATGCTGTCTTGTGGGTTAACACTCATCATGAATGTACGATTCGCCCAGGACAATATATGTATACTAGTAGTCTTGCGCGCGCCACGGCGCGCGCCTACTTCTTTTTTATGAAACAGAATAAATAAAATACCTATTCTTTCTATATTATTCATATTTAATTAATGTAACAAAATATCTATATAAAACAATTAGAAGGCACCACAGGATGATGTATGTAGCCTTCAATAGGAAGCTCTTTTTCATTTTTTCCCTCTGGTAAAGGAGTACATAACGCATTTCGCATATCTTATTTGTAGGTAAATTCTATCATCGTTATCATCTGGAAAAAATTATAAATATGATTACAATTCAATTTATTATAATTAGCACTTAAATTTCTTTAACACTCAACTTATTTGTAAATTATATTGCCGTTATAATTATTTTTATTTTATGAATTAAAAGAAATGTTATTAAAATAAATTGTGAATTTTTCGTTATAAAATGTATATGAGTATACAAATTTCAATTAAATGAATACTATTAATCAGATCAATTTTTATTATTATATAAGTTGTATAAAATTGAAGGAAATTAATGACACATAGAATAATGGCAGTAATTGCCAATCTTTCAGTTTCGAACAAATATTATTACAAATTTTTAAGTTGTTTGCTCAGCAGTTATTGCCCTTACTCTATAGTAATCCATCTGCCACTAATATATAATAATGCACTGAGATATGTAGTGAATTTTTTAAGTAAAAAATTAATTTTCTCATTTTTATCATAAATGATGAAAGTTATTGCGAAAAAGTAAAATGTATTTTAGTATAACTTTTTTATATGTGAACATTTGTATCGTATCTGTTGTTGTTCACGTAAATGAGTAAATTCTTCCATTAAAAGAAAAAAATGATCGTGTCTATGTAACATTCCAGACCTTTATAAACGTTAAAGTCTCTTTATTAATAAAAGCTAAACTAAACAAAAAAATTTCAAAAGATATAATTTGTTTATTCTACTGAATTCTGTCTTTAATTCTTTTTAAATAATTCTTTAACGTATCGCATAATTTACTCTAAAAAAATTTTCTGCTGATATATTCTGCGACTGTACTTGTAGAACATGTGTTATTTTACATGGATTCTTTATGTAGACAAAAATTATATTTTAAATATTTTTCATGAAATAATCGAAAGTATAAAGTATGAATTTGATTGTTCAAGTCCACATATACACATATGTTATATAAGTAATAATACAAAAACGTTGCACAAAGTATTTGGTTTACATCGTCGGACTTACGTCGCTTTTCATATACTATTTTTGTGAAGCATTCTTTTCATCTGATGGTTTAATTTTTTTTTTATTAGATTCTTTCTCCTTATCATTGTTTAATTGTCTTTTCAAAATGTAAATAATATCTTCCATTTATAGAAATATCTAAGTTTAAAATGCAACTGCTCCATTTGTTGTTAAAAATTGATCTTTGTGGTTTTATATTCAACCATTTATGCAAAAAAATCTAAGCGAAAAAATATAAACTGAAAATTAATCAAATTTGAACTAACATCAATTTATTGAAATACCTTAAGAGCTTTTAAAATCTATTAAAATCATTGAAATCTCCGGAAATTTCATTAAAATTATTTGAATATTTTAAAATATATTGAAACCTTGCAGGTCCTATAAAATAGTTTCATATATGTACCGAAGTTCTATAAAAATCTTTGAAATCCCAGGAAATTTTTGTTTCTTTCTTTCAAAGTAATTTAAAGCCTTTAAAATTACTTTAAAAATTAATAATATCTTGAAAGTGCAGTAAAATCTTCAAAAACACTTTAAAATATTGTAAACCCTTGGAAATATTTTAAAATTTCTTGAAACTTTTTAAGGCTATTGAAAATTCCTTGGAATTACAAACAAAAAAATCTTAAATTTTTAAAATCCTTTCAAATTACTGAAATCAATTAAAAAAATGTCTTAAAATCTTTTGAAATATTCTAAATGATTTCAATAAAATTCTGAAAGTTACTGTTTAGCAGCCCTAATTCTTCTTCTTACAGAAATTTCTTAACTTCTGTCATTTTTTAAAAATCCCTGACTTTCCTCTGATTTTCAAGACTTCCCTAATTTGCGGTCACCCTGGTGTCACTAAGCCATATTTATTTTCAGGGTTTCCGCGAAACTTGAATTTTTGAAATTCCCGGGCCATATTAATATTTAAAGACCAAAATTCTGAACTTGTAACTTTTTAAATATATAATCTTTTATGATAGGATTAGGGATGCCGCGAAACTTGAATTTTTGAAATTCCCGGGCCAATAATATTTAAAGACCAAAATTCTGAACTTGTAACTTCTTACATATATAATCTTTTATGATAGAATTAAAATTTGAACTAAAAATTTTCAATTTCTAGGCTGCAATTTGCTTTGAAAAAATGAGAGAGTGACATATTTAAACAGTGACCAAAAGTTATCGATTCACAACCCAAAAAGTTACTAACAGTGACTGATGAGAATTAATAAAAATAAATGAAAATTTGTTTAAAGGATTATTTAATAATGTGTCCAATGTCCTTTTGTATTCAAAAGCATTTCAAAGAACTCGATGAAATTTATAGAGATTCCAGTTAAATTATAACGAATTCAGGATAATTTCATAAGACTTCAAAACAATTCAGCTTATCTTCAGAAAGATTGGAAAAATCCCCAAAACTTCCTTGACTTTAGTTAAATTGGTGTGAATTTAGTGAAATTTGAGAGAAATGGAAAATATGAAAAAATGCTATGAATTCAGTAAGTTTTAAATAAGTTTAGAAAAATTCTTGGAAAATACATTAAATTAAGTGTAATTAACTGAATTTCGAACAATTCACGTTAATTAAAAACCAAACCAGAAAATTCTGCAGAATTCAAAAGAATTTATACGAATTCAGGGTGTATTCAAAATGAAATCTCGTGGAATTCGATCGAATCTGACGATACTTCTTAAAATCCTTAACATTTATTCAAAAACTTTGAGAGCTTTTAAAATCCTTCAAAGACAGAAATCCTCGGAAATCTTATTACATCTCTTGTAATCTTTTAAAATACCATGAAATAATGAATTAATTAAAAAATTTCATATTAATTCAAAATATTAATTATAAATGACTTTTTAATATTTTAAAATTCCCTAGAATATTTCAAATTCTTTGGAAGCTCTTGAAATCACTTGAAACTTTTCAAGGTTCTTGGGAATCCCTTGAAATTTTTGAAAATACCCTTCCAAATTTCAAATGCTTTAAAATATTTTGGAATGCCTTGAAAGGATCCCGCACACTTTACATTAAAATCCGGCCCCAGTCAAATTGGCTGGAATCGCAATATAATATAGTTCAAAGCCATTCAAAAAAATCAAAAGTTCTCGAGATACACTGTAAAAAAAGTATCATTTGAAATTCCTTCAAATTATTCGAATAAAAAAAATTCATTGGAGTCATTAGAAATTCTCCAAAATATTTCAAGACCTTTAAAACTTTAAAAATTATTAAAAACATTTCAAAGCTTTCGAAAATGCCTTAGAATCTTCTAAATTACTCTAGAATATTTCAAATCCTCTGAAATCAATTAAATTACTGAAATGAAATCCTCTGACCGAATCCATTTCAAATCAGGCAGGTTCTACACTTGAAGATGCAGAATCTCTCGGGGACAAAATATGTTGTTTTTTAGAGGAAATTAGGCGACACGTATTTTTGCGATTTGCGAAAAAAAATTTTTTACAGTTTTTTTAGAGTTTATCGCCTTATTTCGAAATCCGCGAGGAAATTGAAAAAATCTTGAAAATTAACCAAATGGCGGCAGTTTTTCTGAAAATGTTAAAAGTCGATTTTCTCAAAAAAACCCACACTTGTATTCTTTGCCCATTTTTTTTTTTTTTTTTTTTGAATTTGTACTATCATAAGGAAAATACCTTGTGAGTTTAATGCGGGCTAAATAACTTTTGTGGGCAGGAGAATTTTTTTTATAAAATCGGATTTTCGCATTTTTCTTGAAAACAACAACAGATACAAAAAATGGTTGACGAAATAGTTTGCAGATTTGAAAAAGTTCTACAAAAAATTTCTCTTATGCATTTATGATATCTTGTACCATTTCCGAGAAAAATGAAAAATTCAATATTCATTAACAAAAAATTGTCTTCATTTCTGGCTTATGGAAATACCCACCATTTTTGTTAAATATTAAAAAATATATACGTTCGTATGAGGAAAACTCCATGTTAGTTTTACGTGGGCTGAACAATTTTTATCATCAGAAAATTATTTTTCATAAATTCGAATTTCGAAATTTTTTGCTGAAACAATTTAAGTTACAAAATGAATGCCAATACAAGAAATTTTTTGACTGAAAAGTTTTTGTCTTCAATATATTTAAATATATTTCACATTTATCCAGATATTTTTCAACAATGTATACAAACTTTATCTGAATCTCAGTTTAAAAAATAAATAAATACTACCTGGATTAATATTTAACAAAAATGGTGGGTGTTTCCATAAGCCAGGAATGGAGACAATTTTTTGTTTATGAAAATTGAATTTTTTCATTTTTCTCGGAAATTGTACAAGATATCATAAATGCGTAAGAGAACTTTTTTAAATGTGCAAACTATTTTGTCAACAATTTTTTGTATCTGTTGTTGTTTTCAAGAAAAATGCGAAAATCCAATTTTATGAAAAAAAATTCTCCTGCCCACAAAGTTATTTAGCCCGCATTAAACTCAGAAGGTATTTTCCCTATGATAGTACAAATTCAACAAAAAATTGGCAAAAAATATAAGTGTGCATAACTCTGTAAAAATTTTTTTTTTTTTACAAATCGCAAAAATACGTATCGCCTAATTTTTTCTAAAAAACAACATATTTTGTCCCCGAGAGATTCTGCAACTTCAAGTGTAGATCTGCCGGATTTGAAATGGATTCGGTCCTCTAATTTTGTCGACATTTCTTCAAATTGTTTATATCCATTGAAAATCCCTTGGATTCTTTTGAAATACCCTAAAATTGTAATCATCCTCAAAAATTCCTTCAAATCATTGAAATAAATACAAAATTCTTTTAAATACTTCAAAATTCCATTAGATATTTTAACCCCTTTACAGTCTTTTGAAATTCCTTGAAATATATTGACATCTCTTTAAAATGCCTTGAGTTATTTTAAAATACACTACAATATGCCCAATCCTTTACAATTTCTTCAAAATGTCCTAAAACATTTCAATCCTTCAAAATCTTTGGAAATCCATTGAAGTTAATTAAATCTCTTGAAAATGCCTTAGATTCTTCCATAATACCCTATAATATTTTCAAGCCTTTGAAATTTCTTCAAATTATTGAAATAAATACCAAATCCCTTCGAATCTTTAAACATTCCATAAAATCTTTCATGTTCTTTGAAATATTTAAAATCACTTGAAACTTATTAAATCTTTCGAAAATGACTTAGAATCTTTTAAAATCATCTGATATCAGTTAAATTACTAAAACAAACTGAAAATTCCGTAGCATCTTTTAAAATACTCTAAAAATTTTCAAACCCTTAAAATTTGTTTGAATTCCTTAAAATATTGAAAATCTTTCTAAAACTCTCCTAATCCGTTAAAATCCTTCGAAATTGTTGAAACAAATACCTGCGAAATTCCCTAAAATATTTCTAATTCTTTTAAATCACTTTAAAGTTTTTAGAACTCTTGAAAATTCCTTTCAATCTTTCCAAATTTCCTAAAGATTTAGTTTAAATATTTTAAAATTACTCGAAAAATTTTGAACCTTTCGAAAAACACCTTGTAGTCGTGTAAGCTAATCAAAAATATTTGGAAATAAATTGAAAATTCCTTGGAATATTTTGAAATACTCTAAAAGTTTTAAAATCCTCTAAAAAAAATTTTAAATCCTTCAAATTATATAAATCTTTTTGGAATAGCTCGCATTCTTTTGAAATTATCTAAAACTCTCCTAATCGGTTAAAATCCTTCGAAATTGTTGAAACAAATACCTGCAAAATTCCCTAAAATATTTCTAGTTCTTTTAAATCACTTTAAACTTTTTGGAATTCCTGAATATTCCTTGCAATCTTTCAAAATTTCCTAAAAATTTAGTTTAAATATTTTAAAATTACTCGAAACATTTTGAACCTTTCGAAAAATACCTTGTAGTCGTTTCAGCTAATCAAAAATATTTTAAATCCCTTTTAATCAATTAAATTACTGAAATCAGTTCGAAAATTCTTAAAATATGTCGAAATATCCTAAAATATTTCAAATGCTTTTAATTTTTTTGGCATTTCAAATGCCTTGGATTCTTTTCAAATGCCCTAAAATATGCACACTCCTTTAAAGTTCCTTCAAATCATTACAAGAAATAACAAATTCCTTGGGATAATCTGAAATTCTTTGTAATATTTCCCTACAATATATACTAATTTTAAATCAATTGAAAACTCCTTTAAGTCTTTCATAATGTCTCAAAATATTTAAAATTCTTCGAAGTCTTAAAATTCTTGAAAGTTCCTTGGATTGCAGAAAAAATATCCTGTAGTCTTTAAACTTCTGTGAAATCCCTTCAAATTATCAAAATAAATTCCTCAAAGTGTCGGTGATTCCTTTTTAAGGAGTGTCGCTTAAGAGCGTAAAAATGCTTAATTTGAAAATCTTTTTAAATTACAAAATGTTTGATCTGTAGACATACACAGAGCTCTGACATTCTTCTATTCAAAATGAAAAGAAAATTATTCGAATATGTCACTATAAGGCAATTGAGATTTTAATCCTATTGGTAAAGTAGAACTGAAACGCACACGAGTTTCACAAATGATATTTAATATTATAGATATAATCAAATTATAATGGAAATCACAGTTATAGAGCGTGGAAATGATTAATTTGACAATTTTTGGTTTGCGTGAAAAATTTAAAAACAGAACCACAATAGTTGAGGTTATGGTTCATTACTCACCAACTTTATTTCTTTCATCATTCATTCATATTGTATGCGAACACGCGGATCACATTACTAAATACGAAGAAAGAGACACGTTGTCGTATTATCGAACTCGAACTACGATTCGATTCGATTACTATTTCCAACAGTGATCCCGAAAGACATGCGCATGCTTCGACTGAATGGCACTCATTGGCTCTAATTTGCATACGTATTTAAAATTCAAATGCAGACGCGCACTGTAGCCAATGAACATCACTATAATCCAAGCAAGCGCAGATCAAGGCAGCTCCGTTGGGATCAATGACTTCGACTAAAGAACGAACAATCATGAAACGCTCCATCACTTTCTAACGCACTGATGCCTCGTGTCACACGCGTATAGTAAGCGAAGGGCGAAGAATAATCGTGACAATCGTGACATGTTCCATCACTTTCTAACGCACTGATACACTCGTGTCATACCCATAGCAGGCGAAACGATATAAGCGTGACATGTTCCATCACTTTCTAACCCACGGATGCCTCGTGTCACACCCATAGCAGGCGAAACGATATAAGCGTGACAATCGAAATCAACAATATCCTTTAGAGATTTTATATTAAGGAAAGTCCGGATGATGCCGCAATGGATGTATTATCAACAGCGTCTCTCTGATAATGTTGATATATATATATATATATATATATATATTATTACAAAGCGGCGCTCATTTCGAAGGAGTTCTGGACACGAGTCATCTACCAATGAATGCTTTGCCTTACCAACCACGGTTTGCTGAATTACATATAGAACAAAATGGAACTCACGAGTTTTTTGAAACTGAAGCTTTCCATATTCACGGTTTTGAGAACCGTCCCCCCACAAGTGGTAACCCACAACGAAGCTACATGTATGCAAGAATGCCAAGAGGCACTGTCTATGAGGCAGTTTTAACCACATATAAACTAGAAGAGGAACAAAACACCCCGAAAATCCAGAAAGATGCTGGTACTTCTCAGCCACATAAAAGAATGAAGACAGCATGATGCTGTTAGCTTGAAATCTCGATATATTTGTAATATTCCGCGCACATCTCGAGATATTTTAAGGATGTCCAGTTGATGTCTTGACTTTATATATGCAAATTATATTTCCAAAATATCCTAATTACATCTCCGGCAAATTATGTATCGTCAGTAATGTGCATTAATAAATTCACAATTCAGCAATATATTTTCTATTTCTTCCCATTGAAAGTATGAATAATTATTCATTACTGATTATTTGAATAATAGCTGATAATTAACTCGCCTGGTTCGTTCTCCGTAATGCAAGAAAAAAAATTTTCTCCTACTTTTTTACATTTTGCACTAAACATTTTCAATAGCGAACGTATATTATTAATAAAACGTGAAAAATATCGAAAAAAGTGATGTTTGTTTCATGAGAAATGACAGAGAATACCATGTCAATTCTTAACCTAACGAACGATTTTTTTTGCTACATGTCCGATTTTCGAAACGACTACCGTATGGGAGTAAGTTTTCTTGTCTTTTTAAGAACTAAATAGTAATAATTGGAAGATATAATATTTCTGGTGTAATGGAGATAGTTTAATTGAATGACTTACCTCCAACAAAAAATACGTTTTGTCAAATTCCTCAAAATTGAATTTAATTTCAATAATATTCTTCACTCTTTCGCATCTAATCCATTCCTTCGGATTGAGGCAAATTACATATCATAATCAATGCACCTAAGTAAGAAGAACAAACTTTTCGCCCCGAGCGGTAGAGTTTATGTTTCTTCAAGAAGTGAAATTTTTCAATATTTGGTAATTCAAGTCTTTGGAAAAAATCCATTTTTTCGATCCAACCTTATCTGCCCCAAGGCTTTTATTTTCACTCGACTTGAGAATCACTAAACGTTAGCTTATGTAATTTACAAAACACGCGTCCTATAAAAAGTGATTTGTGAGAAGTTTATAGATCTTTTTTGAATGCAAAATGTGTGTTTCTTCATCTTTATTTTCTTGGGCGTTCAAAATTTGAATTTTCGATTTCTCAAGAAAATTCAAAAAGTTGTTATGACAATCTTGAAGGTTCATCAAAAGGCGATGTTTTTCGCATCTAGGCTTTTTTTTCGTATCGTGCGTTGTCTGGATGAGAATTTTCATTTTCGTTATTTTTTTTTTAAATTTGTTTTTCATCGAAAGAAGTCATGAAGATAAATTTTTAGTCTTTTTCAATACTACGAACAGAGAATTAATTAACTAAAGAAACTTTCGAACAAATAAATACATAAATAATCCATTGAATTATTATTAATTAATCAATTGAATTAATTATCGTAATTAATTACGTACAGAGAATTTCCAAATTCTGAAAGAGAATGGTCTCCAAAATTTTGGAAATGCTCTAACTTTTTGAATTTCCATTCAGAATAGCTGGCTTATGAACTTAACCTTTATTCTAGGGCACCAAAGGCCAATCCAGTCTGTCAATTATATTGATGCATTCGAAGCGATTTCAAGAAAATTTGAGATTTTCTTCATACGTATTGAGGTAAACTCAAAACTTCATGGAAATCGAGAGTTTCAAACAAAAAGCTTCGAGATCCTTGACTCGAGATCTTTGATCGACTTTGATCCATTCAGGTTTGATAAGTCGGCGGATTTTTGTCCCAAAAAAGTATTTTTTCCCGCTCTGCGTCGCATAGTATCCTTAATCTAAAGGACATTTTCGAATCAGCCCTTCTGGAAACTACCAATCAGAATGGGTTTTGGTGGTTTGAAAAAGGATAAAACGCGCTCTGGCATTTTCAAGAATGCCAGAACGCGTTCTGGTCGTTCTGAAAACGACCAAAACTCGTTCTGGTCGATTATTTCGGCCTTCGAGCCTTACATATATACAGGGTGATCCATTTAAATCTATAATCCCAAATATCTTCAAAATAACCCATCAACATAAAAAACGGTTCATATTGGGGGTCATTTAACTGTACCATTGATTTTGACCTTGAGGTCAATTTTCAAGGTTATTTCAAGGTCAAGACGATTTTAAAAAATAGAAATCCCTATTTTAGACCAAGGACTCGTAAAGAACGGGAAATTGTACGTGAAAATTTGCATTTCAAAATCATTCATTTTACACTGCAGAAGGTCATATCAAGGTCAATTATTTGAGAAGCGCTAAGAAGCTTTTTTTTCAATTTACTGGTTTTCTGGGCAATCTCAACGTTGAAGGTGCCTTCAAGAAGTATTAGCTGAGTTGCACAAATTTCTACGACCTTGACTAAATTGACCTTCAAGTCTATTTTCCTGGTTTATAAAGATCAATGTTTATGAAGGTCGTGAATGACAAGATAGTCTAGGTGGTTCACATTTTTACATTTTATTGACTTTTTGAAGCATCTCAAGCGTTTGCTTTACCCAGAAAGCCAAGTCTATTCAGAAAAAGGGCATCTGATTGTTCTTGTACATTTGACCTTGTTTTTGACCTCTTCATGGTCACAAAAAAAAATTTCCATAGTACATTTTCGACGTAAAATGTTCCGCTCTATTCAAATCTGCAGTCAAAAATACGGATTTCTATTTTTTAAAATCGTCTTGACCTTGAAATGACCTTTTAAATAGACCCAAAGGTCAAAATCAATGGTACAGTTAGACGGCCCCCTATGTCCTGTTCAACTTTTGTATGAACCGTTTTTTATGTTGATGGGGTAGTTTAGAAGATATTTGGGATTATAGAATAAAATGAGTCACCCTGTATATTATTGCAAAGCGGCGTTCATTATGAATTAGGGCCATGTTAGCCAAGCAACCCTATTTATTTTTCGAAGTTAGAATGCGTTACATTTTTGGAAAAAAATTTGAGTTTAAAAAATCATACCGAATTCAAGAACAACAGTAAATCCTTCAATAACAGAGCCACCAATTTTTTTTTTTTCGAGTCTGGAGGTCACACCATGTTTATTATATGTTTTTGGGGTCGCTGAATCCGAATATGAAGTTCAAAATACCTCAGCACGTCAGGGTTCTGACATAACCTGAACGAAACTCATAAAAAATCTTTTTTTGGGTCTGGAGGACAGACCACGTTTACTATTTGTTTTTGGGGTCGCTGAATCCGAATTCTGAGGATCTAACTCTCTGCATCGTTGAACGTTTGCGTGCGCTTGCCATGACACACGTAAGTTTCTATGAAAATCAAAACCCGGACGTGCTGGAGTATTTCAGACTCCGGATTCGGATTCAGCGACCACAAAAACATATACGAAACATAGTCTGACCTCCAAACGAGAAATCTGTTGTATTGGAGGCCCTATTTTTGGTACGATAAGAATAATTTTTTTTTCTTTAAGATTTAAAGAGAAGTAATGGAAAAATATCATACCTTGGGTATCATTATGATAGTATGACTGAATCACCTACCTGAAACAAAAGAAATAAGTTTGATCAGACACATCAACCATTATTTTATCTTTATTAATCATCTTTACTCTTTTATATCCCATTCATTACGTTCGGATCGAAAAAAATACCATTCAAAATCCTGTAAAATTTAAAAAAAATTTCTTGTTAATCGTGCCACAATGACTTAGTATTCGCATGTATATCACATCAAAGTCCTGCTACAATTTTTGTTTTATATTTGAGTAAATAAATAGGAAACTTCGAATTCAGTAGTAAAAATTTGTTATTGATTATTTTTTGATAAGACGCATAGTTTTTGTTTTAATCGTGAAAAATGACATTAAAAATAAAAAATTACATTTCTAGACATAAAGACACTTGGCACAAATTCAATTCTCTTGTTGTCATTCTTAGATGAAAATTCAAGCTTATTATTGAAAATTCAGTTTCTTTTTCTTCTCTGACTGAAACTTTCTTGTTTAGAAATACGATACTTTCGATATAAATTTCATTTTTTTTATTAAACGAATATATCATTGTTGAGAACTCGTTTTTGGGGTCGAATTCATCTATTTTTTTCGAATCATCCATTTTTTTTTTGTTAAACTGTTTGGTTGTTTCTCATTCAGGTGAATAATTTTCTGCGAATTCTTTTCCTTTAGATTGAGAATTAATTTTTAAACTGAAAATTTAACTTTTCCATTTTATATTAAAAATTGCTTCTTTTTAGTTCGAAATTTAACAATGTGGTTGAAATTTGATCTTTTCTGCATGATAATTTAACTATTTTGTTGAATGTTAAAAAGAAGTTAACCCTCAAATGGTAACGTCATTTTCGGCACCTTTCAATGGTAAAGGTGTGATTTTTTATCCAAATTGATCAATCGAAGAGTCTTCGCTGCTTTTTTTAAATATCAGTTTCTTTGATTATATCTTCATGAAATGTTTTAAAAATAGAGCGGTGCAAATTATTTTTAATAAACATAATAAATTGTTTCTTC
>CAKNXH010001746.1:0-21222 GCA_932178445.1 Andricus quercusramuli
GATCGCGAGTTTTATTGAGCGAATGGCAACCATATAAAAAAGGTAGGTAAACGGCGACCACGATTTTGTCAGAGTGGCTTATCTGAAATAAAAAAACAAAATTGCATGTTAATCTATATGTGGATGGCTATCGTTCGAACTAGAATTTTTTTTTGGAAATCTTGAAAATTCCATTTTTCATATGCTTTTAAACATTAGGACCCAAAAATTTAACTACTTAGTTGAAAATTGAACTAGTCTGTCAAAAAAGCATTTCGCTGTGATTTCGAAATTTGAAATTACAATTTTGCATTAGATCAATATTAATATTTAAACCCTAAAACCTCAGTACATTACAAACTGTCTAAAAAGTACTCGTACGTAAAAAATAATTGTCGAAGAATCGAAAAATCAATCAAGTCTGATGAACTCGCTTAAATCTTTTTTGCAGCATACTTATAGACTTCTCATTAATATTCACCGCATTAACATTACCAGCTGTATGACACATTTCCACCGCCAGACGCTTACGATAGTGACGTTCATTCGCAAGAACTTCTGCGTAATGAAAATCGAATGAGTGGTCTTTCTCACTCTTCTGCTTCGTAAGCATTGTTTGCTTATTAGGGACCTTATTTAGATCTTTCTTATGTTCATTCATCCGTCCTCCTAACGGAAGTTTAGTTCGACAGATATAAAATGCTTTACAATTTTGTCCTTCGCACCAAATGCCCTAAACAATGTTGCTATTATCTACTTTATTTAATTTATCTTTAATGAATCTCGAGATTGATGCAAGGTCTCTTTTGGCCTTAAATGCAGTAGTCATGCCATGACGCCTGATGATTCTCGGAATTCGTTTAGGTAGTCGTTCAACTTACGGAATGCTAATGAACCTATTTCTCGCGTCTTGAGCTATTATTTATATTTTTGCGGGTAGTTGGAATCGAAATTAAGGCATCTACTGGACAATGTGGGTTTAAGAAACCAATTTAAACTTATTCATTGGCTGTCATTACTGTGAAAACTGACATCCAGAAAGCTTACCGCCCTACTTTGTAATTTTCCTAGAGTGAATTTAATTTCAGGATCGTTCAAATGGAAAACTTGTAGAACGTTTTCTACTTCGTTTTTCGGAGAAGTTACTGATATATCGTGGACATAACGGACGCTCAACAGTACATGGAAATCAATTTCCGGTAGAATGGCTGTCTTTAGGTCGTCCATAACTAGATCTGGCCAAATCGGTGAAAGGGGGAGCTCATTGATAGTCCGTCTTGTTTTTCACAAGTGTGCCAAAAGAAAAGGCAGTTGAAGCGGTTCGCGGCAGGTTGTAAGGTTTCGACTACCAACTCCTCTTTTCGGACACTCAGTTACATACATAATTGTAATTGACGGTACCTAATGCTAGACGATGTCACTGCTCTTGGAAAATTTAAGAGAAAAAAGAGAGGAGTCAACTATTCATGAAACGAACATAGAATTATGAAGTAACTCTGATCTCGTGCACTGAGAACTTACGAGCTTCAATGCGTTTCCGCTGATGAACAACTTCTTGCATCGATGGGACATGCGACTGGTTAAATGAGATTGCCTGTGTCAGCTTTGTGGTTTTTTTTTTTTTCGTCGAGGAGGTGAGAATGCATTGAGCACTGAGTTTGGGACTCGACCTAAAGACGGTAATACCCACTGAACGCACCTCCTCTTCCTGCCAACCCATGTTCCCGGAATCCGCTTTCGCATTGCTTCAGGAACATGAGTCACATACATTCTACGCCGTGCTTCGGCGTCCCGCTGTTTTGCCAACCTAGTCTTCTTCTTCGTCTTTCTACCCAACCAAGATGCACGCATCGCCCTTAGTTGTGTGGTTATACCACGACCCGGGTTCTTCGGTCTTCGGCATCCTGGTTGAGTATATAAGGTTAAGCAGCACGTCCCTGAGGCTTCTTCAGCGAAGTTGCCTCTCGGAACGCCCTGCACCTCATCGTCCTCGGTTGATGATCAGTCCTAGGCTCTTCTTCTACTGCAGCGCAGAGGAAGCACTGCGGCGTGCATTTACACGTCGCAGCCTTATGGCCCTCTTTGCCGCATTTCCAACAGGCCGCTCTCCAGTCACAGTCTTTGCAAGCCGCTGCCATGTGATTGTAGCCTAGGCAGCGGTAGCACCGTAACCAACGGCCTCCTTAATGGCAGCCGACAGTTTGGTTCTGCCGTCTGCTGCAGGGCCCACCTCAATGAGGACCTCTCCTTTCCTCGTCTCTCGGACGCCCCAGATTTTGACACCAAGGGTGTCCAGTTTAACCTTCTTTTTGAGGTCCTTAAGGACCTCAACATAGCTCGAACCCTGAGCCGGTTTTGTTGAAACCGCCTTGGGTCGAGCTCTTCTCTGCGGTTCCTTTTTCTTGGTGGATTCGGGTGGAGCTGTTTTTGCTCCAACATCATTCCTCTTCGATTTTGAGGACCGTACTGCTGCAGCGCGTGTCCTCGTCTTCTTTCTTATAGGTTTAGAGGGGCCTGCCTGAACGGGAGTCAGCGTGGGCTACCTCTCTCGCTTCCCAATATGGGTAGAGGGAGCTACCACAGCTTCGTCAGCCTGAGTCCCAGATTGGCTCGTGTCCTTCTTTCGCCATGCCTTCTTGATATCTTCTCTCGCTTTTATTCTGACAGACGTTCCAACTTCTATTGTAACGAAACTACACCGGAAATAAGCACTGAATATGACAGAATCCAGCTTAAACGCCAGATCTTTCACTTCATCTAGCTCATGCCTGATTAGCATGAACATGTTTCTTTTTGGGTCCCAGAAATACTGCATCATTTTCACAGCGTCTTTCAACTCATTGATGAGTTGTGGCACGTGTCCCAACCTTTGCTTGATATACTAATAATATATATATATTTCTTCAATTGTAAATAATATCCTGCTTGGCCTCAGTCTTTTGACTAACCTCAAGCGGCTCCGTTACGTGCAACGGACCAACCAACACCTCACACACACTCCAGTTTGAATTTTTTTGATTCGACGTCATCTTAATACCCACGAGTAGCTAGGGAAGTACAGGTCCACACCCGCAGAGCCCCGTGTGCGGGGGCAAGGTCTGAATACTCTAGGAGGCGACCTGGTGTCCTAGAGACGCCAGCTTTGTGGTTAGGACATTAGAAAGTCACCCTATTTCGATGTGCACCAAAACCCTCTTCATCCGATTTTCGAAGTTAGACAATTCTTCTCGTGTAGATCACTTCTAAGTAAAACAGTCCTCTAAGATTTTATGCTGGGTACTAAAGACGCCGGCGCCCGATTCGATACACCAAGTCGCAGATTTGGACTTTTCGAACATCCTCTAACCTAAATGGCGTGAACATTTAAATTTACATGAATAAATTTTCGATTCAATAAAAGTGAAATCAAATTCTCGATAATACAAAAGGTTCGTGCACAGATTTTGAGGATGGAGTTCAGTTATGTCGAGATAGTATGGGTCTCAATTCCATGGGCAAAACTTATTTTCAAAAAAAGGACTATCAATGGGCTCCCGCCTTCTACCGATTCTAGCAGATTCCTCAGTTTCAATTCCAAATTGACGAAATGGCTCAAAACGCGGTTCGTTGGGAGTGGGGGTGAAAAACACAAGGAAAGTATAAATAACGTCCACAATTAGCAGACATTGCTCACGAAGCATAGTATTGAGAAAGATCGCTCATTCGATTTTGATAACGCGAAAATTTTTGTGAATGAATGTCACTATCGGAA
This sequence comes from Andricus quercusramuli, assembly GCA_932178445.1. Lineage (NCBI taxonomy): Eukaryota > Metazoa > Arthropoda > Insecta > Hymenoptera > Cynipidae > Andricus > Andricus quercusramuli. Next base: position 3,731 of record CAKNXH010001746.1, read on the forward strand.
ACGTCTGGTGACAGGAATGTTTCATATAGCTGGTAATGTAAATGCGGTCAATTTAAGAATCGACATAGAAACCCTTTCAAACATATTTCATCCTGTTGTAAGCAGGGAAAAATCTGGGGAAAAACGTCCTGTCTATCCATTTTCTAATTGCGTTGAACTGGAGTACTTCTGAAAAAGTGTGTGTTTCTGTTCGACTTGTTCGTGAATATTGTGCTTGTGGGATTCCGGAGTGTTTTACTCCCCCCACAACAATATCACCTTCTGCAGCGAAACGCAATTTTAAATAGTGACGCTTAACTCAAGATTGGATGCAATCTGCAGCCACAAACTATTTTTGTTTATAAAAAATTAATTCTTCGAGAAATCAATTGAATATTTTTTTAAACACCAGCAGTTTCATGTCCTAAAAACTGAGGATGGCATTATCAATGAAAACTATTCTGAATATTAAAAAAATATTAAACCTTCTTCCAACAATTCTTCTTGCAAAGTCAACATCAAAATAGATCAATAAATAAATTCTGTCTAAGCAAGGATACAGCGTGGTGGGGAGGAAACCGATAGGTAGCTTATTAATTATTGACTAATGAGAGTTGTAGGAAGTTCCGTAATGATGCAACCTTCGACTCGTATATGGTTGCTTTGATTTTTGCTCTCTGCCCATTAAAAACCTGGAAAGGTGTTAATAACATTGGAAAAAACTCGGAGATATTTCAGTAAGCAATCTTCTGATTTCCTTGTACTTGTTTTCCGATAAATAGTTTTATATGTAATAATTGCACAATATTTTTAGATGATATAATTGTTAAAAAATGCTCTTCTGGCCTAGTTGCAAAAAACATTTACGACTTATTAAATTAAAAAAAAAAATTTCCAAAAAACAAACTTTTCGGGTTGACCTCAAAAACGGCAGAAGCTGCAACTTTGGTGTCCCAAATAAAATATGCGGAATCGAATTTAATATGAGATTATTGACTTTCACAATTGGGAATTCATTAAAAAATGTACACAGGCCAAATCTGCTCAGAAAATAAATGTATAGGCGTTATGTGATTCAGCCCCTCAATGACAACCTCATTTATAACTCATGCTATGCCAACATACGATTCTGTACTTAAAAAAATGTAATCCTGTATTTCTTTTTGCAGAATTGAGTTCTCAGTCCAAAAGTTCGCCTGATGGTGTCCCTAGTTATGGTATTTCCCGTTCTGTGACTTCTTCTTCTGACAAAAATTCTCGTGGAAGGTCTTTTCCTCCTGCGAGACCTCATCCTTTTGCCGAGTCTTCACCAACTACCGAGCCACCTGTTCGTGACAGGTCCAGGTCCCCTACTCGAAGGCGAACTTTTACTCGCGTACTTGGGTTTGACTCTGGAGAACTTAGATTTATTCGACTCGTTCCCAAAAGCAATCCGAACCGGATATTCGAACTTCGAAGATACGTGTTTCCTCCTGATAAATCAATTCGATTGAGAAACACATATCAGGACCTCTTCCCGGTGCCAACCACAGAACAAATTGTATTATCGACAACCAATGGTGACGTCTGTGCACTTTTAGAAAAACTGACCAAAGAAGAAATTGCCGAATGTATAGTAGGCAGGAAATTCGCAATCCCAAGAAGTTTTGTAGTATATCGCGTGTGAAACACAATTCTTCACAGCACTAATAAAAAAATGAAAATAAAAAAACGCGCCAGGTCTGTCTGAAGGAAAAACCGTAAATTCCGGAAAATGAGATAGAGTGTCTTTTTGACTGCAAATTTTAAAATTCTATTTGCAAAATTCTTAAAAAGCTGTAGTATGAAAAATTTGAATTGCATATAATACCATTCAAAAAATTATATTTTTTTATTTTAAAATCTTTTGTTTCTAGGAATCTGATTTTTAGCACAAGCATTACCTTATTTTAAAATTACTTTATTAAAATGTGTTGAAAGTTATATAATTTATATGTTTAAATTGTAAGGCCTCTTAAATAAACATTTCTAAATTAAAAATGGTTTAAGCTGTATTTTAAAATGTTTGAAATATAAATGAGTTCCACTTTGAATGCTTTAAGTAGCAGGGGAGTTTTTATAACTTTATATGAAAAATCTTCAGCTCTTAGAGCTCGATCTTTTTTTTCATTTTGATGACCTCAAAAAATTTTTGCAAACAGAAAATTTTTTTTCTTTTTTGAAATGTTGATTGTGGTGTTGTCAAGGTTCCTTCGCCTTTCCTAATTACATTCTCATATTTTTTCTTTTACTTCGCACTCGGTATAATGTATCCAAATTGCCTGCTTATCCACATATTGGAAAATAAACTACAAATATAATTCGTTATGAGTATTTTATTTTAGCTACCATAAAAAATGTAAACGAAAATTTTTTTCACATAATTGAATAATTGTTCTTCTTCAGTACATTTTTTCACGTATGCGTCTTCCTTGCAATCTGAAATTTATTTATTTACAACATCTGGTATAATGTTACTATTTTTCCCGATAAGGCGGATTAATATTACGTGGTTCTTGAGAAATCATAAAAAATGTTCACCAGTGAAATACAAATTTCTGCGACGCTAAAAATATGAGATTCATCGCTTGCGTTAAATTGTTACCGTAATCATTCTTTTGAACAAATGAATATTATACCTTCATAAATGAAGCTCAAAAATCAGTCTTATTTCTTTTAACTTATCTCTACAAAAATTAGATGACTATCATAAATAAAACAGTTTGGAAGCCGGCCCCTTCCCAAGTTTTTAATCAATAAAAATTATTTAATATTTGGATTTACTTCAGTTTTTACCAATATAGTATAATCTTATGGTTATCCTAATGATTGCACATGGTAAAAAAAGTTTTGTTTTTCATTTTGAATTTAGAAATGACCATTTCATCGCCGTTCCCAAATCCCCCAATTTTTCAGGAAGATGATTCACATTTTATTAATGGTAATATGTATATTAGTAATATCACTTTACGTTGGAAAACTTAGATCATTTTGTGACAATTTGTTACATTAGCAACTTATATCAACATAATTATACTAATAATTATGTTACTAAAAACGACAATTCGACATAGTTCTTTGAACGTATTTTTTGAAATTTATATTAGCTTTTTTTTATTTCTGCTTGCCTCAAAACGCAAAAGATTCAATGAATAGCGACATCAGTTTCAATGAAATTTTTTATGAAATTTGTTTCGTTGACACTGACTCTTATCAAATCTAAATACCACAGAAGTCGAATGTTGAAGTCTTAATTTTAAGAGATAACAATGACCGTGATATATATTATATAAGTTAATGAAGCGGTACAATATTTATTAATCATTCACGTTGTGAACCAAACTTTTCACGAATATATTAATCAGTTTGTCCTTTAATTAGAAAAGATGAGGATTGTCCGTACTCTGTTCGTAGACTTAGCCGTGATCCTCAATTCTATTGGTGAGTCTAATAGCACAAGATTCAGTAATATTTAGTACGGTCGCAAGTGCCCAATTTCAGGAATGTCTTTTATTGTCCTTAAATATTTGTTCAAACTTAGCTGATATTCCTGTAGAAGCTTTTGGTTCATTCCGATTCAGAAGTGGGTCAAAATCCATTTTTGGTATTTTTTTATACAGAAATTGAATCTTTTTGCCTCTTTTTGACCATAATAATTTTTAACCATAATTTTGTTTGCTCATCCTTAAAAAATGACAATTTGCCTAAAAAGTCGATGTTATTGTTCCTATGATTTTTTGAGGTGGTTCTTAAGCTGTTGATTGTTATTCTAGCACCCCCCTGAATCCACCCAGGCAGTGAAACAAAATTTTGTAGGGCTGGAAAGATTCAGTGAATATTTTCCATTCTTATACATTTTTATACCGAATCTTTCTCGCTTTATAGGACTTATTTCTACTGCGTAGGTGAGTTATGGAGGGTGTTAGAATGACAATAAATAGCTCAAGGACAATCTCAAAAAATCGTAGGAGCAATGAAGCAATGACTGTTCCGAAATAGCGTAATTTTTCCGAAGTATAAGAATGGGAAATATTCACTGAATCTTTTTAGACATAGCCGGTATGCACTGTGGCTCTTAAATTATTATTACGTGATTTTCACCAATACGCGCGCAAGAATTTGCCACTTACATGCTCGTTGAGGAGAATTTAAGTTGTTTTTTTCACGATTGTTGACACCACCGCAAACTAAATGGCCTTTAGTTCTCTAGAGAACTAAGTAATGCTATACGCATCGACCAGGTATCCCTTCTCCCTGCAACTGACTCTCATCAACAAGCATAGTTGCACGTTCCGGCTTGCGGAATTTGGGGAAAGCATCGTGTGCAGCAAGCTACTATTAGTTCATAATTTATAAGTCCATCAGAATCCCTAATCTCGGCAGCCTAACCATAATCCAAATTCAACATTATGTATGCTTAATCTTCTTTACTTAAATTCTGCAAATATGTCCAACCAACTTCAACCCTCAGGAATCAACAAACACCCTGACACAGAGAGAAAAATATGGAGCCCGCTTGGCCATCATCCAAAATCCACAACACACCAAAACCACCCCTACCACATTTATCTTAACAATTCCAAAGTATGTCCATGTAAAACTGCCATAAAATTGGTGATTTGTGACTAGTCAGACGACTCTCCTTCACAAAACACCAGGTAATGTTGCAATTTATTACGGGGACAATGCCAATGAGAGAATATGGGATCTGAACAGCCGAGGAAGAGAATAACACACTAAAAATTTCTTAAGTTAAAAGACAATATGGGTATTCAATGCCGCTTACATATATCGCTGTTTGGCTTTTACTAAACACGCCAAAAAAAACTCAACTTTCAAATAAACATTTCACTCACTTTTCCAATACTGTAAGTAGATCTCCTCACCTCATTTAAAAAGAATTCTAACCGAATGGTTGAATTCTTTGCTATCGACAGTTGCTGCACATAAAAATTCAGTACAGGCAGGTGATCTTGAGAAGCAAATCCTACTGATGCGAAGCTTGCTGATAAAATAAAAAATTCAAATGTGTATCAAAGTACTGCACTCTATTTTGATATAATTTCGGGATCAAATTGATCAACTCAAATTTACTTTGTGTGTTTCAATAGAATATCAATAAACATCAAATCGATTATATAATAATAAATAATAAAACTCCCTAACCATCAGCAATACGCAAAAATGTCCACGTTTTCCACGGGTAATTTCATGTAAAATTTTTCTAATAGGTAACGTAATTTCAAGTTTTTTTATGACAAACATATTTGAATGGAAAAGTTTCAAACAGTGGACGACCATGTTGAAAACTACATTGGCAATTGTAACCACATTCACGACTCATGATATACTAACATACGATTGTGTACTTTATGAAAACTGCAATTCTCTGTTCCTTGTTACAGCATTGAGTTCACAATTCGAGTGTTTGCCTAATGGCGACCCCATTCCTGGTGTACCTCGTTATGGAAATGCTTTTTCTCCACCTGCCAGATATTCTCCTGAAGGGTCTCCTCTTCCTGCCAGACCTCATTCTTCTGAAAGATCGTCTCCAACTGCCGAGCCATCTCTTCGTGTCAGGTCCAGGTCTCCTATTAGGCAAACTTTTGCTCGCCCCCTTGGATATCAATTTGAAGAACTTAGATTTATTCGACTTGTTCCCCACAACAATCCGAACCGGATATTCAAACTTCGAAGATACACTTTTCCTCCTGATAAACCAATTCAATTTAAAGACAGATCTTCTGTCCTTAAGCCCATGCCAAACGACGAACAAATTGTATTATCAACGTCCAATGGTGACGTCTATGCAATACTGGGAAAATCATCATGCAGACACACGATTTTTCGTGGATTATTCAAACCTGCTTCTTTGCCGTTGCTTCGGGTGAAAATAAACACGGGCAGTGGCGCGGTTGAAGAATTGAGCCCAGAAGAAATCGCGGAATGTCCAGTAGGCAAAGAAATCACAAGAAATTTCAGAGTATTTCGTATGTGAACCGTGCTCGGTTTTTATGCTTACCCCACGCTTATTCATAGACCTTTCGAAATTAAAAGTCAGAAGTTTGACAACTGTAATTTTGTAACTTTAAATTCACTTTTTCGGGGTGGGCACTGAAGCAGGGAACTGAGAATTAACTGGAAATGTTTTTAGACTAGGAAAAACTTGGAAATGGAAGAAAATCTATCCAATCACTTCGAATATTACAGATCTTATATTGCATGATATAATGCAATTTTATATAACTAAAATTAAAACTCTTTTGAAAGAAAAGATCAGTTGTCGACTTTTTCAGTTATAAAATCATACAGATTACAGTGCGTCATTTTAAAATACTTTGCCCTCAAAATATTCCATTTTAATCGTACATTTTCAATATAAAAAATTTAAAAATGCGGTTTGGAACATTTAAGGTAGTTTTAGAGCCAAAAATCAGAGGAGAATAATGAAAAACATTTCTTTGAGGATTAGGAAAACAACAATATTTTCTTAATTCTCAAACTACACGTAAAGACTTTTATTCGATGAAAATTATTTACTAGGGACGTTTCTTTAATGTACCTTTGCCCTCATTAGACAAACAGGATGAAAAGAAAAAACATTATCTGTCGAATTGCAAAAAATTCCAACACAAAAGTTATAAATCTATTACAACTTCATGGATTCACATGTATGTAACAATGTTAGCTAATAACAGGTGCATAAGCAGTTACTTACAATAAACTTATATTAATGATATAATATTACGAACCAATGTTTAGTATTTAGAACCTTGAAAGATATCAACGTCGTTATAAACAAAATGCGACTTTTCAACAATTTTACCATGTTTATGTAAGGTACAAATAAGATCTGAAATCATGATAAATGCCGGTAATGTTGAACGAAAGTAATTTTATTATTGTATTCTGGGTTAAGATTTATATCGTTACGGTGTTCTTCTCTTCGTATTCTTAGAAGCCGTTTGGTTTATTCATTATACGTTTCACCACATCGACATACCAATCTATGTACTGTGACAAGGTAAATTTAAACTTACCGGTCACTTCAAATTGTAATTCCTAATTAAAGAAGGTTCAAAAATGAATCCCTTGACCAAGAACGGAAGTCACCTCGACCAAGAGCGTTCGTGAAAAGCCTCGTTCTTAATTATTCGCCTTCCTTATATTCGTATGCTTCCATGTAACTTAACCTCCACCTCTCAAATCCGAGCTCAACAACAACACGGTAGCCAGGGATGGATCGTTGCATATGTAGTTACCAGGAATTACTAATGCACCCTGCATAAGATACCTATCATTAACTGCAGTCCAAGTATCCCACGTATCCATGGTAACCAACTTCAATCCAATATGGCGGACCTCCTACTCTCTGTCCACTTAGCACCATGCCTGCCCGGTATCTTCAACTGGTCCTTCAGCGCCATGACATCGAGGTGTGTCGTCACAATTAACTCATCGTTAACGATAATACGATAATACGATAAGAGGAACGTAACATGGATACAAGCTTCAACTTATTCACATTGACATTAGATTCAAAATTTTAGATCCACGTATATATAGTTAACTTTACCTTACGCGGTATTCCGTTCACTGTTGATTTTTGAATTTTCCCGCTCCAAGCCGAAATTGGAAACTTTCCTGGAATCATGAAACCTGCTTTCGTTGAAGTTTCACGAATCTTGGGATCTATATTTAGAGTAAGAATGTTGTGATTTCGTTACGATATTCGTACTCAGTTATGGGAAATGGTTCATAGTTTATTTGGTGACCATTTAGTTCACAATCCGTCTACTCTTCGCGCTGTAGTCAAAAACTCGGTAAACTTCGATTCCGACGTAGGTTTTTGGATTTAGCCTCTCAATTATACTAATTATATTTATGTTATTGGCTGAATTCACACGTAGCGGACATTTAACTCCGGACAGTTATTTTACTGGACACCTAGTTACTTTTCGTACTTTTGGTAACTAAAAGTTTTCGGCGCCAGGTTTCAAATGTTTACAAGTTTGTGACAGATCTTATAGCAAAAGTACGTAACCTGACTTAACCTCGGAATAATTAATTATAATTTAGTTAAGCAAATGGCGAATAATGTACGTGTATAAATAAATAAGATGAAATATATTTTAATTCTCAATTTTCCAATTGCAGCATAGACAATTTTGGAAGAACTTATAAAATATATTTTTATTTTCAATTTTCCAACAGTAGTTTACACAGTTTTTAGAGCACTTATAAAATATATTTTAATAATAACTGATTTATTAGAATAATTTTTTTCTTAGTCTCAGAATTCCGAAATAGAATGTGGAATGTGCTACGAAAAATGTATACGTTCTCAAATCTTGAGGCACTCGTGTTTCGAAGGATTCAAAGAATCATAGATTCATTCAGATAATATAATACTCGTATATCCTGTGTGCGGTAATTAATAATATAATATTATTATTTTGATGGAGAAGCTAATAGATAGAGAAAATGTATCCCATTCTATCCCTTCTCCAATCTAAATTCATTTCTATCTACTTCAATACTTATACATATAATACTTATACATATAATATCTTATACAATATAATAATCTATCCACGTCAATCTTTTTCTATCTCACTGTCAATCAAAATTCCGGTATTTCTTTCTCACTCTCCTTTTCTTTATCTCATCCAATCCTTTATCTATCCACGTCAATATTTTTCTATCTCTTTGTCAATTTAAATTTCCGTCTATCTTTTTCAATCCCCTCTTCTCTATCTCATCCTATCCTTTGTGTATCCACGTCAATACGTTTCTATTTTTCTGTCAATCTAAATTGTCATCTATCACTTTCAATCTGCTCTTCTTTATCCCATCCTATGCTACGTTTATCAACGTCAATCTAAATTTCCGTCTATCATTAACAATCCCTCTTTTCCATCTCATTCAATCCTTTATCTATCCACGTCAATATTTTTCTATCCCTTTTTCAACCTAAGTTTACGTTTATCTCTATATCATTGTATCATAGATCTATCAATGTCTATCTTTTTCTATCCATTTTTCAGTCTGAATTCACGTCTATCTTTTAAATGCCCTCTTCTCTTCCAATCCTAGCCTTTATCTATCCACGTTAATATTTTGCTTTCTCTGTGTCAATCTAAATTCCTCTATATCTTTCCTAATCTCCTCTTTCATATCTTATCCCATCCTTTATCCTCTTATTTATCTCATTCTATCCTACATTTATCAATGTCAATCTTTTGCTATCTTTCCGTCTTTCTAAATTACCGTCTATGTTTTTCAATCCCCTCTTCTTCATCTTATCCTATCCTTTATCCATCCACTTCAATATTTTTCTATCTCTCTGTCAATCTGAATTCCCGTCTATCTTTTCCAATTTCCTCTTCATTATCTCATCCTATCCTACGTTTATCAATGTCAATCTAAATTTCTGTCTAAAATTTCTGTCTTCTAAATTTTCAATCCTTTCTTCTCTATCTCATCCTATCCTTTATCTATCCACGTCAATATGCTTCCGTCCCTCTGTCAATCTAAATTCACGTCTATCAAACTTTTACTATCTCTCTGTCAATCAAAATAATTATCTTTTTCAATCTTCTCTTGTTTATCTCATCCTATTCTTTATCTATGTACGTCAATATTTTTCTAACTCTTTTGTTAATCTTAATTTACGTTTATCATTTTCTATCTTCGTTTCAATCTAACTTTACGTCTATCTTTTTCAATACGCTCTTCTCTATCTCATTCTATCCTTTATCTACTCTCGTAAATATTTTTCTATCTCTCTGTCAATCTAAATTCTCGTCTATCTTGTTTAGTCTCCTCTTATTTATCTCATCGTATCCTTTGTCTATAAAAGACTATCTTTTTCTTTTTATTTTCCAGCCTACATTCACGTATATCTTCTTCCATCCCGCATTCTCTATCTCATCCTATCATGTATCTATTAATGTAACTCTTCTCTATCTCTGGTAATCTAAATTCTCGTCCATCCTTTTCAATCTCCTGTTCTTTATTTCATCCTATGCTACATCTATCAACGTCTTTGTCTATCTCGTTTTCAATTTCATTTTAACTCACGTTGTATTTCTAGTACGTGATGAACGTCAAATTGATTTTTTTAATAAATTCCATAACTGTTCGATGGAATCCCTAAATGTTGAGGAATAGAAAATGATGAGAGTACTCTATTGCGGAAGATAGAAAAATAGATAGACAAAGATCTAAATTTATATTAAAGATATATTATGTTACAACTGTTAATAACTCAATTAGTTAGGAATTTTTCTCAATCTCTTATCAAGTGATAAAGGATCTCACACTATTTCATTAGCCACTTATTTCTACTGATTGAGATTGAGAGATTATTCTTTATAATGATGAATTACTTAAATAAACAAATATCCCCTGATATATCACTTTTTATTTATCCGTCCATATTTTCTTCATCAGTACTTTGTACGTCCATTTCTCCGTTATTGCTTTCCTATTTTTGAATAATGTCTATATAAAATTTTCCCGAGGTTAAGTCAGGTTACGTACTCTTTCTATAAGATCTGTCACAAACTTATAAACATTTGAAATCTGGCGTTAAAAACTTTAAGTTACCAGAAGTAGGAAAAGTAACTAGATGTCCGGCCAAATAACTGTCCGGAGTTAAATGTCCGCTACGTGTGAATTCAGCCATTGTTTTCGCGAATATTGTCAGGAAAATCAGTCACACCATTAGTCAACGATCGATTTTTAGTTCATAGTTCTACCGGTAGTTGCGCTGCGACTTAAGGTTTGTGAACACGCCTTCATGCGACCACCCTTCGAGTTCCCGGTCTTGGTGCGTCGCATAAAATCTGTCACTTCTGTTCATGGTCTCCGACTAGTGAAACGTACCACGTGCTGTAATTGTCGGAAATTGTTGGAAATAATAAGATATTGATTTGATCGGAATTCTGATTTTGAAAGTTGAGGGTCCAGGATTACGGATTATTGTACAGATTGATTTGGGTGCTTAACATTGTTCTCTTTTGAAGAAATGTATAAGCTAAACCTACCTTACCGGTACTTTTTTTATTTGTCAACTTATTTTCACACGAATAGCCTGATCGAGTTGAAAATTTGGCAGAATGAATGAGAAGCACTAAGAAAGGCGACTCTGGTCCTAAATTGCAATAATCACGAAAAAAGCAAGAAAAATGTTTTTCAAAAAAACTCTTTTCATAATTATTACAATTTAGGACCAGAGCCGCCTTTGTTAGTGCTTCTTATTTAATGTCCAAAATTTTCAACTTGATGAGGCTATTCGTGTGAAAATAAGTTGAAAAATAAAAAAATTGCCGGTAAGGTAGTTTTACCTTATACATTTCTTCAAAAGAGAACAACTTCAAGCTCTCAAATCAATCTGTACAATGATCCGCAGCGCCCGCTATTATATACCAAATTACACAATTAATACGTTCACCCATACATATACGTATGTAGATACGTATATGCACGTCTATACAATACAGGTAAAACTGCCATTCGACAGGTGGCGTATAAACCATCCTTCGCAGTTCAATCAATAAACGTTTTATATTTTGAATTTTATAGAAACAATTTCTTTTCCATCTGCTCTTTTCTACAGATTATTGTTATTCTGAATCGCTTGAACTCTATTATTTTTTAATTTGATTTATTTTCATCTTTTTGTAATATTTGTTTGAATAAATTCTATAGAAAAACTGTTATAGTATAGAAGCTTCCAATTCGTTTTCAAATTGCCGTTATCATATCTGCAAAAAATTCTTCGATAATTGTGAGAATGAAAATGATAATATGAGTGGTAATCTCATTTCGAATGAAATCATTATTTTTAAAGAAAATTTTTTAAATATTACAAAAGACACTAATTTTAATAACGTGTTTTGCAATTAAATCTTTCGTTACTATTGGTTCCTACCATTTTTTTTGAAATTTTTGAATTTTATTAAATCATGGTTTATTTTTTGGGGGAAATATTCTCTGCAACTTTTGAACGTAATTTTTCCTATAGCTGAAATCGCAAACGAAACAATTTTCTTTGAGGAAATGTTTTTGTACTAATGACTAAATTTGAATACTATTTAGTTATTTTCGAAGTTGGGAACAGTAGAATTGTAGGAAATGCCTTCCCCGGAAGAATGATATAATTCATAATTAAAACATTTTCTCAAAATGGTAAGAAGCGATAGTTAAGAAAATTGAATCAAATGAAATATTCTTATGCAAAATTATTTTTTTTAAGTTTTGACCTTTTTCATAAAGTAATGCTTTTTGTTTTATAAAGCATGACGAATAATATTTTCATTAGTGAAATCACAGAAAACTTTTCTTCTCAGGCACATAATTTGTGCCACCATTATATCCGAAGGATAATATTCATTTGAAAGCCTAAAAATGGGCTAAATTTCCGGTGAACGTGTTACTGTTGCTGAGATGATTTTCAATCTTTAGAGCAAACTTATAAAATTTGGTTACCTGCACTTCTCATCAAATGTCATGGAATTTCTTTATGTCCTTTGAAACATTTGAAAAACTGGCTATAAAATATATATGACGTGTGTCTTCAGAAGAAAGATAATAAATTCATATCTGCGAAAATCTTAGCATACTTCTAACAATGTATGTTTAAAAGTCGAGTGATTAGCCTCTTAGATATCCATTATTATAACAATCATATCAGTAATAATAATTTGACATAATCCTTTTGACACATTCCGTAGAATTTACATTACTTTTTTATATTAACTTTCCTCGAAGCGTAAAAGATTTAATAAATAGCGACTACGAGATTTATTGAATTAGCACTGACTCTTATCAAATCTAGATATCACAGAAGGCTCATGTTGGCACCGTAACTTTAAGAAATAATAACGCCTGTAATATAGATTATATAATTTAATAAAGCAGTAGGCTATGTATCAGTCACATTAGCAATTAAATTCTTCATTAATACAATTACCAGTATTTTCACTGATTGGAAAAAATGAAGATTGTCTGTACTCTGTTCGTATACTTAGCCGTGATCCTCATTTCCATTGGTGAATATAATTATATAATATATCTATAATTTCAGGTAAATGCTTTTCAAGCTTTTCGCAAATCTGAATTTTTGCGATCTAATATTCATGGTGCATAGTTCGAAGCGTATCAGCTGTGCAGACGCAAATATAAGACACTTTTAGCACATTATAAATTATTATTATTCAGGGATTTCAGTGGATAACGTATAAGTCCTTGAAAATCATTTATTTCGGTGGCTTGAACCTTATCCAGAATCAATTTCTATCAAAATTCTATCAAATTAAACCATAAAAGGTGAAGTTCATTGAGGATTTGAATAAATTTTTAATCAAATGGTTAAATTCCCCACAAAAAATATTGTAGAGTTTCCAATACAAAAAGGTGAAGTTCAGCCAAAAAAAGTAGGTTTTTTCCACCAAACAGATGAATTTTCAACTAAAACGATTAATTTTTAACTGAAATGTTTTCACTTTCAGATAGGTCCGATCAGCTATCACCTCCACAACGGAATATCAATATTTCTTTTATGCCCGAATTTCGGGCTTATTATGGGCGGTTATGCCGATTTTTGGGCTCTTATATTTTTTTCTCAAAAAAAAAAAAAAAATGTTTGGGTGGAGGTGCTGACTTTCTGAGCAGCTAGCACCTCCAGTACATGAAAACATTAAAATTTAAAAATCTAATCATTCCAGAATTTCGGGATATTTTCGGGCTCTTCAAATACCAAAAAACCAATTTTGAAAAACAATTTTCACACAAATCAAACTGCTGGGCAACCAAGATGGTACAAACGAAAATATGAAATGTACAAACAGTACAAACGACGTACAAACGTATACAAAAAGAAAATTTGAACAATTCAAATTTCCGGGGGCAGTCCCGAAATTTTGATTTATCTCTATGTGGGCAACCAAGAGGGTACAAACGAAAATATGGAATGTACAAACAGTCAAAAAGACGTACAAATGTATGTAAAAATGCCAACTTCACGGGGGTTCTTCAATGAAGGTGGCTTTAAATGCAGCTTCATTAAAAATTGTTTTTGGAATTGAGATGACTTGGTATTCGTTGATTTTTATTCTAGTACAATGCGTACATGTGCCACTTTCTCTTAAGCCGTACCAATTTTTCATCCATTTTTCACATAAATTATCCACTGCTGCAGAACAATCGCTGAAAATGCATTTCAAGTCTTTGCGTCCTCGTGATGTTTCACTCTTTCCTTGTATTAGAACACAGTCTTCAGGGTTTTTATTTCCGTCTATCTTTTCGTTAAGACGGCATAAAATGTCAGCCCTTTGCACGCACGTTCCGTGGTTAATATTACTTCCGTTTGCAACATCTAAAATAATTTTCATAAAGTGGTTCTTATATCCTAGTTGCTGTGCTCTTTTTCTAAATATATCTCTGCTTAAAAGAGTACTCAAGCAGATTTGGAATAGACTGTCAGATGGACAAGTATTTGTCAGTGATATTAGCTTTCCATCAATTCTAATAAATTCCAGTTGATTGTCGTTGCCGTTTCTTAGGATAGGAATTTTCGATAACTTGTCATTAAATAAAAATTCATTATCTAAATAGTCCATATTAGAATTAAGACCCCTCCAGTTCTCTTCATGACGAGTCGCAATGACTGCACACCTGCTTTCAGTGCATGATAAGCAAATCCTCTCTTCCCCGTAGCCTTCTTGGTCGTCATTGATCGGCATATCACAACTAGCGCAAGCTGGACAGTGTGAAATTATCTTGACTCCTTCATCCTTCAACATTTTCTTTATTACAGATTCTGGTTCCGAAGGTTTTTCTAGAAGTTCTTAATGAATCGTCTCCTTTGAAGTAACTTCAAAATTTATGTCTCTCCTAGTTTCAGCCGCATCAATTATTTTCAGTTTCCCAGTAAGATTGTCCACATGTTTTTTAATGCAATGATCAATCCGCAAATCTTACTCTCTTCTTCCTGTGCAGTATCGTTACTGTCTGCAATTTCTTCGCTGCCTGAAAGTTCATTTTTTGACATTCTTTCCTCAAATGGGATCTCCGACTTATCTGGGAACTGTTCATCGTCCGGCTCAGGAACGCCGGTTAGGAGAACTCTCAGAGTTTCTTCTGTTATTTCACGAAGAGTTTTTTCGCCTGATGAGCTCAATCCTTCGACAATAAATATTCTGCGTAAATGATGTTCAGCCTCCAAAACAGACCGAGATGTTATGACTAAGCTGAGACATTTCTTAAAGAGTTTGGCAACTATTGGCCTCATGTCTTTCAAAAATACTACGTACAGATGCTTAAAATAAGCATAGTCAATTTATACATAACAAGGTGGAAGCATTTCGTTTCTGCATGCATCAGCATACTCATCCACTAAGGATTGCAATCCCCATATCACAAATTATTTCTCGGTTGGGAAATGCACCTGACCTCTTGAATTCGTTCAGGCAGTCGTGAATGTTGTTGGTATTATGTGACTCAGTTATCATTTTTGCTACTGAAGTTTGCCCAGAAGGTGAATGAACTACCAAGAAATAAGTGTATATCGCATTAGTTTTTTCCCAATTTAGCCGCACTATTGTTCTAATTACACCGCCTGTCGCATCAAGAGATACAGTTAATTCTTTGTTCTTCCACATTTTATTGTATACTCGTCTTTGGTGACTGGTCCAGTAATGAACAGTGAGCGGATTGATAGCATACTTGTGTATGATATTTTTGTGCGAAATTAACTGCATTAATTTAACCGCTTTCAAAGGGTTCGGGTCAATGCGGTTCGCATTCGCATCTTCCAATGCCGCTTTTCGATAAGTAGAGGTAGCATATAAGTGAGGTGGCTCTGGATCACCTTCTTCCATAAGCATATTGGCCTCTTCATTCCGGTAGATATTGGGACATATCTTTTTGTTGTTTATTTCCTGCTCAATTCGTTTTCTTTCTGGGCCACGAAGATATCTTTTACTGCAATTTCCATTCCTCAAAATCATTTTAAAAACTTTAAATTGTACTCTAAACTTTAAAATCTCTTAAAATTCCTGAAAATATCTTAAAATTCCATGGAATCCATTCAAATTACACAAAATGTTTTAAACATCACAAAACCCTATCAGAGTGTCTAGCGTTTCTTCAAACAAAAATGCCAGGACTTTTCCCGGTTTTGCAGGACAGAAATATACATTTTTGCAGGTACTTTTTTACAGTAAAAAAATAATACTTTCCACGAAACATAGTAGTAGTAGTTTGCAACCTACAAAGATGAATTTTCAAGAAAATGATCGAATTTTAAACAGAAAGTAATAAACTTCAACTAAAAACAGTTGCATTTCCAACGAAATTATTGAATTGAATTGAAATCCAAAAGGACGAATTTTCTGTCGAAATAGGCGAATGTTCAACAAAACAGTTGAATTTGTAATCAAAACTTTAACCAAAAATAGTTGAATTTTCAACACGAAAATTAGATTGTTCGAGAAAAAGACGAATTCTCAACGAAAAATTAAATAGTTGGTATTTCAACAACAACAAAGAAACGAAATTTCAATAAAATAGTTACGTTTTCAATCACAGACTTGAATTTAAAAAAAATGCAACAAAATTGTTAAATTGTAAACCAAATAGTTAAACTTTTTACATACAAAGATGAATTCTTAACCAAAACGACGAATTTCCAACCAAGAAAATTAATTTTCTACCAAAAAATCACAAATTTTCTACAAAATAAACCAATTTGCAAACATTTTTTTTCCTTATTAAATTTTTTTTAGATTCCAACTAAGTAATTAAATTCTTAATAAAGCTTATAAATTTTCTAATAAAAAAGAAATGTATTTACAATAAAAAAACGAATTTTCAATAAAATAGTTAAATTCTTAACCTTTAACCACATAATTTTACTTTTAATCTACAAAGATGAATTCTTAACCAAAACGATGAATTTTCAACAAAGAAAATTAATTTTCTACCAAAAGGGACAAATTTTCAACAAAAGACACCAACTTATAGGTGAATAATTAAATTTTTAACTAAAAATGATTAATTTTCAGTAAAATAGATTTGAAATAAATAGCTGAATTTTGAACCGAAGAGGGGAATTTTTAACTAAAATGATGAATCTTCCATTCTGCAACCAAAGAATGAAATTTTAATAAAGTAGGTCAACCTTTAACGAAAAAAAAAACTTTTTGCAAAACATTTGAATTTTCAATCCAGAATTATTAATTTTGTACCAAAAAGATAAATTTTCCAATAAAAAAGACGAATTTTCAACGAATAAAGATTTTTCAGCCAAGACAGGAAAAAATGTCAAAGAAATTGTTGAACATTCACGCCAAAAAAACAGCAGTTTCAACCAGAAAATATTAATTTTCAAGAAATATGTTAATTTTTAACCAAAAATTAGCAGTTTTTATCAAAAGAGAGAAAATTTCCACCAACAGGATTAGTTTTCTACCAATAAAGACCAATTT
>CAKNXH010001746.1:21232-45145 GCA_932178445.1 Andricus quercusramuli
AATTTCCACCAACAGGATTAGTTTTCTACCAATAAAGACCAATTTTTGACTTGAAAAAAAAAAGATTAAGTTTCAGTGAAAAAAATGGAAAAGTTAGATTTCTAGTTAAAAAAATTAGTTTTAAATGAAAAAAAGAATTTTCAGCAAAATATTCAAATTTTCAGTCAAAGAGATCAACCGTCGATCAAATAAATTTTCAACAAATTGGTTCAAATTTTACCCAAGTGATTGAATTTTCAATTTAACACATATCAATTTTTAGCCAAGAATAGTTGAGTTTTTAGTTTGGAAAATATTTGTCAATCAAAAAACGGCATTTTCAACCGAAAAGATGAATTTTCTACCAAAAAATACAAATTCTCAACGAATAATATGATAGTAGATATTTCAAATAAAAAGTATGACTTTTTAATAAAAATTGTTGAATTTGCAACAAAATAATAAAATTCTTCACTACAATTAGAGTCGTCAGGATGAAGGAACTGTGAGAGAATGAATAAAAATAGAAGGCAAATAAATTACTAACTAAAATAATTACTAGTCGCCGACCAATTTTCGAGCAAAATTCGAAGTACTTTTCCAGGTTTTTCCAGGTAAAAACGAATTCCACGACTTTTCCAGGTTTTCAAGGATTTCCAGGATACTAGAAACCCTGCCTATGGAAGCCTTTTAAAATTCGAATAAAATATTTTCAATCCCTTAATATATTTTTAAGCTCCACGGAATCCTTTTAAAATTTCACAAACTCTTTTAAAAATCAAAAATATCTGTTCAATTCTTTTAAAATTCCATGACGTACTTTAAAATCCCTCTTTATCAAACTGTTAAAAAATCTCTAAGAATTCCCAAAAAAATCTTGAAAATTATTCAAAATAAAATATTTGAAAATCTCTTAAAATCCCCGAAATTCCCTAAAAATAATAAAAAATCTCTTAATATTTAACGACATTTTTTTAAATTATGAAAAAAATCTCTTGAAATCTTTAGGAATCATTAAAATCTCACAAAATATGAAGAAAATCTTTTAAATCCTTTAAAATCCTTGGAAATCTAAACCCTATTAAATAAACTGTAAAAGCTATATATACAATATGATAAAAAAACACAGCTTAATGCTAAACAGATGTGTCTCAAGCATGGGTTTCTGATGGGTTTAGCTTTGAGAACTAAAAAGTTTCACCGATTTGTCGATGCCTTTTCCATAAAAGCTGACAACGAATTCGATTACAATACTTAAACTTTATGAAACCGAACGAGATTATTTAATATTAAAAATAAAACGCAGGAAAAGCGGCGGCGCTACCAGAATTGCATCAATAATTCTGTTTTTGAAAAATTTCAAGAATAAAATATTGCTCAATCTGTGAAATTATTTCAAAAATTGATTCAAATGCGACTTGCATTGATATCTAATAATTTTGATTTAAAAATTTTCAAGAATTTCGGAATTTCAATATTGTCAAATCCACAAAAATGGGGTATTTTCGGAAATCTGAACGATAGAGAAATTTGTCATAAAGCCCGAAAATAAACCAAAATTCTGGAGTAGTTGGTATTGTCCAAAAATGATTTTTCAAAACTGAGGGTTGGTCGTCAGTGATAGTGTTATTTTTTCTAATCTGGGTTTTGGGTATTTCAAGAGACCAAACGAAGCCCGCAATCCTGGTATGATTAGATTTTAAAACTTTTAGGTACAGGGGTTGTTTTTTCGAAATTTGTTTTTGGGTATTTCAACAGCTCGAAAATAGTCTGAAATTCTGGAGTAGTTCATTTTCTCCAAAAATTATTTTTCAAAATTGAGGGTGGTTGTAATAATGTTGTAAAAATGTAATTCTCTGTTCCTTGTTGCAGAATTAAGTTTACAGTTTGAGTGTCTACCAAATGGCGACCCCATTCCTGGTGTCCCTCGTTCTACGCATTCTTCTTCATCACCTGCCACATATTCTCCTGGAAGTTCTCATCTTCTTGCCAGACCTCATTCTTCTGAAAGGTCGTCTCCAGCTGCCGAGCCATCTCTTCTGGCCAAGTCCGAGTCCCCTCCTGTCAGGCAAACTTTTTCTCGCTTACTTGGATATAGTTTTGAAGACCTTAGATTTATTCGACTTGTTCCCCACAGCAATCCGAACCGGATATTCGAACTTCGAACATACACTTTTCCTCCTGATAAACCAATTCAATTGAGATCGATACATTATGCCCTTTATCCCATACCAACCGAAGAGCAAATTGTGTTAACAGCGTCCAATGGTGACGTATATGCAATATTGGAAAAATCACCATGCAGACACACGATTCTTCGTCCACTGTATGGACCTTTTTTTTTGCCATTGAAACGGGCGAAAATAAACATGGACAGCGGCACGGTTGAAAAATTAAGCCCAGAAGAAATCGCGGAATGTCCAGTAGGCCAAAAAATCACAAGGAATTTCAGAGTATTTTGTCTGTGAACCGTGCTCGGTCTTTATGCTCACCTCACGTTCGTTCAAAAACCGTTTAAAATTAAAGGTTGAAAGATTGGAAACTGTGGTTTTGTTATTTCAAGTTCTCTTTCCAGGGGAGTCGCTGTACCAATTGAAACGAGAAATGACCGGGATTCTTTCGAGACCCGAAAAAACTGGGAAATTACATTGAATTTCTTTTCGACTAAGAATGGAAAATCTATCCCTTCACTTCAATTATCACAAATCTGATATCGCATGATATAATACAATTGTATATAAGTATAATTTAAACGTGTTCGAAGGATGAGTTCAGTTGTTAACTTTTTTCATTATGAAATCATTCAGAGACGAAAATAATTTTATACAGGTGTAAATTTTTTTCGTCTCGGTGATTGGATGATGCAAAATATTATACCACAGTGTGCTGAAAAAATAATTGTACTGCAGTGTATAATGATGATAGCAATAAGATTTAGGAAACTTCTGAATTGGTGAGAGGCGGGGGGACTCACGATAATAAAGCATCCCGACTTGTGAGAGGCGAGGGGACTCGCGATAATAAAGCACCCCGATTAATTAATTTTTATTTCGGTGAAATAGCCTCATGAGTTTCTACAACATATATTTTGTTCATCAAAATCGGTCAAGCCGTTTTCAAGAAAAACCACTCTTAACATTTTTCTTTCCTCCATAACTCTCAAAAAAATTAATTTCCAGGGTTATCATTAGGAGAAATTTTACTTCACATAGATGCGAACCTATGACAGAAATTTCAAGTTAAAACGTGCGGGCGCAGATTTCGTATGCTTACCCGGCTATGCCCTTTGTAGATATTTTGTTAGTGTACAATTTTTATCTATTCATGTTTTCTCGTATCTTGTGCATTTTGATCGCCAAATAGAATTTCGGATTTTTCATTATTTTTTTGTGTGATAAAAACGTGAATTTTCGATTTTTCAAGAAAATTTAGAGATTAGAGATTGTACTTTGAATTTACGTACTCAAGGGTCAGTTTGCCATTCTTATCTAATATTTCTGCTAAATAAGATACAGCTTGATAGGATCCAGAATTTCATCTGCTGTGACTGTTCGGAAGGGAGTTTTTTGACGTATCCGTCATTTTTTCTCTGCCTCAGTAGCTAGTGTATTGCCGACATCTTTTTGAGCATGCATCCTCTGTAATATTTCATATGGAAGTTCTTTGTCAGACTGCAGCCTTTCACCGTGAGCATAATCAAGAAATAATTTCACTCTAAAATATATTCCAATATTTAGTACCAAATTATTATCTATTCTATGGTCCAGAAGATGATACTTTTGTTTCACCATACCATGAACAGATTCAACCACCCACAGAATTTCAGTCACGAATCGTGTCTGGTTGGATCTCCTGTTGACAATTGCGTTCTTTTAACTTTTAAAGCAGGCATTAGTACTTTTTTATTTTTCCTTTCAAATCTTTAACCACGTCACGGAAACCTCTGCCAAGAAAAAAGACATAATTTCTTCAAAAGCTTGCTTAAACTATTTTAATCTTCAATTATTTTTTTCAAGATATCAGCATCATTTTGGTTTGCAGAATACGGCCCACGCATGTCCACTATGTACCCATCAGTTTTAAACATAGTGTAGGGCTTACAAAGAGGAGCTTTCTTCTATCCATAGAAAGATTTTTTTTGATACTCATTATTTGTACTTTTCTGATGACGCGCATACGTGTCATCATAAATCAGAAACAAATTATCCTGAACATCAAGCATTTTTTTGCAATTTCTGTTGTATTGTTTTGAATAAAATTGTTCCTGCTAACATAATTTCAGCCGAAATGAAGTGGCAGGACGTCTTTTTCAAGATATTGAATTATACTTCTAGAATATTCTGAAATTGACTGTTCATTATTCATTTTTAATATAGAAGCTAATTGTTTATTCGAATTTTCTGTACTTGGTTTTAAAAGTAACACAACAAGAGCTTGGAACACTAAACGAGATTGACTATTACACTATGAAGTCATTAAGTCATTAATTTCAAGAAGATTTCCCCAAGATAACCCAGTAAAAACTTTAATTTGTTTTTCTGAAAGGCGAAATTCGCCGATTTTGTCCAGCAATGTCGAATCACATTGTATGTAAAGAGTTTCCATTATATTGGACAAATCTGATGCGCTGAAACTTGGAGTGTCAGAATACACTTTCAGTTGCCAAGATCTACCTCATATATTCGATTTTATAGAATACGAGTTGTACAACACCGATTTCCGTGTGGTATGAAGATTTTC
Organism: Andricus quercusramuli; assembly: GCA_932178445.1. Lineage (NCBI taxonomy): Eukaryota > Metazoa > Arthropoda > Insecta > Hymenoptera > Cynipidae > Andricus > Andricus quercusramuli. The sequence goes on from CAKNXH010001746.1 coordinate 25,952, forward strand.
TTTTTGATGTACGTTTGGATTCGCGCTTCTTCAGGAATGGCAGTTATATTTTTCGAAGAGAAACAAACGCAACAGTATTTATGAGTAGCGACTTTCCTCTGTATAGGAATTTCGAAGTACTCAGCCTCAGAAACAGCTTTCTTCGACTTGACCATAACTTCGAATCTTGGGTCATCGGAAATTGCGTCAGAGGAAGAAAGATCTGTTTCAGTTTCACATTCAGATTCTTTGTCAGAATTATTTCTATGAATGGAAAGTCAGCATTTATTACACAGAATGACATCTACAGCTAGTCTTCTTCTAAAACAGCGGGGTAAGGTATTTGCTTCATCTTCATCACTTATTACTTTTTTTTCTACTTACGCTTTTGTAAAGTTTAGTATCACAGCTAACGCGCATGAGTTTTTTTTTTTCAATGTAGACATGTTTGGATCATAGGATCGCAATAAATATGCGAATCGCAAACGTAATGTTTTCAAGTGAGTAGAATAGCGCATGAACGACTATTGCTGACAAGAAACAAACGAAGATCGAAAAGTTAGATGGTACATTTACTAACGAGAATTAAGCACAAGAAATAAGTGAAGATCGAAAGAGTCTCTTGCAATAATAGTAGTAGTAGTAGTGCAATAATAGTAATGATAAAATGATAATAATCGGGTAATAATGGCGTTGTGTATGGATAACAGCGGTTAAACGAACTCCAAATTCCATGCTTCTGATTTTGTGCCTACAACATCATTGCAGAAAATTTCAGACATCGTACTATATATTAACTTATAACATCCTCATCTGATCAGTCACTTGACTTAATCCGTGGCTATGATGAAAAACCGGGTTCACCCGAGAACAACATTTAAAAAAATAATAATAGTAATAATGTGTTATAATCTGCAATAATAGAACTAGTAGTTAAATCGTTAAAGTTATTTTAGCAAACTAATAAAATATCGTACAGACGAAAATAATGCCCAGGACCAAATGAAGTTCGCAGTGTGGATCAGCGCGCGTATGAGAATCAAAAACAGGAAGCAATTGAAAATCACACAATGATATGGTAAATATACGTTACGAACAAGAACGAATGAAAACCGTAGAGCGCAGTTACGCATAAACGACAATTACTAACGGAAACCAAACGAAGATCGCAAACTTAGATGGCTCTTTGTCCGGAGAGAATTAAGAAAAGAAACAAATGTGACTGTCCACGAAGAAAGGGACCTAATGCGGAAAAAATCGATTTTCATTTTTTACGCCAATCGATAGTCTCCGAGTTACTCTTTCGTTTCCAGTAATCAGAAATTTTTCAAGTGAATTACTTTTCTTTTTAATAAGCTACAAACATAGGCATGATAAGCGTACGAGGAGAGCGAACGAGAGGCCTACGAAAGCCAGCCCCTCCACTTACCACACAGCTGTAAGCGACGTGTCCGTGAGATCCACTGGCTAGTGCCTAAAAGTGTAGTGGTAAGTGGAGGGGATGCTTTTCGTAGACGCATTCCCACTACTTAAATGCTGGCTTGCAGGCTCTGCTACAATCGCCCGCCCTGTAAAATTCAGCTTTGACGCATTAGGTCCCTTTCTTCGTGGACGGTCGCAAGTGAAGATCAAAAGAGGCACTTACGATTTCCGGCATACATTTTTCACATGAACGGTTTCTTATGAACATTTGTAGAAGGGGGTTTTCGGGGTCGCTGATCACGAGTTTGAATTCAGTTTTTGAGAATTCCAAGATAACGGATCAAATACGGCGGCCGAAAATTGAAATATTGCTGAATTTGGCTAAAAATGATCAATAATCGGTTTTCCGGATTGCTGATCACGAATCTGAACTCAGTTCTTGAAAATTACAAAATGGTGCATCCAATATGGTGGCCGAAAATTGAAATATTGCTGAAAATTGTCTCTAATGTGTGTCCATGAACGCTGATTACGAACTCGAACTTGCATTTTAAAAACTTCGAAGTGGCGAATCTATCATATGAAACGAGGAAGGTATTTTGTGATTTCTCGCGAATTTGCTTTTATTTGTCTTAGAAGAACCAGGAACTTCGCATATTTTCAAAATACATAATCTTCATCATCGAAACAGATGGTTCACAAAAAAAACGTTCATTAGAACTTTCACTCTTTCGTCATTTGTTTATCGCGTGTGCACCAAAACAGAAAACAATCACAGCAATCGGCATTAGTATGTCAAACACCCCAAAGGGAACAGAATCTATATTAACCTTAGATTCATCTTCATACCTGGTAGCGTCTTTATGAATTGTCCGTTACGCTCGGTGGTTCCTCAATAATCACTATACGGATAAACTCAGAAGCCTTACAAGTAATACATATTTTCCACATAAATTATATTGATCCGGCAGCATCAAAAATACTGTTTCAAAATCATCATTATCAAAATACCTAGCAGAGATCGCTTTGAATATTAATAAATTATCATACTTCGTCTCACAAAAAATGGAAGCGGACATTCATAGTGATGCAGAATCTGTAGATGAACTTGCTGATTCAGATATCGATGAGGATGATCTAAATATGGGAATAGAACATGAGTTTGTAGAAGATCAACATAGCAATAATTCAGATGAAGATGAAGGAGAATCATCTAGCAGTGAAGAATGGAAGGAAAAATGAAGAAAGAGAGTAGACAGTTCATTCACTGCTGATTTCGGGCCAAATATCTCGGATGATATCAAATCTCCATTGGACATTTCTTCATGTCTTTTTTCTTATCATATTTCAGATGTAATAGTTCAGCAAACAAATATTTAAATGCTAAACAAAATACGAAATGAGCAACCAATAACAAAAGAAGAGCTACTGCTTTGTTTAGGTATCAATATCCTGATGGGGATGAAAAAATTGCTCTCATACCGTGATTATTAGTCGTCTTATCCAAAATTAAACGATCAATAACAGCTCAGAACCTAAGAAAGATGAATCGAATTACGATGAATTATATAAATTGAGGCCAGTCCTGGATGTTCTTAAAGCAACTTTCAAAACATACTGGAAACAAGGCAAGTATCAGTCTGTCGATGAATCTATGATCAAATTCAAAGGTCGAGGTAGTCTAAAGCAATATTTGCCTGCACTTTGAAAGTGTATTTTGTGATCTGAAAATTAATAATTATTCCAACAATGATGATTTATTATAAAAAATTAATGAAAACATGTAATAGTTTGAAAAAAAAACCGTGACATTTACAGCCAATGTGACTGCCAATGCTACGCATGCGCAGTGCAGTTGGGAAGCCGAATTGGGAGCATGGTGTGGACATTGAAACGTTTTCGATTGTTACTAGGAGATCAATTAAATTCTTATGAGATTAAAACCTGGAAAGGGAGAAAGCGTCAACCTTTACTTATTTGTCGGTTCACATAAACCACCAGTGTCTATTCCAAAAAGACGCTCTTAGTCTGCTCATATGCCCACATACAATGCATCTCAAAGACGATGTGCGCTTTGCAGTACAAAAAAGAATACTAGTCGGACACGATGGATGTGTAGCACATGCAACGTACCAATATGTTTATAATCAGAAAGAAATTGCTTCTCGAAGTATAATTCGTGAAATGTTGAAAAGATGAGAAAAATTGGAAATATTGATAAAAAAAAATAAAAAAAATAGTAAAAGTAGAGACGATAATAGCCACATCCTCGTTCGTATTTCCGGGCTCACAGACAATTTCCGGCGAAATTTAGTAATATTTTAATTTTTGGTCGCCATTTCGGATAAACCAACTCAAAATCCGAGTTCAGATTCGTGACAAGCGAATCCAAAAATCACTTAGAGATGATTTTCATCAAGATTTTAATTTTCGGTCGCCATATTGGATTCTTCATCCTGGAATTTTCAAAAACTGTGTTCAGATTCCTGATCGGCGACCCCGAAAACCTCTCAGTGACCATTTTCAGCAAAATTCAGCAATATTTGAATTTTCGACCGCCATATTGGATCCGCTATTTTGACATTTCAAAAGTTTGAGTCCCGATTCGTGATCAGCGATCCCGAAAACCCTAATATGTAAATTCTCATGGAGATATGTCTGAAAGTTTCCTTAAAACTGAATTTTTCCTGTAAAAAGGGTATTTTTCAAAATTTGTTGATTAATATTAACAAATGAACAAAAATTTTCAAACTATTCTCATTCTTAAATTTACAATTAGAATTTTTTTTAATACAGGAAAAATTTGCCTTATTTAAAATTTTTTGAAAATATACAAAAACATTTTTCTTGGATTGATTAGAACCTGAAATTGGGTGAGCTTGAAGAACATTATTTGTCTACAAACAGGAAAATTTTGTACAGATTGAATAAATTTGTTACCAAATATTTGAATTTTCGAAATTAAAAAGATCAACTTTGATCTACAAATTGAATTGCTACATTTTCATTTCGAAAAACTAATTTTCAAATGATAAAACCAATTTTCTATCAAATTATTGAAGAAAAAGAACTTTCTACAATACATTTGAATTTTTAACTCAAATATATAAGCTTTCAATTCAAAAAATAATTTTTAATCAAAATTTGCAACTTTCAGTTTAAAAATGAAGTTTCACTAAAGTAGTTTGATTTTCAACAAAAAATACAGCTTTTCAACAAAATAAATATATTTTGAACCAAATAGTTAAATTTCTAACCAATTTTCTGCAAAAAAAATAACTTTTGAACGAAATTTGAACTTGCAACCAAATAGTTGAATTTCCGACTAAAAAAGATGAATTTTCAAAGACAAATGGAATAGTTCAACTATGAGCTTGAAAAAATTAATTTTCAAAAAAAAAAAGTTTCAACAATAGTTAAATTTTCAAGTATAGATTCAAAAAAATTAAAAATTGCTTAATTTAGAACATTTAGAATTGCAGTTGATGAAATTGGAATAATCCATTTTTCCAAGAAGGATGTCATATGTCGAATAATTGAGGAAGAAGGAAGGAAGGATGTGTATAATCATTAGGTCTTGCATTATTGTTTTTAAAAATGAAACATTCTTCAAATTTAGGTTTCGGACATTCCCGTAATATACAACCAAATTCAAAATTTTCAATAGAATTTGCATCACCTGATTCACATTTTTTAATACATTAATCCTGATTTTAGGGCTGGGCCCACCGCCCTCAATTCTGTCTTCATCAGGCACAAAAATATCACATATGGCTTCACCCACGGTGTGAGTAGTGCAGTCCCTGCCATCATCGACAGGGATCGGCTGACAACCGCAGGAACTATTGGTGCCACCGATGAGTTGATACTGCTCATCATCACTATTTTCCTCCGCGGTCTCAAAAGCTTCATCCCCAAAATCAGGTTCTCGACTTTCCTCCTTAATGAAATTGCAACTAGAATATGCACCATGCAAATCGTTATCGTCATTTTCTAAATTCGCCATGAGGAAAGCTTTCTCGATGCGACTGTTCGATTCGTCCTTAAAAGTCGTGTCGTCCTCGAGTCCGCATCGATCCTGCGTTTCATCGACGCAGGAGTTTCGAGAAAGAGCATCTGCATTCGTATTTACAACACCCCTTTTGTAAATGATCTTATAGTTATAATCAGCCAATCGATATTTCCAACGTAGCAACTTTGAATTTGGACTTTTCAGGTTATGAAGCCATACCAGCGGCCTGTTTTTAGTCCCTAATGTAAATTCCCTTCCATATAGGTACGGACGGAAAGATTCTACTGAGAAAAAAATTGCGAGTAACTCTTTTTCGATAGTCGAGTAATTTATTTCCGTGTTATATAAGTTCTAGAGGCATAGATGACCGGGAGGATTTTTCCATCAAAATCTTGACTCGACCCCCCCCCCCCCCTCGCCCCCCCGCTGCCATAATTTGAAGCGTCACTTGACACAATAAATGGCTTACTTAAATCCTTGTATTGAAGTAGAGGTTGAGTACATAAAATATCCTTTGTTTATTAAAGGATTCCTATTGACTTTTAGTCCATCTGAAAGGGACATTCTTTTTCATAAGGTACGAAAAAGGTTTTGCTATGACTGAAAAATCAGGGATGAACCTGCGATAGTAACCGGCAAGCTCTCAAAACTGTTTAATGTTTTTTATATTTTTGGGTCGAGGGAATTTACGGACGGCTTCCACCTTTTTCGGGTCAGGCTGTACCCCATCACGAGTGATAATGTGTCCGAGGTACGTGACCTCTTTACGCAACAAGTGACATTTTTCCGGTCTTTTTTTCGAAATGACATCTCACATTAATTTAGAGTTTAGTCGACATTATTTAATGTTTATTCATCAACCATTTCTGTCGTGTTTGAGTCATAAATTTGACTTTTTTTTGGTACTTAACCGACTTTTTAACATTCATAAATTTGAAAGCCTTAAGGGGTTTTCGACCTATCGAAACAACTCTGTTTTTTGTCACTTACACAAAAAAATTTAATTGCAGTACAAAGTTTGATTACGGTCGCATATTTTAAAACATAATAATTCTATTTACAGAGGTTATCACCAACTTATTAGGAAATTCGTTCACTGGCAAAGAGATTTGCCATAGAACAGGAAAATGGCTGAAGGTAGCTTCAGCCAGAAATGGGGGTCGTCAGGCCCGCAGCGTTAATGTCAACGTGTTGAACGTGACATGAAGATGAAAAATAGTATAAGAGCGATGACATCGCGATAAAAAGCGAATTGCATGCAACTTTGAGTGATCAACACTTTCCTTATCCCAAATGTTTTCAATTAAGTGATTTCAATTCACTATATTTTCTGAGAAAGGACAAATAAAAATACATAAAATTGTGAAAAATGTTTTGTTATTGAAAGAATATAAACACCAAATTATTATTATTTAATAAAATGTTACTCTTCTACATTTTTTGTACACCAATGTGATATACACCATTGATGTATAAAACAAGAGAGTTGTGAAACTCTGAATTTTGAGAACCTCTGCTTGTAATATATACGTATATGTATGCATGTCAAAATATCAAATCAATTTAAACTTAAATGGTCAAATATTAATTTCACTTAATTAAATTAATTCTTTTGTTTGTTTTTCCGATAATATAAGTGAATATTCAGATTTTAATTAACTTTATAATATATCTTCTCCTTTCTCGAAATAGTTCTCCAAACTAGGAATCCACAAGTTATTACCAATAATATAATTCAAGGTTGTCTGATCTTTTTATCTAATTTTTGAAATTAAAGACTTATAAAAAAAAACTTATGTAATGTAGAGAAACGGAGAGCAAGTGCCAGAGCTGCTGGCTGGTAACATACTTCAACGCGCACTGATGTCATTGGCGCGCGAGCCACACAAATTGACGTGGTGGGACAGACGAGCAACCAACATTTCCTCTCCGACTAAATTTCACGGAGTGGGAGAGTCGCGGCGAGCTGTGGCGCGTGCCCCGGGCCTGCGGGCATAAAGGTACGCGTTTCAGCCACACTCGACACTCTGCCTTCCGCCTCGATCACCGACGCACGTGCCTACTATCTTTGGATTTTGTCACCACCGGAAATCAAGCAGGAAGCTCTCTTCACTCGACGCCTCGAGTAGCGTCACGACCTGGAACGGTCGCTCCCTACTGCATACCACCAGCATCCTGTCTAAGCTCTTCGCTCTCTCTCTCTGCTTAGGGAGATTACGAGAAATAAACGAGATCACTGGGACTCAACTCTGGATTTTCATTCTTCATCTACACATCATCTTCACTGCTCTTTTTAGAGCATACATTGATTCAAACGTAGTACTCAACTGTTCTTCTCAGAACAATATTCTCTGATTTAATTGTATTTATCCTGTTCAAACGCACTACGATCAACGTTCTTCGGTACTTGATCAAAGCTGTAGATTGAAGACTATCTTGTAATGCCCCTCGGGTTTCATTCCTGCTAGCTTCATTTTGCAGCTTCACGGGGGACTCCACGTCCCCCAAAAATTTGAACGCACTACGATCAACGTACTTCGGTACCTGATCGAAGCTGTAGATTGAAGTCTATCTTGTAATGCCCCTCGGGTTTCATTCTTGCTAGCTTCATTTTGCAGCTTCACGGGAGACTCTACGTCCCCCCACAATTTGAACGCACTACGATCAACGTACTTCGGTACTTGATCGAAGTTGTAGATTGAAGAATATCTTGTAATGCCCCTCGGGTTTTATTCTTGCTAGCTTCATTTTGCAGCTTCACGGGGGACTTCACGTCCCCCATAATTTGAACGCACTACGATCGACGTACTTCGGTACTTGATCGAAACTGTAGATTGAAGACTATCTTGTAATGCCCCTCGGGTTTCATTCTTGCTAGTTTCATTTTGCAGTTTCTCAGGGACTTCACATGCCCACCTTGAACGTATTACGGTCAAAGTACTTCAGTACTTGACCAAGCTTTGGAGTGATATTGAATCGTAATGACCTTCGGGTTCCATTCGTTTTGGTTTCAATTTCACAGTTTCTCAAAAGGCTCGTATGGGTCTTAATCCCAAGCAAAGGAGGGCCCGGGCCATTCGACGTCGTCTTGAAACAGAAACCCAAACACTACGGAAACGCGGCTACTATAGTGTTCCATTCATCGAGGAAGGACCTGCATATTCCATAGAGCCGGCAACCTCACGTCACAAACCGTCTACACCAAAACAACAGGTTCTTTGCCCAATTTCAGATGAAGTGTCACCCGTCACACGACGACCTCCACCACCGCCATCAGACGAGCATCCGGATTACCTGCTATATGCCCGTAGGACCACTCACTCTCTATACACTGGTGTAAAGCGCCGATTGCACTTCCCACCTGAAGAACTTCCCTATCCTGAGCGTACCATAGATTTTATTTTTCCATAAGCGTTTTCGAATGGAAAGGCAGAGTAGTCTGATAACGGAGCTTGCGCTTACCCAACGTCGTCTGCTACATGAATTAAATTTTGGATGTTCATCACTAGAAATGATTTCCCATATAGTAGTGACATTTTGTAAACAAACTCGCGTAATAAATCTTCTGCTTCATCCTACCCTTTTGACGGCTAATTCCCGATTGAATATAATTCTGCAGGCACTGTGTAATAGAAGAAAGTGTCGATAGTAGTTTGGCGGCAAGACTTTACGAAAAATTAGAGGACCAGCGTACAACAGAATGAATCTGTACTGATTCGCTTTCCCATTTGCTAAACCTTCCAAAGGAAAACAACTCCGCTGAAATGCATCTGAAACAGAAGCAGACAATTGATCCAAAAGTTGAGACAGTAATTTTCGATCTTCTCGGCTGACCTTACTCCTGACGTTTCGTCATCATGATGATGTTCAGGTTGAGATAGCTTCTTGAAAGATTTTTTAGTTCTTCGAGGACATTTGATGTTTGGATAAACCCTCACTTGACCTGCACTTGACTTGACACCTGCACCTTTCACAAGCGTGAAATCGGGTGTGTCCTTCAGTGCACTTAATAATAGCTCGTGCCGGTGTATCGAAAACCAGACCTACCAAATCAAAATCATATTTTTTTAATCGATTTCGACTCCGTTTTTGATAAGCTGCGAACACTCTTCTACGGAGTCGTTTAAAAATTCGTTTGGACTGTCGGATTTCGAATTTTCACTATAGAGTGCAACAACAGAAGGGGTGGAAAAATAATCTGGGTGAAAGACTTGCATCAAAATTGGAGACATTTCAATATCGGATTTATTGAAGAGCGGTAAACCGTCTATATTAGCAATGAGTTTGATTTTATCCTCGTTGAAATCAGATTTGACTGTCCTTGATAATCCGGATTTAATACATAAATAAACATACTCTCCAAATTTTCCCTTCTTGGACAGCATTTCCGTGACCGCACCTTCTGTTCTCTTTGTCTTCAGCAAAGTTTCCGCAGTTTTTGGAAGATCATAGTGACCTTCTGAACTTAATAGCTGCAAGAGTTTATTAATAAAGAGTGGGACGATGGTCGTGGGGGTTAAGGCGTAGGCTTTGAACCCACTCCGTCGGCTTGCGGGTTCGATTCCCGCCTCGCACTCTGGAAGAGTCTCGGTGGCCCATGCGGTGAACACTTGCCTAGCAAGGGAGTTGTTCATCTCCGGAGAGTCGTGGGACCGGTACCTCTAGAGAAAAAGGTTCTCTAAGTACTTAAGGCTGTTGCTCTTGGTGGTTCGGAACCCACCTTAAACTGTAGGTCCCCCTCCCACCACCAAGTATGTGTGTGGGAGGTGTGTGAAGGAATAGGGAAGAGATACAAGAACAATGTAAACCCTCAGGGGACACATTAGAACAAAAACGAAGAAGAGTTTATTAATAACTGTGAACGGAAGGAACTTAAAATTTTCGGTAGCCCATTTCACAAGTTTTTCACGTAGTCTTAGCTTTTTGAAAATCTCTTGTGAAAGAATTTGAATCTCGCTTCTTGCTTCTCTTATTTCACTTCCAAAATCTGTACATGTGTCTGATAACATATTGTGCTCAGTACCTATTTCACTTTTCAGATCATGAACGAATGAATCCGAATTTGAAGTTTGAAACTCTGTCTCAATGAATCTGAAAAGGTATAATATGGCATTGACAGTTACAGAAAATCTTGAAAAATCTTCAGTTATTAGGATGTCGCAACGACTGTCAAATCAACGAATCAAAACTTTTTACAGAATCTCCTTCACATTGTTTTGAACGAAATGCTTTGAAATATTATTTGAAGATTTGAAATTCAAGAAACACAGTATTCAGTTTTTTTATGATAAATAATGTATAGAATTTTTCCACACATGGAACTAGAAGATTGACAAAGAATTTTGCAAACTATTTGCCAATCTTCTAGTCTAAAAAAATGCTAAATTTTTTTTTAAGATCGTGGTAAAGTTGAGAAGATTCTGAAATCTCATTGGAAAATCCAGGGGGATTCTATGAAATAATCAAAAACATTCTGGATGGATTCTGTTTATTCAACACCATTTTTCTCCTTGTACAAGAAATTTTGATTAGCTTTCAAGATTATTGTGAAATTTTCCTTCTATTCACCAAGAAAAAAGGACAAGAAATTTTGTACGACTTTTGAAATTCTTGACGACCCAAAAATTTTACTTCGTCCATATTGCATACTATTTCACCATTTGGATATGAATATTAAGAACACCATTATATTTGAGAGACAATATTTTCAAAACCTAAAAATGAGCTAAATTTTCGATGAACGTGTTAGTGTTGCTCAGATGATTTTCAATCTGTAGGGGAAGCTTACAAAATTTGGTCGCCTGCACTTTCCATCAAATCACATTGAATTTCTTGATTTCCCTTGAAAAATTTGAAAAACCCTACAATCTTTTAAAATTTTGAAAAATATCTTTAATAGGATTTCATGAGCGTATTTCTAAATCATTTAAAATCAGATTGAATCTTTTTCAAATTTCTTCCTATGAAATTTCTCGTAATCTATCGAAAACTCTCCAAGGTTTTAAAAATTTTGAAATATGATGTGTGTGTTCAGAGAAAACCTAATTAATTCATATCTATTTAAATTTCAGCATACTTCTAACCGTGTATATTCAAAAGTCGAATGATTAGCTTCTTAGATTTGCATAATTATAATAATAATATCACTGACAATAATATTGATTTGACATCATTCTTTTAACATATCCCGTTGAATTTATATTAGTTTTTTATATTAGCTTTTCTCAAAACGCAAAAGATTTAATAAATAGCGACATTTGTTTTATTCATACTGGCTCTTATCAAATGTAAATATCACAGAAGGCTCATGTTAGCACCCTAACTTCAAGAAATAATAACGCCTGTGATATAGATTATATACGATAATGAAGTAGTAGACTGTTCATGTATTAATCACATTGTTAATTAAATTCTTCATCAATTCAATTATCAGTATTTTTACTGATAGCAAAAGATGAAGATTGTCTGTACTCTGTTCGCATGCTTAGCCGTGATACTCAATTCCATTGGTGAATATAATTATATAATAGATCTTTAATTTTAAGTAAATTCTTCTCGAGCTTTCCGCAGATCACAATTTTTGTGAGTTAACATGCATGGTGCACAGCTAGAAGGGCCCCAGCTGTGCATATGCAAATATAAGAAACATCTAGCACATCATTAATAATTTATTAAGGGATTTTAGTTGATAACGTATAAGACCTTGAAAATCCTATATTTTGGTAGCCTGACCATTATTCAAAATCAACTTTATAAATTTACCTGATATCTTCCACTTTATTTTTACAAATATGTTCAACCAACTTCAAAACTCAGAGATCACAACATACAGGGTGTCCCAAAAGTCTGGAAATGGACGAGTATCTCAAAAATAATGTATTATAGAAAAAAATGATCAAGACAAAAGTTGTAGCGTATACAGCTGGCTCTTTAATGACCTAGCTAAAAGTTGGGTCCGAATTTTTTTCTGGACTTGAGGGGCCCAACTTGTTTTTTCCAAACGAAAATCCCTATTTTTTATTGCTGATTCGTATTAAGCATAATTATTTGCGTGCAGATAGAGGATGTTCGATTTTTTGTAGGAGACATGGTTTGGGCCTTATGGCGAAAAATGTACTCGTTATGCATTCACTGTATTAGTTTTCAGACTGGTATGGGTAACTGTACTATACTGCTACTGATATACTGAACTGTACTGGTGGAGTAACAGAAATAGACTAACATTTCTTGAAAAGTATCCATCGAAACAGAAAACGCTCTCTGTTACGCTACTTAATTCCAAACTAGTCAGCATTAGTCAATAGACTGCCACTCCGTAAAAAGTACCGTTATGTCTAAAATGACGTATAGGTACTGTGCATAATAGTAGACAACTTCCGCGCGAAGTTGAATCCAAAATGAATCCGGAACTAATTTAAAACTATCTCTTAACCTCAACGATACAACACAGAAAAGTGAGCGGCAGCGCAGAATTGGCAGCAATGTGATCAAAATTGTTGTCTGTGCAGTGATTTAATTAAGTAGGTGTTCAAAGTGACTGCCGTTGACGGCTAAACAATAATGGAGACGATAATACAATTCTTTCAAAACATTATGACGGTTCTCTTGTGTTACAAGATTTGCGTGCTTTTTGAGAAAACCCAACAAAAAATAGTCGAGTGGTGAAAGATCTCGTGACCTAGGCGGCCAGGCAATCGCACCACGCCTTCCGATGCAGCGACTGGAGAAAGTTTGATTCAGAAATTTCCGTACGATCAAAGCATAATGTATTGCTGTACCATCTTGTTGCAATCTTACAGACTGGAAATCTTCACCAAATGTATTATTATTCGCAAGGCAGTACTCCAAATCCGGCCATCCTTCGCTGAGTGTTTCTTGGATCTCAGTGAGTTTCGTTGTTACTAAAGTTCTGAGATTATACGTCTCAGATGCCAGGCATACTTATCGCACAGTAAATGACGTCCTACTTTGTTGATCAGGCAAAGTGATCCTCACCCACTCTGCCATTCGGCAGCCTCCCTAACCAGGCCGCACAGAGGGTGTACGGCCAGACTAGGATGGACGGAGCGATCCCTCTGAGGTCATCAGTTAGATGCATAGATTCGAAGCACTGTCCTGGAGTGTTATGTAAGTGTATGTGTATGCATTCATTACTCGAAGGCATCCAGCGACCACCGAGCGGAGGTCCCTCAAGAGGGCCAGCTTCTTCTGAGGGGATCTACAGTTTGAGGTGGGTTCCGAAGACCAAATTCTAACCCTTCCTATCCTGACTCCTCCTACCACGCCGGCCTCCAGTTAACTTTCCATATTCGCAATTAAAATCGCAAAAAGCGTCCGGCTAAGTGGACACCCTTGCCTTAAAACTCTATCCATCCTATCCTCCATCGCCTCCCACAACTTCCCCTTATCCACCGACGAAAATGCGCCTTTGAGATGCACAAAAAACGTGTACACTCTCGTCCCCTTCTTCGCTAATTCTCTATCCACCACGTGCTGCAGAACGTAGATATTGTCGATAGTACTCCTATCCACCCTAAATCCCGCCTGCGTCTCCGGCAATATTTCTTTCCCCTCGACATCCACCAGCAGTCTCTCTGCCACCACCATCACCTATACTTTATACGCCATATTCATTGGCGTAATCCCTCTATAATTTTTCTGTCTATCTCTATCTCCTTTCTTATACAGTGGCACTATTAACCCTTCTCTCCACCCTCCTGGGAATCCCTCGCCCTTCCGTATTTTCTTCACTACCTCCTTCAGCCTCTCCCTAACCTCTTGTGTACTAAACAGACATTCTTCGTTCTCTATCCCAGCCAGCCCTGCTGCTTTTGACCTTTTCAACTTCCTTATCTGCTTCTCTATCTCCTCGTCATTCATCTCCTCCATCTCTGCCTCCCCCGTTCTTCTACTTCCCCCATCCGTCTTCCTTGAATCTGAGCCCTGGAATGATTCTTTAAACAACTCCATCCACTCCTCACTCCCTATCTTCACGCTAACCCTCACCCTACGCTTCCTAAACCTATTTATTATCTTCCAGACGTCACCCTCTGTCTTAACATTTGCTCACTCCTCTTCCAGATCTTTCTCCATTTCCTGTTCTTCCTTGTTACACATCAATCTAAACACCTTCCTCATCTCTACGTACTCCTCCCTTCTCGCATTACCCTCTTTCCACTTCTTATACTTCCTCTTCACCTTCCTTTTCATCTTTTTGCATTCCCTATCCCACCACGGCTTCACCACTCCTTTCTTCTTCTTTCTAAATACCTTCTATTGCACACACCCTTTCACCTTCTCTTTCAGATCCTCCCATATCTCTCTCAACGCCTCCCCTCCAAAGTCTACCTTTCCTAGCTGCTCCTGATGCTTCTCTATCGCCTCCCTCGTCCAGGTCACCCGCTCCGTTATCGAGACTTCTTCCCCGCCTTGTCTTCCGCCACCCTCACCTCTTATCCACAGACTTAATGGCTGATGGCCTGATTCCACCCTCCACTCTACTGCGAATTTTTCCGTCTCCTCCCATCCTTGCATCTCCATAACCACATAGTCTATCACCGATACCCCCACCTTACTTAAATATATGTATTCTCCCTCTTCGTCCCCAGTTGTCATACCATTCGCCACCGCCGAACCTCTATCCTCCATCCAGTCCCTTAGAATGTCCCCCTCCTAATTTATTATCTTATCCTTCGATTTCCTTTCGAAGCTCTCCCCTTCCCTGTAAAGTCCCACTTCGCTCCCCATCCTCGCATTAAAGTCCCCACCCAGTGCCACCATACCCTCCTCTCTTTCGCCCAGCAGGTCTTCCACCCTTTCTTTAATTCTTTCCGTCCCATCCTCATTGTACACTGTCACTAACTTACACGTTATCCCTCATATTTTTATCTTCCTCATTTGCACTGCCTCCCCCTCTTCTTCTTCATCAACTTCTTCCTCTATTCCATCTCTAACCCCGGTTATAATTCTCTCACTGGCCCTTCCTTTTTTCTTCATTCTGACCGCCGCCCGGAGTCACCACCTATACCCCCTTGGCAGCTTTAGCTCTATTCTATCCCATTCCTTTCTTTCTACCCACGTCTCTACCAGTCCCAAAACATCAAAGTCCTGGATATACCGCCGAAACTCCTCGTCCTTCTTCTTTACCCCTGCTACGTTCCAGTACAGCACCTTCACTAATCCTCTACCCTTCATTGCACCCACCCCCCTACTTCTTACGAAACAAATCCCCCCATGTAGGCTTGTCCTAATCGGCTATCCACTAATTCGGGTGTCAAGAAATCTCTATAAAACCTTACAAGGAGGGGTTCCATGTGTACCTTCCGAAAAGCGCTATCTCTCAATACTTTCACTATTTTATAGCGCTTTTTGGTCCACAGCATATACAAGCAGTAATTTTTGTCTGCTATTTCCAGCTGCCCTTGCACTTGATAGTAGAGGGGGTGTTTCACAGACATCTCTATCATTCTTTCATCCCTAAGCACACCGTACACATTATGCGCTTTCCGCGCATATGCTTCTTCTGGAGTTTCCTCTGCAGCTCCATAGGGACATTTGATTTCGAATATTCCATCATTATCAATGAGACCGTCTGGTGTTGCTCCTAATCCACGAATATTGTTGTGGACGAACAAAGCAGAAAGTTCGACTTTAACATTTCGATCCATTTCCAAACGTCGTCGAGCCTCTGCTTCATGCTCTCGCCTATACACAATGGCAGGTTAAAAATTGAGCCTTTCATTAGGCCGAGTTATATTGTTAACCGTTGAGGCATAAGACTTTTCCTCTTTCGTCCTACATACTTTTCCAAACCCAGATGCTGTTAAAAGCCAACGCCTTGATCTTATCCATAGAGGACTATCAGCTTACCTAATAGTTTGTCTTTCAATTGCATCTCGATTCGCTATGTAGTTGTCCAATTTTTCGTAAAGTCTCTTCAGTTCTGATTCATAGGTTTCCGGATCCATATCAGGCTTTTGCGCACTGAGATCCGTAGTCCTTATCAGCAATGAGCTTTCTTTTTTGTGCTTTTGATATTCTGCACCACTTTCTCTTAATCTTCGTCTTCTCTTTCGCTGCTTTTTGTTTGCTTTGTTATTGTGTACCTTCATCTGCTTTACAATCGGTGGTGGGTATTCACTCAAAAATTCGTAATATCTGCTGACAACTCTATCAGTTTTAAAGTTTATTATTATAGCAGCAACTCGAGCATCATATTCGTTTCTCTTTCCAAGACTGACACGCTTGGATATTATTCGCTTGGCTATTAGTGAATTCAAGCTTTCCACGTTGTTGCTTGTAACACCGTACACCAAACTATCTACATCTCGATTGAGACGATGAATCACTTCCATAATATCCTCATACATTCCAAATTTATGCAAATCAGGAACTATATTTTCCTCGCCAGATTTTCGCACTCCATCGCAAAAATATACAAGTGATGCGCATTCCTTGTGCTTACCAAATAAATGACTAGGAATATTTAGGATATCTCGTTCCAAACTGTTTGTTGTTTCTTGCCAGGTTTTTCTCTCACCTACTCTATAATTTCTGAATTTTCTAATATCGCTTGTTAGTCTCACACCACGATTGCGCACAGCTTTTCTAATTTTTCCAGGTATCGATAATGGACATTTCTTTTCCGATACCTGAACAATAGAATTACAAGCGGTAGTGAATGGTTCTCACAGAAAACTTTCTTAACCTCAAAATCATCGCGCTTATATGGTCTAGCATTTTTTATTTTATCATAAGTACTGCAGTCACCATCTGCTATCGACACATTAGAAATTACATCTCGTGTAGACACTGAAGTTTTAAATATATTTACTACAATGTCACTTTCCATACTATTAGAACTTAGATTAGGTGCGTAATTTTTATGACATACATGTTCTTTGGGAATTCTACCCCTTGCTTCTGCCCAATCACAAGGACCGCATTGCTGATTTTTCGTTTCATGAAAAACAGTTTTTCTACTACGATAAGCTACAGCGGCTGCCATTCCCGATCGTGATTTGAAAACTTTTTTGTACGATCTTGTCATCCAACTGCCGTCCACCATTATTGGAATTTTCGGAATCCCCGTGATCGAAGTGTCTTTTTCTTGTATACTTTACAACTTTTCTGCATCCGCAGCTTCTGTTTACAAGTTCCACTAGCGTCAACAATTTGGTGGATACGTTATCACGGTTCGTATCATACACATCCTTTGACATACATTTAACATTCATTGGAGCCAGTAATTCTTCCAATTGACTGAAACCAATTCCTGCTTCCACACATCCAAGTACAGCCGCTTCATTCAAATCAAGAATATCACCTTCGATAGCTGCATTACGTAGTACACTTTGGAAGGCGCATTCCTTACAAAAGTACGTGTATTCGCTGTTCAATCCACGATTTCGATAAGAAATAACATCAAGAATCGAGGAACAAGTTTCGTTGTGTTCTTTACACGTTAGTTGCGTTTGTAGAGAAAAGTATACTACATCAACGAATTTCATCCTTATGTTCTTCACATCATTCGTTTTTTCTTTTGTGAAAATGGAGATATCATCGTTACTGAACCATGTATCATCTGTTTCACTCAAGCTTTCCTCACTATTACTTTCGATATTCATTTCAACACCTTCAGAAACATCATCTGTTTAACCAGTTTCATTACTCTCATCTTCATTTTCGAAAGAATCCTCATTTTCAGCATACCAAACAGGCTACTGTCTTCTTTGGCTAGGATTTCTACTCTCAATTGCAGATCCAGATTCGCATTCCTTCAACATCGATTCATCTATGTTATCAAAATGTTGATGAGGATCAATCGATGAAATGAAATCTTCGTCATCTAAGAACCTATTATCTAAAACGAGTGACGCATTTGCAAAATTTGTGGTGTCTTCACAATCCATCAATTGAGGGTAATTCTCCGCTTGAGAATTATCTTCAATTGGTGGATTTTGTACAACCGAAGTTACTATAACTTCTGTTAGCTGATACATAATATCCGATCCTTGCTGAATAGTTTTGTTTTTGCTCACAAAATCTAATAGGGACTCAATGCCTGCAAACCCCATTAAACACGCGGTTCCATTTGGTGAACGTGTGCCCGCAGAATTCCTACTGTGGGAATCAAACATCCAAATTGTCGGGTCCATTCTGAAAAGAGCGATAGACAACACGTTGGTTGTCAGAATTAGCGGAATGTCACTTATTAATATATAATTCAGTCTGTTCTACAAATTAGGAGGAAGGGATTCCGAACTATTATTCTCTACATGACCGAAAGAATCTTCTCCTACATTTATCAAACATTCGGTTGACAATACTGTAGCATTCCTCATAAGTTCAACCGGCGTGAGATATAGAATATTCCCTATTTCGCCGTTTAATACGGGAGGACGAAATTGTAAGCTATCCCGGTACAACTTATCACCGTCAATTACAACGCAACCTACAATATTAGATGACCATTGATTTGGATGTATAATTTTACTCGCAACTATTGCCCCAGCAGCCATCGCCGTACACTGCATTCCTGCACTGATAGAAGGAAATCGTCAATCGGATTGTGAAAATGTCCCCCTTTTTATAATTACATTTCTACTTACAAAACGTCATTCAATGTTGTAACTGCCTTAGTTGCCTGATCTTGATCTTCGGTGAAATTATCTTGCAACCTACATATTTGAAAAAGAACTCCATATTAGACGCGTGAAACAAATAAGGTCCAAAATACATCGAGAAATCAATAAAAGCATGGAAATTGTGTCCGTTTTTTT
>CAKNXH010001746.1:45245-98227 GCA_932178445.1 Andricus quercusramuli
TATGAGAGATACCTAGGTAAAATAATCCAGGTAGGAATTCACGTGGAGTCTCACATGTTACGCATAACATAATTATTGAATGCAAATATCTCATTAACTGTGAGAGTATATGTTACGTTCTACAATATTCTAGAAGTTGTTTTAATTGGAATTCTAAGTAGAGTACTGCTTATAGATTGACGTGAAACGTCACGTTGGCAACTACAATCACATTCACAACTCATGGTATACCAACATACGATTGTATATACAAAAAATGTAATTCTCTGTTTCTTGTTGCAGAATTAACTTCACAGTTTGAGTGTTTGCCTAATGGCGAGCCCATTCCTGTTGTACCACGTTCTGGACCTGCTTCTTCTCCAACTGGCAGATGTTCTCCTGAAGGGTCTCAACCTCCTGCCAGACCTCATTCTTCTGTTAGTTCTTCTCCAGCTGCGAGGTCATCTCTCCGAATCAGGGCCAGGTCTCCTATTAGGCAAACTTTTCCTCGCCCCCTTGGATTTAAATTTGAAGAATTTAGATTTATTCGACTTGTTCCTCACAGCAATCCGACCCGGATATTCGAACTTCATAGATACACTTTTCCTCCCGATAAACGAGTTCAATTGAGAGACCAACATCATGGCCTTAATCCCATACCAACTGAAGAGCAAATTGTTTTAACAGCGTCCAATGGTGACGTATATGCGATATTAGAAAAAAAATCAAGCAGACACACGATTTTCCGTGGACTATATGGACCTGTATCTTTACCTTTGAAACGGGTCAAAATAAACATGGGCAGCGGCACGGTTGAAGAATTGAGCCCAGAAGAAGTAGCGGAATGTCCAGCAGGCAAACAAATCTCAAGGAATTACAGAGTATTTCGTATGTGAACCCTGCTCGGTCTATATGCTTACCTCACGTTTATTCATAAACCTTTCGAAATCAGAGGTTAAAAGGTTGAAAACTGTAATTTTGTAATTTTAAATTCCCTTTTCATGGTAGTCGCTATCAAATCACTTCCGTTATCACAAATATGATATCGCATAATATAACGCAATTTCACATAAGTAAAATTTGAACTTTCTCGAGAGATAAGTTCAGTTGTTAACTTTTTAAGTTATGAAATCATTCAGCTTGCAATGCGTGATTCTAAATATGTGGCCTTCAGAATTTTCCATGTTAATCGTACATTTCCCATTCGAAGAGTTCTTAAATGCAGTTTGGAAGTCGTGGAAATGCAAACGAGGGTGCAGCTAAATCAGGCGAGTGGGCATTCCTATGTTTGGCTCCGTGGCGCGTATACTATTTTTCTTGATGAGAATGTGAAAACTGACGGCGCGAGCGACGAAAAACAAAGAAAACTCGACTGGAACCGACCAACAACAGTGTACACCTAACCTCACTTTTCACCTCTCAAATACGACCGGCAATCTGGGAGATTTGGGTTTGGATCCCTGCGGAGCTGGAGAGCAATTTTTTCACAATTCAGAAATATGAATCAATATTCAAAATATTGATGTTAGACCAGTAGACGAAAGCGGGGGTTAAACCACTTTGAAATCAACGAAATAGTTAAATTTTCAAACAAACTGATAAATATTTAATAAAAAACTGAATTTTCAACAATAAGCCTAATAGTTGTCATTTTCACCAAAAAATATTTTAATTTTCAATAAATATAAATAGCCAAACTAAAAAACACGAAGTTCCGACAAAAGAGTTGAATTTTCAACCGAAAAAGATTGTTTAATAACCAATGAAGAAAATTCTCTTCCAGAATGTCGAGCTTCCAAGTCATAAAGACAAATTAAAAAGAAACATGTAAATTGACACCACAAAAATATTCATTTTCTATCGCAACAATTAAATTTTTTACTAAAAAAGACAAGCTTTCAATCAAATAAGTGAATGTTCAACTGCAAAAGATCAATTTTATAACAAAAATGGAATGGCTATATTTCAAGTGAAAAAAAATTCAGCAAAATTTGTTTTAAACAAAGAAATGAACTCTCTACTAAAATCGTACATCGACAAGCGAAAAAATTAATATGTAATCAAATAGTTCAATTTTCAACCCTGAAGATGAGTTTTCTACCAAGAAGAGACAATTTTCTGAAAAAATAGTTAAATTTTTAAATGAAAAAATATATGTTTCTAACGAAAAATAGAACGGTCTAATTCTCAATCAGGGAAATAAGTTTTTAAGGGAATAAAATTATAATTTTTCAATAAAATAGTTAAATTTTCAATGAAAAAACTAATTTTCAACCAAAGGAATGAAATTTCAACCAAAAGATTAATCTTCTGCCAGAAAAGAATAATTTTTAACTGAGTGTATGAATTGTCAACCAAAAATTTCATTTTTGAATAGAATTTTCAACATAACAGTTGAATTTTCAAACAAACAGCTGAATTTTCGAACGAAAAATATTCTAATAGCTATGAAAACTTCCTTTTAGGAGCCAAAAACACTCCCCTGAAGTTTCATGAAGAAAAAAAATTCCTTCTTTCTCCGCATCGTAGATGTAGCTAAAAATCACAAACAACGAAGCACTTCTTCAAATTTGAACAGCAAAAAATTTTTGTTGACATTTAAATTATCAACAAAAACAGTTCAGAGCAAAGTTCGATGCAGAATGTCGATATTAGAATCATTTTTATTCATTTTGAATTACAGGAATATATCTAAAAGTGATATATTGCTCTTTATTCCACCAGAAAATTAATTTTGGGTATCTAACCTAGGTTTTGACTGTCTAATCGTGGTTATCTCATAAGAGAGCTGGAAAAATCGAATTTTGAACAGCATTTCTTTTTCGCATCAAATTCAGTAAAAATCGTATGTGATTTGTAACTGGTTTGCTTTTGAAAAATGGATTTGTTAAGCGAATGTCCAATCATTGGAAAATACATTGAGTTAAGCAACCGGAGATTACCTACACACTTTGATGTAATGAGATATTATTTTTTCGAATGCGAACAAATTCTAACTGAAAAAGAATCTGAAAGATACCCATGTAATTCTGATGCTTCGCGTTTAGTTGTGAAAAGGCTGCAGGATATATGGAATGGAACTTCCATCCCAATTCTTACAGAAGCAAGAATCGCAAAGATCGTCGAAACAGATCAAGATCAGTTGAAGAAATTGAAAAAGTCGCATGGAAGAGATAAAGATAAATCCTGTTACAAGAGCAAATTAAATGCGTTTCGTGCAAATAAATCAAAGTTATTTGATATTGCGGCTTGTAAGTGTGATGATGCTTCATGCACTTGTGAGATAGATCTTTCTGAAGCTGTCAGAGTGTTTTTTTTTAGATTAACAATCTTCCAGGCGAATGAGAAAATCATTTACGTCTATTCCAAACATTAATTCAGAACAATCAGATTATAAGCAAATACAATCGAAGCGTTTGATGACTGATGTACTTCAAGATCAAAGTGAAGAAGTTATCCAAAGAGAGCGTGAGACAAGATTAAACTGTCCAACAGTTTCAAAAGTCTGTGACAGATACGGAATCAGATACAGTTTTTGACAAGAGTAAACTCTATTGAGAAAGAACAAAAACTCGTCATCAAATTCAGAGAGAGCAGATCTCTTTGGCTTCAGAAATAAAGGATTTTCACATAGAGGGAAGAAAAGACGAAACAAAAGTAATGGATGGCACAAGTAAAGGAAAAACACGGCAAACAACAAAACGAGAAGAAGATACTTCTCTCATTCAAGAACCAGGAAGGACTTATTTAGGATACATATCCTCATCTTCTCCAGATGGAAAAACGATTACACATGATATCCTTCAGTTTTTCTTTGACAAAGAAATTGACACCTCCAATCTAGATTGTGTGGATTGCCACGGCTGTCCTACGAACACTCGTAAACACGCAGGTATAATTCGATTGCTAGAATGAGAATTGGGTAAACCACTACAATGTATGAATCGACTTGCTTTGATCTATTTTTATTGATAATTTGAATGCGGAGACAGAAGGATTTTTTTTTCTTCATGAAATTTTAGGGGAGTGTGTTGACTCCCAAAAGGAAGTTTTCATTACTATTAGAACTTTGCGCCAACGACTTAATTTTTTTCGATACGCCCTAATGAACATAGGCTCTTATGGACTTGAACATGCACAGATGTAACTTGCTAAATTGTGCACGTTTATGTCCGTACGTAGAGGTTTATAGAATGATCGTCGTTCATATCTAATTAATTCTTAACAGATAAAATTACTCAAAACTGGTGGGATAAAGGATTCAATTGTCCCTTTTATTACTCTTGAATTGTGACCACACCCCATAATTGCGATCATGTGCCAATTTTGATTATCCTTTTTGATATTAATTTCACCCCTATGTTACGGTTACACCCTAATGACTGTTAATATCCCCTATCTCTTGAATTACCTAATTCTGATTTTGGTCTTAGGTTTCGACCATACACTATAATTGACCCTATAAGATTTTGTAACCCCAGAAATTATCTGATGTCCGTCTAGCGTTGTAAAGTTGCCTTTTAGATTGATAATTTAATTTAATAAAAATATTGTAGAGTATCCAAACAAAAGAGTCCAATATCTTGAAGATTAGTTGATTTAGGTTAGACATGTTGAAGCTAGAGTTAGTTTGTTATTTTTGAGATTGCTCATGAAGGAGATCATGAAATTGGTTGTAGAATTATTGTGCCGATTAGCAAAGTTGTGAACTCAATGTTACTAGGAAACTTGTATTTACTGATGATCTGTTGGAACGAATAAATCAATCTTCAATTATTATAATGAGCGCTGAGAGTTATTATTTATTGAATTTAGGAATCTTTTTTTGTTTACTACTGACGACTTATGTTAATGTTTGTAATAGCTACGAGAAGCCTGGTGTCAAACTTATAGATTTAAGAGTTTTAGGCTTTAAGATCCAGTGGGCGCAGTACTTAGAATAATAATATAAATGATAATAATTTAGAACAGTGGACTGTGAAATCTTAATTCTCAAACAAACAACATAATATTGATATTAATATTTTTTTAATACAAAAATATCTTTGGGAGTTTCTGTGATAGTAACTGAAAATCAAAGTCAGAGAACAATGCTTTCGTCTCGAGATACATTTTTTTCCTGTGAGTAATTTTTAAAACATTAGATCACATGAATGCGATTCCTCAGTTTGAATAAGGTGTATAACCAAATTTCTTCGCTGGAAGTGACTCCTATCAAATGTAAAGATCTCACAAGGACAAACGTGACGTATTCGATCTAAGAGATAACCGGTATAGTATAAATGATCTTATTCAATTAGGCACCAGAATATTAATTAGTTGCACTCGTACTCAAATTCATTGATAAAAAATTATACAGTTATTCCCATAATCAGAAAAGATGAAGATTTTCTGTACTCTCTTCTTTTGCTTGGCCGTTATCTTCAATTCTATTGGTGAATATAATAATATAATATATCCATAATTCAGGTAAATTTCTTCTGAGCTTCACGCAAAACAGAATTTGTTATCAATTCAGTCATTATCAATTAATATAAAGCTATTCCAGTTGATAACATATAAGGCTTTTGAAATTCTTGTAAAATAAAGTATTATTAGTTTTCCGAAATCATTGAATGCAGCTAATATTTTTACGAATACGGATCATTCCAGAATAGATATAAAACACATTATAAAATGTTTTTAAAATAATGATTCCGGCGCAAATGCTTTGACAATGCAGCATTTTTTGCATTTCGATATGTTATTTTTAATTAATTTTAAAATATCGAAAATTCTTTTATTATAATTTTTACTTCAAAAATAAAGCCAGGCAAGGTTGACAAGATTCCTAGCCTTGCTAAAGGAACTAGGAAAATATTTCGCGAGCAAATCCGTCGTTTAAATCTAACTTTATATTGAACCTTCAAAAACTACGCCCTACCCAGAAAGAAAGAATTGATTCAATTTTCAACTAATTTGGACTAACAATTTTTTGAATTGGAACATTTAAGAATGCGGATTCACGCGAATTGCGATCCATCCGTTTCTAAAAATTCTAAACTGTCAACTGAGTAGGCAGCAGTGAATCAGTGCGTTCGGATTTAATGACTTAATGTAAAACAGCTATAAGATTTTAAGATGGGTAAAATAATATTCAGAAATCTCCAAAATGCACCCCTTGACACAGTTCACCTTTAGAAAACTCAATGTTATGTTCAAAATCCAAAAACAATATTCAACAACCCCAAAAATCCTTCCGTAGAAATTTCAACGAATCTATTCCAAAGTATCTTCATGTAACCAAAGTAATAATCAAGAATTCCAAAAAAAAAGGTCATCCAAGTAGGAGCCGATGCTCCTCGCTCCTGCTAATTTCAATTTATTCCGCACTGGTGGGAGCCTTGGGGCCATGTCCCCATCTGGCCCAGTAGTGAATGCGGCCTTGACAATGATAAACAGCAACCAAAAGAAACTAAGAGCCAGAATTTAGCTATGCATACAGATTTGAAACTTGTTACATTCATTCAAATTTAACTGTTGAAAAGCCAGTGTTTCTTGACTCTTTCCTTTTTCTTTTGTTATATATTAGCCTCTGATGAGCCACAGAGGAAGGTAATTGAAAATTTCATTTTGATTTGTGAGCTCTTCTGTGTTCTGATTTTGTTAATTAAATGGTTCATAAGAAAGTAGTTTACATTTTGATTTTGAAAGAATTTTCAAAATGAATACACTGAGCTCCAAATTTGTTTCAATCTGCAGGGTCGCTTTCGAATATCATTAAGATTTCTCCCAATGAAGGCCTAATTGTATAATAATAATGATAATAATAATATCTATATTTGGTTAAAATATTGCACAAGTGCTGTTCTGAAATTAGCAATTTTTATAAATATATTTCTTTCTTTCGAGCATTACTTTTCCTACTTATACTTTCAATTCTTATCTTTCTAATAATAAAATTAGATGAAATTTCGAAACATCCAATGAGTTTGCGGTTTTGGATAAAAATTGGTACCAAGGAGGTATTTATGGTGCTGAATACGAACTCCAGGTCAACATGCGAAATTTCGAAATGGCTGATCTAATATGTTGACAGAATATTTTGGAAATCCCATAAGTTTGGGGATTTGGATAATAATTGGTACTGGAAGGTTATTTGGTTCGCTGCCTAAGAATTCGAGGTCCAGATTTCAAATTTCTGAAAGGCTGATCCAATATGGAGATGATGAAAATTCGTACTGGGGGGGTTGACTTGATCTACCACATTGGATCCACCATTTGAAGTTTTGGAATTTGTATGCCAGATTCGGATTCAGAGACCCAAAAAACTCCCAACACCCCAAGTTTCTTGTAAATCTGCCACCTTTGCATAATTTCTTTCCGCCATATTGGATCCGCTATTTTGAATTCTGGAATTCTGACATCATATCCGGATTCAAAAACGCAAAAAACCTTCGTGTGCCAAGTTTCGTGATAATCAAAATTGTATAAATCTATTTATTTTACATGAAGCATATTGCCTCAAACGCACTCTTGATTATTTTTATTGACTCAATATGCGTCATAAACAGTCAACGGGTTGAGCTTTATACCACTTTAAATATTGTTTACATTTCGGAATAATGTATTTCAAGAAAAGTTAAGCAATGTAATTGTTTGAAAAATTATTATTTTTACCTAATTTGAAAAAACATCGTGGGATATTGCCGAGACGAATCCAGAGGTAGCTTTCGGTTTGTCAATGGCTCAGGCAATTGATGGGTTTCATAGCGAAAGAAGGCTTGATCTTTTGATGCTATAAGGTCATTCTTCATTTTTGGCACTTCAGCTTCAATTTTAATACAGTGCGCAGCTGAGCTGTTTTTTAACGAGTGAAAAAGGTGTTAATCTGATGGAACAATGTCTAAAGTGTAAGAAATAGAAGATTAAAATAAGAAATTCTGCCGCAAGCAACTTACTCTCCACACGTTGTCCGCTGTCCGATTACCACCTTTTTCGCTCGTTACAAAAAAGCTTAGCTTAGCACCAAATGAAAATTGAAGCTGAAGTGCGAGAGATGGTTGATGACTTTATGGCGTCCAAAAAGCAAGCTTTCTTTCGCCATGGAGTCCATCAATTATCTGAGCGTTCGCGAACAGTAGTAGAAGCCAGTGGCCACCATATTACCTAACGTAGAGCCTCTATCCAGTGTGACCGCATTTTATGTCAAGAAGTTCCCAGCGATAAGTGCAGAGCGTGTGTAGCACACGCTGAGCGCCTAGAACACATATTATAGGGGGGTCCCACCCACGTAGGAACGACGTATATCTACAGACATAATGCGGCCCTAAGAGTGCTTTCTTACCATCTTTGTCGATCTTACGGTGGTGGCCGCGTCCCTGCCTTGTCGAACGCTCCAAGGAAGATAGAGTCAATTGTCCAAAACGAGAAGTGCTTACTTTTCTGAAACTACGATTTTCGGACAGCAGTCTCCGTTGCACACCAGAAGCCAGACATCGTTCTTCAAGACTTCGAGAAACGAACTATATTCGTGATCCTGCGTAATACTTTACCAAACGTGAAGTATTCTGCACGTTTATCTCAAAAGTAAATAAAACAGGTATCCTCCCGGAAAATTAAGTTGATCAAAAACTCAACAATAATATTGGCCAAAAAACAGCCTAAATGCATCTAATACGGTACAAAACGCAATACTGATAATAACATACAACCTGAAACTCACAGACCCCAAGCCCACAAAACCCAGACCTACAAACCCCAAATTCACAAGCCCCAAGCCCACAGACCCAAAACCCATAAGTCCCAAGCCCACAAACCCCAATTCCTCAAACCCCAAACCCACAAACCCCAAGCCCACAAACTCCAAAACCACAAACCCCGAGCCTGCAAACCCCAAGACAATAAATCACAAGCTCGCGAACCCCAAGCTCGCGAACCCCAAGCTCACGCATCCCCAATTCACAAACCCCAAACTCACAAACGTCAAACTCATTAATCCTAAGCCCACAAACCCCAAGCCCACGAACTGCAAGCCCACAAACCCCAAGCCAACAAACTTCAAACCCACAACCCCCAATCCCACAAAGTCCAAGCCCACAAACCACACACCCCAATCCCACAAGCCTACAAACCTCAATTCTACAAACTTTGATACCTCAAATCCTAAATTTACAAACCCCAAACCCATGAACGACAAACCTCAATCCCACATTCTTCAATCCCACAAACCCCATGATGTCACATATGGTCAGATGTAAGTAAACTAAAAAACAATACAGAATTATAAATTGTAGAACGTTAAGTAAATGTAGTTACTTGGAACGAGTTAAATTTCTAATTTAGTGTAATAAATGAATTGTGTTATTTTATCAAGCTGGTTGCCTTACCTTCATTGGTTTCAGTTAGATTTTAACTTGATCACACATATCACTACGCGAATGTCGGAGTTCGGACATTGATATGCTTCTTTTTTTTCTTGTTTATATTTTTGTAGTTTTTTGGTATTTTTCGTTCTTATTTTTTTATTTTTTTCCCAATAATATATTATTTTTTATATTATAATCTGATTTGGAATAGTTTTAGACATGAATCATAAAGTTATTTTAAGAATGGTTTTGCATTCTCTATGAGTTCTTTCGACTTTCTTTCTTTCGTACGTCTCAATGCGCTAACCATAAAATCTGATGTAATAAGCATATAGTGCATTACGTCAATATTGTTTTTTTTTTCTCTGAAACATTCTGCTATTTTGATTACGAGCCTTCCTAAAGACTTTATTATTCACTTCTTGTTCTTCTTCTGAAAACCAACCTATTGGTGCTGGAAACTCTTGCATGATATCATAATCATGTATCAACTAAAAAAAGGGCGAGCAACATTCCCAGTGTTTGTTGTTCCAGCACCTTGTTTCACTACATCGACTGCTAGATTTAAACGTTGTTTCAATCAATTTTGAATATGTTTTTTTTTTCTTTATCTTTTTATCTTCTCCGCTTGCAAATCCTTTTTCGAAATCCAAATTATATGTTAAATGTAAAACATATTCCATGAAAGGTGTACAACTATGTAAGAAAAGGAAACCAAGCTTGGAATGTTTTTCGTTATAAGAAAGTGTTTGTACTTTTGATATATCGTTTATAAATTTTGGGCCAACCATACAAATATCACAACATCTTGGAGCCTTTTGTCCTGTAAAAATTTAGCACACTTTACCATTTATCATTGTACATTTTAAATCAAATTTTATATGCAATGACATATCTTTGGAAGTAAGAATATAGGTCTTTACTTTACTTAATACCTTGATGTACTAATCATATTTTTTTCTGACAACATCTTCAGTTTCTTTAGTGAACTTGAAATTTATTGGACGACAATTCAAAACAAATGAAGGTTTGTCGCTGGTCCATGAAAAATTGTTTTCAGTTTTCAATTGCAGTGGAACAAGTGTCGTAATGAGTAGTGATGCATCTGAATCATGTGCATGAGTATTTTCGTATTCAGAATCACTGGCATCTGAATTGAATGAATTGTAATCAGTATCATTCACAAATGGGATATGCCACGCTTGCCTAGTTGTTTGTTGGCCAGAGATGCCATCCATTCCCCATTTAGTCAAGAAAACCATTTTTTCACCTGTTAAATTTCTTTATTCTTCTTCATCTGAAGTAGCAAGTATTCTTTCTAATGTATGGTCTAGTAAAGCAATTATATCTACCTTCGATCCATAACTATTGCTAGTAACATGTTCTGGGTAACAATTTTTCTTAACTTCTGTTATTTCTTTGTGATGCAGATACACTTGACTGCCATATATATCTTTGTGATAACATCTTAAGTTGTCGTACTTAGCTTTTGATAAACCAAAATCCACGTAAATAGCTGTAAATTTGTCAACGTTCTGGTTTGTTTTTTTCCCGGCTATTTTAGTAGCTTCTATGACTTCATCATTACTGTGATGTGCAGCAAGCTCCTCTGAGCGTCTTTTTTTGTCTTCGAACATCCTTCTTCAAAGGAAGAACGTGGTGTACCTTTTGAGTTACTGGATTCTTGGATATCACTCGTTATTGTAACATTTGATGTCGAAGCATCTGAAAAGTTTACAATAAAATCTTTTTCCAAGAAGCTCTCGTATTTGAATTTAAAATGACTCTTATTGTGAGAAATACTACTTCAATAACGGCTCATCTGTGGAAGAGGTTGTTCTTCAATCTTTCGCTGACGCTTTTTTCTACATTCATAGAAAAAGAAGTTCGTGAGCTTGGGGTTTGTGGGCTTGGGTTTTGTGGGCTTGGGATTTGTGGTCTTGGGGTTTGTGGGTTTGGGATTCATGGGTTCGGGGTTTGTGGGCTTGGGATTTGTGGGCTTGGGGTTTGTGGGTTTGAAGTTTGTGGGCTTGGGGTTTGTGAGTTTGGGGTTTGTGGGCTTGTTGTTTGTGGGTTTGAAGTTTGTAGGTTTGAGATTCGTGATTTTGAGGTTTGTGGACGTGGGGCTTGTGATTTGTGGGCTTGGGGTTTGTGAATTTGAGGTTTGTGGGTTTTGGGATTGTGAATTTGAGGTTGTATGTTATTATCAGCATTCCGTTTTTTACAGTATTAGATGCATTTAGGCTGTTTTTTGGCCAATCTTAACAACTAACCCATAAATGACAGGTCGCATAGTTGTACTAGTTTCAAATTTCTGTTGATACCTGTTTTACTGACTTTTCAAATAAACGTGCAGAATACTTGGCGTTTGGTATAGTATTACGCAGGGTTATTATATAGGAATGACCTGGTCGCAGGGAAACGTTCAGATTGCGTTGTCCCGAGTATTTAAAAAAAAATGAACAGAGGCATATCGGGAATTGTGACGTAGGCAGAATTTAGTCCGTTTTCCCCACGTAGAAACGACGTATATCTACAGACATAATGCGGCCCTAAGAGTGCTTTCTTACCATATTTTTCGATCTTACCTTGTTGACCCTGCCTTGTCGAACAGCTGTCTCCGTTGCACACCCGAGGCTAGACGTCGTTCTACAAGACTTCGAGAAATGAACTATATTCGTGATCGAATTCTTGGCTCCATCCGAATACAATAGCACTACTAAGGAGAAATAAAAGGAGGAGAGGTATCAAGACCTTAAAAGGTCTTGACTCGCCGTTGTGAGGCGTGACCATAAATGTGATTTACCACGGTTCTACTGCAAGACGGTGTCATTTTCAGAAGGTTGTTCTCAGTGGAATTGCTCTCAGTGGAACTCTGCGGTTGTTGTTTAACCCTTTTTCAAACAGTGCTGATTGGCTTTAAAAAGGATTTGAATTTAAATATTTTTGCTGTCTAATCAGGGATTTGGAAAAGAAGGACAGGAACGGCGTTTCTATGTATTGAAATAGTTGACAGCTTTGAATGAAAGCCTTCTTACCTGGTTAATCCTTGTGTAACCAGGCACCCATGCGAGGGTCCCGTTGTCCTCTTCTGCAAGTTGGGTGAATGT
Source organism: Andricus quercusramuli (assembly GCA_932178445.1). Classification (NCBI taxonomy): domain Eukaryota; kingdom Metazoa; phylum Arthropoda; class Insecta; order Hymenoptera; family Cynipidae; genus Andricus; species Andricus quercusramuli. The sequence continues at coordinate 57,682 of CAKNXH010001746.1, forward strand.
CATTTTGCGTTCCCAAATCAGTTCTGATGTTATGTCTGGTTTTTCAACTGCAGTCAACGTCGCTTGGCTGTTCAAGGAGATTGTAATTTGCCTACCAGCAGCGTTTTCTTCTATTAATTTGTGATTGTCGCATCTTGTTCTGCACGGTTTTGAGTTCTATCAGTGGCCACCAGACCACAGCCGCTCATAGCAGCCTTTGCTTTAGAACAGCGGAATAGAGCCATGCAATCATTTTCGGCCCCAGAGAATTCTACGATTCACAGCGCCGACCTTGTAAGACCCACCAACATTTCCAGATGGTCCCCTCTGACAGGAGGAGACACCCCGTTCAGGCAGTCCCGCGGACTTATGTTTCCGACTAATCCTTCGCCCTGTTTGGTTTCAAATCGCCTTCTGCGTAACGCGCTTCCTATCCAGCTTACTACCTACCGACAATGGATCGGAAGATCAAAAGACGCTTGCATCAGCTGAAAGAGAAGATTGATCGGGCAAGACAGAATGCGTCCCGTGTTCAATATGTGATCGACTGTATAACATTTGGTAGACCGTTCACGGAAATAATTCGGAAGTTCGCCTAAGAACTGAGTAAAAACGTTGCAGCCCATCAGCGCGTCCTGTCAATGGCCTGGATTGACTACCGGCAAACTTTCGATTCTATCCCTCTTTGGAAAACTAGATTTACTATCTCATCCAGAAATCATTGTGCGACAACGAACAACGTCACCTTCCAGAGGGGCATCTTTCAGGGTGATACCATGAGCCATTTTCTTTTTCGCATCACATTTATGCCTCTATGTATCGCACTGCAAAATTCTTCTGGATACCTCTGTGGCGAAACTTATCATCGCGAGCATAAGGTCACTTATCTATTTTATATGGCTGACCTGAAGATCAATGCGTTTGGCGAGAGCAAACTTCGAACTGCTATACATATCGTCAAGAAGTACATAGGAGAAATTGGGATGGATTTTGGAATTGGACAAGTGTGCCAAAACTAATCTGAAGAAAGGAAAGATTACTGGCGTTCCCAAGGACCCTGAGCTTGTCGATATAAGTGTTATTAGACATATGGTGACATATGGTGACACACCATATGGTGGGAGCTTGCATTACAGCTTGACAGCAGAGGAATCCTGATCTCCTGGCAATGATGTATTAGCGCCTCTACCTGTCTTGGAGTTGGGCACCTATAAGCATCGCCGGGAAAATAAGCGGAGGCGATATAAGCCTCTACTTTTCTTCTGCTTCCGCCCCTTACTCTTATCTGAATAACGATGAATTTATCTGCATCCTGAAGATTCCCGTATATATAGCCCAGTTGGGTCACCCGGAAGGTGACCCAACTCACCCCTAGATAGGGTCGGTAATCTATAGCAGCGAGGGGCCTGATTGAGGTTTTGGGGTTTCTTACTTCTAGAATCCAGCCCGTCTCCCTCGGTCTGTTTTCCTATCTGTTGGAGTATATCCTTCAAGAATCGGTTCAAAAATTGGGGTTCTAAAGCAGACATGCCCAATTTGGGGAAATTTCCTCTGGGAACACATGTTCCGAGTTCCCTAATCTTTTTCCTAGAAAGCGGGAGTGGTGGTAGACGCATGCGCGTGGTAAACGCGTACTTCACAGAGGAGAGATTCTCGCAAGCGTTTACCACCACTCCCGCTCTCTAGGAGAAAGAGAAGGGAACTCGGAACATGTGTTCCCGGAGGAAATTTCCCCGAGTTGGGCATGTCTGTTCTAAAGGCTCAAGCGATATAGAACGACCCTCGGATTCTTGCGAGAGGGGGGGGGGGAGTCAGTACAGTCGCTGTGCGGTATCTTGGAAACACTCTGTTTTCTCAACTTTCAGGTTCAGTCCCTCCTTGAGCCTAAACGCTTGTGTCCTCTTCACTCAACAGTACCGTGAAAAACTTTGTTATTTGAAGAAAAAGACGCAGAATTAATTTTTCTATTAGAATATATACTGCTGAAATTCGAACTATGATTAAAAGACTGTATGGGCAAAAGCTGTTCATCAAGAAAAAATTATAGATGGCTGTAGAATCCGACCCATCATCTTCAACCTCATTCACAAATTATAGTATAATAACAAACGATTATGTACTTTTAAAAAATGTAATACTTCATTTCTTGTTGCAGAATTAACTTCACAGTCCAAGCATTTACCTGATGGTGACCCTCATCCTGATGTTCCTCGTGATGGACATTCTTTTTCATCTGACAGACGTTCTCCAGACACGACTCTTTCTCTTGCCATACGTCATTATTCTGCCGAGTCTCCACCACCTGCCGAGCCGCTTCTTCGTGTCAGAACCAGGTCTCCTCCCGAACCTCCTCTTCGTGTCAGGTCAAGGTCTTCTCCTGGCGAACCTCCTCTTCTTGCCAGGTCGCGGTCTCCTACCGGCGACCCATCCCTTTGTGCCGGGTCCAGGTGTCCTGCTGGCGACCCTTCTCCTCGTGCCAGGTCAAGGTCTTCTGCTGGCGACCCTTCTCTTCGTGAAAGGTCCAGGTCTCCTATTATCAGCCAAACTTTTCATCGTGTACTTGGATATGAATTTGAAGATCTTTCATTTATTCGACTTAGACCCCGAAATAATCCGAGCCAGATATTCCAACTTCAAAGATACGTTTTTCCTCCCAATAAACCAATTCGATTAAGAAATGTTAATCATGTCCTCAGCCGTATGCCAACCACAGAACAAATTGTATTGTCAACAGCCAATGGTGACGTATGTGCGGTGTTGGAAAAAACTCTAAAGTACCGATCGATTTTTCGTGGAATATATATACGTGTTAATATGGGGTCAAAACGGGCGAAAATAAATATGGACAGCGGCGCGGTTGACGAATTAACCACACAAGAAATAGCGGAATGTGCAGTAGGCAGCAAAATAGCAATCACAAGGAGTTTTAGAATATATCTTGTGTAAACCACAATCCTTCACACCACACAATCGTAATTTTGCATTCCCGCTTTAGCGCATGAATTTCCGACAATAGATAATTCAAATACAGCACAAAGTTCTGAAGAGCTAAGTGCATTTAAAAAAGTTGGTTGAATTCTTCATTTTCGAGTGCATGAAGTGTGTGCGAACAGTTTTTTCAATAATTAGTTAATTTTCCTTTTGGAAGACCTTTTTCACATATGCGTCTTATCCGCTTCAGAAAGTATTGCGAATCATAGATCTTTCTGAGATACACAATTTTGCTTGAGATTTTTTTGTATCTGGTATCTTTGGCTCCATCTTATAGATAATACTTCTTAAATAAATAAATACCTGGTCAATTTGAAATTACAAATGTAAAATTAAAAGGAATTCTCTTGTCATGAAGCACGGTTTCCTTAATTTTTATCTTATTCTTTCCTTTTCAGTCTAAACTTCAATTAATTAATTAAAAATGTATAGGGGCAACTCTTTTGATTCTGAAAGATAGTCTATTGTGTCAAGATATTATTTTTTAGATGAAAGCAAATAAGAATGCAGTAAGAAATATTTTTTTGATTACATGTACAGTAGCTAATTTCACGATATTCAAAACACAGCCGTTTGAAAGTTTAGATGCTGACATTGAGTATGACTATGCATTGAACCTATTTTACTGAACCTTGAGAAAAAGTGGCTTCAGAGTCTAAGATTTTTCCAGGAAAAATAATAGCTTCAAAATCTTGCATTTAACTCATCAACAAATATAGTCAATTGTTCTTAAAAATGTTTTAATGCAAATAATCAAGAGCATACTAGTCACATCTTCAGCTAACCCAAAAATAAACCCCTGGAACTTTCAAGGAAACAAATCCAAAGTGTCACCATGCAAAGCAAGCAAGTTTTCAAATCAACAGAAACCACAAGAATCACCTTTTCAAGAAGCTACTAGATGTTCCGATGCCCAAAATGGTATTTGACAAATAAAAAAACCACCCCTAGCACAATTAACAAATCCTATCTCAGCTATCTTTGACTAAAATGGGTTCTAAGATTCAGATCAAAAAGAATCATACCAGGAATCTTTTAAATAAGCTGGTATATATCTACAACCACAATATTATTAATAGAAAATTCGAAAAAACCACTCCTATCACATTTGATGAAGCTCATCTCAGCTGCCTTTGAATAAGAATGTCTAAATTACAAATAATCATATCACTCACCTTTCAAACAAACTAGTAAATATCCTTATCATCGGAGTAATATTCAACAATACCAATAAAACACTTCAGCACAATTGGCGAACCCTATTCCAGTTGCCACCAACTGAAAACGTACACAAATTTGTGAACTTGAAATATTACATCATTTACCATCCCAAGACTCTAATAGATATTTCTATGTCCACAGAAATAACCAAAAGTTCCAAAGAACGTCCCCCGCCCCAGAAGATTAAAAATGACTTATGTTTTACTTTGAAAAAAATGAATTTTCGATTCTGAATATAATAAAATAATTATACACACATATATAAATGAGTACAATTATTTTGTCCAATTCATAGTGTAGTTAAAATCTTATCTCTAAGGTCGGTAATGCCTCTAAAGGCAATGGTTTGGTCATTATGTCGGCTATGTTTTCTCTAGTAGGACTCCATCTAACTCTGACTCATCCAGAATCTACGCGAGATTTGATATAGTCACCATGGGTGTTAGCCATGCGTTTCTTATTTTCTGATTATTCCCTTCTATCTAAATAGTCTTTGATATTTTGTACTGAATCATCAAAATTCTTAAGTTTGTGGCTAGCTTCTTTCTGTTTACAATATCCAGCAGATTGATTATCACGCCGGATTTGAAGAAGATATAAAGTCTTTCCTATGATGTCTCTAATTGCTTTGTCTGATGAGTTGAGTTCCTGGTACGCTTCACTCATTGCCAGGCTTGGCATGTGGAAAGCGTGACATACGATTCTTGATGTCTCCACCAAGCTATCGGATTTCCAAATAATTTGATTATGTATCCGCTAGTCAAAGTAGAGTCTTTCCAATCTCTGAAGCTTTTATCTGTCACAGCTTATAGACCTGCAGAGTTTGCTCTACAAGTTAAACCTAACTCTGTTGTTCCTACAAGATACCCAAACACTCCTTGAACGTCTCTTCAATCATCTTCTGTTGAATTTAATGGATTCCTGCTGCATGATTCATCGCAAAATCTATGTCTGGTTTTGTAGATCTGCTAAATACAGTAAACTACCTACTGATCTTCTTTGCTGAAACATCCAAATTCTTGATGCGATCTTTTTCTTTATCTACTCTATTTGTCACCTGTTTAGTAACCATAAGTCTAAAATTTAATCGTCGAATTCAACATCTTTCGAATCTTCTTCTAACTTTAGCAACTCCTTTATGTAATTTAACGACGCTTGAGCTAGCCGAACATGCCATAACATAGCCTCATTTTGTTTGAAAATATTTCTTGTTTTTGTCTCTAATGGCTTTGCTATGTAAATGTCTCTGATTGAACCCGTTGATTTTTCTTTGTGTAACTCTATTATTCTTCAACCTTGACGTCGACGGACCTGAATTTGTGTTCTGCTCGGCTGTGAACATTACTCCAATTAGCATCTAATGGCATAGGGAAGCATATCATCGGATACGACTTCTAAACATCTATTATTGCTTTACAACATTCTAACAAATTTGAGTTGCAGCTTTGTATTTGTGTCTCACTCAACATTGAGTTGACTTGTGAGGTTTCTGTTTCCGTCACCTCATCTCCCTTTCACCAATAATTTTAGCCAGATCCAAACATTTTCAATATTTCATGTCCACCATATTAGACGCGACATTTTGAGCTCAGAGAATCCAACACCAGATTTAAAATCAGCGACATCAAAAACCTAACTCCTACCAATTTTATCCAGATCTAAACATGTTTACTATTTTATTTCTGTCATATTGGATCGACCGTTCTGAATTCTAAAAATCCAAATTCAGATTAGGATTTAGCGACCCAAATAACATTGACCGTGCAAATGTCACGTGATTCTGAAGTGTTTTTTCTTGAAAATATTTTTGGCACGATATGTTATTTATCGCCTGACTGCGACGGTTTGAATAAAGATATCAATAATGAGCATTTTACACAGTGGGTCATAAAGATCTACAGACTCAGATGTTTTCGTTTCAAGATAACTTCTTTTTCAAAACGTAATTTCTCAAACATTAGATCGAAAGAATGAAGGAATGAAATTCGTCTTTTCAGTCCTTTAAACATGTTTTGCAGAATATATATTAGTTTTCCAAAGCTTTATGTGGGCCGTTATAGAATAGGGTTACCAGACGTCCACTTTTCAGCGGGCATGTCCGCTTTTTCTGTCCCGTGTTCGCTTGTCCGCTTTTTATTTGAAATGTTCGCTTTTTTCTCGACCAGACCGATGAACTATGAGGTTATACATATTTTCATCTTTTCAGTATGTATTCAGCTTGATTGGTCTGGTTCCGCGCGCTCACTTGAAATTGTTGAAATTATTAACATTTCAAATTTCCAACTCGCGCATACCAGGTCCACGGCCATCTTGGTAACCAATTGGTTACCATTCAACGCAGCCGTAAGCTGTATATTTATTCAATATGGCGGTGTAGCTGGTATCGTTGCTGATTGGCTGCAATTTTTTTTACTTGCGCGTGGCTAGACCTGGTGTGAATTGGACCATGGGCGAAACCATGCCTTCTTTTGCCGCCAAGAGAAGTTGTTATGGTTTAGCAAAGCAGGCATCATTGAGAATTGTAACCATGGGGGTGAACCTTTCAATGGGACTTCCGGTAACACAAACATTTTGCCAGGCAAGAAAATGGCGGACGGCAGCACCAATGAGATTTGAATATGTTTCGCGCCCGATCGCGTCACTTAATTCCACTCATATCTAAAATGGTGCTGTCCGCTGAATTGTTTTTACCGACGGATTTCTGATTTTGTCATGATTTTAATGTTCTTATGTCATTTTTACCAATGAAACGTGATATTTTTGTGCACATATCAGTCAATCAAAAGAAAGTAATCGAAAATTGGTTTATACAATAAATTTTTTGTTTGTCGACTAGACCGATGAGAGCGATTTTTAATTAACACCATACTTTATATTGGAAAGGTTTTAAAGTGCTCATGAAAAAGTTAACAAATGTGTTTTAGCTAGCGTAATCTTCATTTTCGTTTATTAAACTGCCTTCTGTTGAATATGTAAACCGCATTTGTACGTATATATATTATGTGATGAAAAAATTCCACCTAACCTCTAAAAAATTTGGGCATAGGGAAAGGCGGGTAAGGGGCCCTCGTGAAAAAAAAGACCAACTTTAGATCACAGTATAGGCAGGTATATTCTTGTCCCGGCAGTTTGAACCCCCAATATCCCATCATTATTAGGCTCATCACGAGTCAGTAGTCCGGACCATAACCATAATAACAGAAAGAGATGACGAGATGGAGGGAGGGACAGGGTTCCATAAATATAACGGCAACTTTTAGGTATAGCTAGTCTGTTGATACAGACAGCTATCCTTATTTAATAGAGAGAGTGGTGTCTACTTAAATGCCCTAAAATTGATGCAGGTATAGGCTAAAAGGTAAAAGACCAGAAAAAGACCAAACGTCTTTCTTTTCACGAGGGGGGGGGGGGGGACTAATTTTCCAGGCTACCACCGCAAGTTCATGGCGCTACTTCTCTGATTCGTGTTTCCGAATCCGTTCCACTATTTTCACCCTCGTGATTCTAACTGTTGTTTTGTTTTGTCGTGTCGTTTTTTTGATCAACCTGATCGTCTTAAACCAATTATAACTAATGCACAGAAGTACAGGTACAAATTTTGCTCTTGTTATTCATTGTACACTCGCCATGCCTCAGTTTTTTTAAATTCTGATTACATATGAACTTATCAAGATCCTAACCTCAATCTTGATTTCACACTAGTTTTGAATTTTCTAATATCTTGCAATCTTGCTACAACTTTGAAAAACAATTAGCTGCTCCTTATCAAGGAAAATAATTGTAGGATTTGAGGAAATTTGATTTTTCAAAAGATTTTTAGTTTTAGAAATCTGAAATGGGTCCACAAAAAAGGAAGGAAGACGATAATACGTATATTTCGAAACATTTTAATAAAAGACTTTGCAAATTTACATTGTCAACATTGCACAACAAACACTACGCGTGCTTCAAAAAAGGTAGAAATGATCAGGAAGCGTACTGCGAAATCTGTAATTCGCATGTTTCTGTAGCTTCCCTTTTTATTTTCGTTCACATGAAATTCTTTGGCTATGGCTCCTTTGATTAAATATTTTACTGATAAAAATTGGTGGTTCATCTAATGTTAAATGCCCGCATGTGTGAAATCCTGCATGTATTTATAGGTGCACAATTAATAGAACTGTACAATTTTTCTAATTCAAAAACAGGAAACCGTTCATTGGATTCTCATCTGAACACAGACAAGCACGTCCAAAAAATTCAAAAGGCTTCTTTGTCAAGACCCATTCAAACTTTCTTCGTTCAAAAAAGCAAACCACTCTCTCTGAAAATTTGGAGCGCGGAAGGAACTCTTGCGTTCCATACTGTCAAACATCATTACAGTTTCAAGTGAATGGATTGTACTGGATCTTTGATGCGCGAAATTTTTACTGATTCCGAAATCGCCAAAAAAATGTCCTCTTCACGCAAGAAAACTGAAGCTATTATAAGAGGCGTTTTAGCTCCTCACGCCATTGAGATTCTCGTGAAAGATTTGCAAAATGCTTCTCACTTGAGCATTTATACAGATAGCAGTAATCATGGCGAGAAAAAACTTTTTCCGTTTGTTGTTCAGTATTTTGAACACACGAAAGGTGGGATACAACTCAAAATGTTGGATTTGAAAGAAACGACAAGTGAGAAAGCTCTTACTATTGCTAATTTGGTCAAAAATGTATTGAAAAAATACAATATTTTGGAAAAATTCAGTTTTGTCTGCTGACAATACGAACACAAATTTCGGGGGCTTGAATCGGAAGGGGCAAAATAATATTTTTGCAATTTTGAAGAATGAAGTTAATGAAAACTTGATTGAGGCAGGATGTACTGATCACATTCTGCACAATGCTGCTCACCACGGTTTAGATCAGTTCAGTTTGTTTGATGTGGATTCTATTGTCCTGAAAATTCACAATTTTTTCTCAATTTATACAGTCAGGACGAATGACCTGAAAGATTTTTGTGAATTTGTTGGTTCCTCATACCAAAAAGTACTTAATCACAGCAAAACAAGGTGGTTGAGTCTCCTTCCCGCGGTTGAGCGCATTTTGAAAATTTTCGAAGGTTTGAAATCTTACTTTCTTTCACAAGAGACCCCTCCAAAAATCATCAGAAGTTTCTTTGAGAGCGATTTTTCAGAATGTTTTTTGTTTACTCATTCATGTCAATTTTCCATGACAAGATGGTGGCGTTAGAAAGAGAATCTAACAGCATTTTGGAAACATTGGAAATGGTTGATTCTGTACTCAAGTCTTTGCCCAACAGTTTTGAACACAACTTTTTGCCTTTGAAAGTTCAAAGTTTCATTTCGAAAAACAGAAGTGAGGGCCAACATGCTGAATGCAATGATTTTGAAAACCAGGCTTTCAGCGCTTATGGTCAAGCAATTTCATACTTGGAAAAATGGACCGATTCACTTCAAGAATTTCGCGTGTTTCAATGGCTCAATTTCAAGGACGGTGATAAGATTGAAATGTCGTTTGTCAATAAAACTGTTCATTATTTAGCGACTAAAAATGTAATCACTAATGACTCGCTGCTTTTTGACCAAATGATGAACTGGACTGAGTTCTTGAACTCGAAAAAAGAGGATTCTGAATTTTTTCATCGTTCGAACAATGATAGAATATGTGCGTTCTTCGCTGCAAATAAAAATGTTGCATCGTGTAGTGAAATCTTGAAAATTGCCAATTTTGTTTTCGCTATTTCCGCTTCCAATGCAACAGTCGAACGCATCTTTTCACTCATAGAATCTCAATGGAATGATGAGCGAAATCGATTGTCCGTACTGACCGTACGTGACCTAACCCTCTATTAGACGCAACCTAAAAACTTCCTAGTTTAGACGCAATCGGCCTGACAGGCCACCTGTATTTATTCGAGAAGCGCATCAGAAATAATAGTTATAGAAAGTTCTCTTAAGGTTCTTGGGGTCGCTGATTACGATTCTGATGTTGAAATTGCAAAATTCAAAATTGTGGACCCAATATGGCGACTATTGAATGGCAGAATCGCAGAATTAGCGATTTTTTTTCAACTCGTCTGAAACTTGATGTACGGGGGTGTTTGGGATCGCTCATTACGATTTTGACGTTAGAACTGCAAAAATTAAAATGGTAGATCCAATATGGCGACTATTGGAAAGCAGAATCACCGAATTCGCGGGTTTATGTTTTTTGTAATTGCACCTCTTGTTATGAATTTTCCCTTCAGAATAAATAACACTTTATTAGGAACTCAAAGAAGCTCCGTATACAGATTTTCGTTGGAATGAGATAAGGTTTCGAAAATACTGCCAGCCATATTGCATCCGTCATTATGTTTTTTTTTTGTGTGAAAATGACGACAAATATATTATCATCGACTCATGAGAGTCCAGTATGACGATTGTCATCGAAATCAAATAAGTTGTGCATACAAGTGTCCACCATATTGCAACCGCCATTTTTTGTGGAATTGACATCAAATTCATTATCGGCAACCCAAAAAACCCCTGAGAGTAAATTTTCAAGTTTCAATTATGAAAGCTTTTCTTTTTGCTAATTTGTTGGCGACTTGTTCCGCTCGGGCGCAGGGAGCCAGGTAGGTTTGAAGGATCATAGTCACATTTCACCTGGTCTTCCATAAAACTGATTAAAGGTTATCGAAAGAGCTTATATTGATTAACAAATACTGAGAAGGTCAAACCCCAGTACGCTCTGTAGTACAAGAGATAAGCGAAAACAGCTTGAGGTGGCCTGTCAGGCTGGTTGCGTCTAACGGAGGGTTAATTAGGGTGCAGTTCAATTTCAAAGACTTCCAATGTAGAGATTTCTTAAAATATTTACAGCGCCCAGAAAATCAGCATTTGCGGAAAAAAATCGGAAATTCAGACAAATATGATACACCAGTAACTTAGTTATGATACATTATATGAATGTAGGCCTATATGAAGGAAATTAAAATGTAAAATTATATATTTTATTTTGATTTAAATTCAATACAAAGTCCAGGTACAGTATGATATGGTTCGAGAATCGCCAAATAAGTCACGTTCTTTAAAAAAAAAAAAAATTTAATTTTTTTTTCTTATTTCAAATGTTTTTGAAATTGTTTTTCTTCTTTTCATGTTTTATAGGGGGTGGGGGGGGGGGGGTAGAGATTATGGAGTGTCCGCCTTCTTCACTCGGACCATCTGGTAACCCTAGTTATAGTGAACACTATGAAAATTTGCCATGTAAAATCAGTTTTTCCAAAAACGGACAAGATTACATAATTGGTGACATCTGTTTTAATGAAGTTTATAATCAAATAGTTTGGTCATTTCCTTTCAAAGTCATCTTGATCTACAGTTATATTTGCTCTCTTAATTTTTATCAAAACCAAAAAATCAATTTTAACTTCGTCCATTGTGAGGCCGTTTCTTTATTCAGAATAAAACCTCATCTCTTTCTGTGTGCTTCTTATCAAATGTAAATATCTCAGAAAAATAAGCTGAAGGTCTTCAATCTCAGGAATAACAACTCTAGTGTTAGTCCTCTAACTAGAGAAGATGAAGAATGTCTGTAATCTGATCTTATACTTGGCCGTGATCCTCAGTTATATCAGTGAGTATAATAATATAATAATAAGTCAATAATTCAGGTTCCACAAATGGCCAGTGAATGAAACAATGTTGTCCCTAACCGTAATGTTGATATTATATATAATACTCTAGCTCGGACCGAACTGTTTTCAAATTTCGTTCCATACAAAATTATCAATCACTGCCAAGCATATCACTTCCACGTCAGTCGTATGTTTTCACGACCAAACATATCATAAACATCACGAATCACTCTTCAGGCGGCCCAACAGTCTCATAGCACGCTGATTTCCAATATCAAGTTTCACGCAAATCAGAATTCTTACGATATAATGTGCACGAAGCAATTTCACACGTACCCAACTGAGTTGAGTCCTATTTATGCAGGTGCACATGGTGCATATGGTACCCTCCCAGTTGTGCACATAGTACCAGTAGTTATAGAGTCTGGCAACTCAATTACAATTCATGGTATACTCACAAAAGATTGTATACTTTGAAAAAATGTAATCCTGTATTTCTTGTTTCAGAATTGAGTTCACAGTCCAAGCGTAGCCCTGATGATGACCTTACTCCTGCTGTTTCTCGTCATGAACCTTGCTCTACTTCTTCTGGCAGACGTTCTCCAGATACGACTCTGTCTCTTGCCATACCTCATTCTTCTGCTGCATCTCCACCACCTGCCGAGCCTCTTCTTCGCGCCAGGTCCAGGTCTCCTCCTCTGGAGCGAACCTTTTCTAGCGTACTTGGGTTTGTGCTTCAAGATCTCAGATTTATTCGACTAATTCCGAAAAAAAATATGAATCGTATATTCGAACTTCGAAGGTACATCTTTCCTCCGAATAAGCAAATTGGACTGAGAACCAGATATAATGGCGTTTTGCCCATGCCAACCGAAGAACAAATTGTATTGTCAACAGCCAACGGTGACGTTTGCGCAATTTTAGAAAAAACACGATTGAAACGCACCATTCTACGTGGAATATATAGAACTGTTGCTTCAGTATCAAAACGGGCGAAAATAAACATGGTAAGCGGCGTAGTTGAAGAATTGACCACAGAAGAAATCGAAGAATGTGTAGTAGGTAGCAAATTCACAATCAACAGGACTTTTAGAGTCTATCGTGTTTAAACTATGAATATTTACGATGTCAGTAAAAAAAGTTGGAAAAACGAGCTGGTCTATCAGTTCTGGCGCTTCGTTCTCGGTCTTTATGCATTTTCAGGGTGGCCGCTGCACTGAAAAAACCGGGTAATGACAGTGATTTGGAATGATTTGAGTTGCATTTGATTTTTGTTACTTTGAATGGAAAAAGTTAGAGCTTTCAGAGCTAGAAATTTCTCATTTCAATGACCGTGAAAAATGTGTGGCAAAAGGGAATTTTTTCCTTGAATAATATGGCCACCCTACTTATGTTAAAGTTCCTTCCGCTTTAACGAACACATTCTCACCAGACTTATTTCGCTTCACACTTCGCACACTTTACATAAAAAATGCTCTATTTTCTACTTTATGTTGAACTTCATTGAATTAAATGAATGTTTTATATTAATTTCTGTACCTCGGACCAATACTGCTTATTCATATATCTCAAAATAAAGGACGAATTCCATCTTTATTATTATTTTATTTTAGCTCACCTAAGGAATGTATTAACCATGCTACTCGATATTTGATTAATTTTTCTTCTTACACACCCTTCGATACGTATTTTTCTTCTCAAAAAGCATTCTGGAACAAATTTGTAGATCTTTTTTAGATGGACCATTTTTCTTCAGAAATTTTTCTGGTTTCTGGTGTCATTTGGCTCGTGTAGCGCCCCCTGATGCTCCTAAAGGTGCCCTAAGAACCGAAGCTCGACCCCCCCCTCCCCAGGATTTTTTAACTTACATTCACTTATTTCTTTTTCATTGGAAAATGAAGAGAAATTTAAAAAAAATGCAGATATGATTCAAAGTTGGATAAAGTTTAAGATATGGGAAGACTTGGAGACTAACTGAATATAGGTCAAGCCACGTTTGCTCCGAATTACTTAGGATGAACATATTTTTGAGCTGGAGAACCCATTTATACTTCGTATTGCAATCAAGGAATCAAGGACATTGCCTTCAATCTAAGGAAACATTTTTTAGGATACCCATCATCAGGCATACCCAGCAACCTCAAAAACCATCTTCCATTGCCTAAAAGGAAAACTACTTGTGAGGCTACGAGAAAGGGTTGTCTTATTTTTCGAGGCATCATATTTAGATGCGAATAAAATTCTTGAAACATAACCCATGGCAATATTCGCAGCAGACATTTTTTTATGAACTCCTTATGAACAAGACCCAAATCTGGTGTGTTAAAACTGAGAGCGCCGAATCCGCTCACCACTTCCAGCTGTGTCTGCGTTGAAGAATTTGTATTCACATGGCTGATCTTTATGGTATATGATAACTTTATATTTTGCTTCGTCGACCATTGAAAAATTTGTCATACAGTATTGCACGATGAGATCAATTTCTGCTTGTAATTCAGCCAGAGAGTGAACGAATACGAATATATCATCAGCATAAGCAAGCTAATTAACGTCTCATCAATGATCTATTGAAATTCTAGGCTCAACGTGGTTTCTTGAATACTCTTCTAGATCATGTTTGAAAAGATCAAAAAGGAGAGGACTTAGGGTCTCTCCTCGAAGTACTCCACAATTAGCCTAAACCGACAAAGTCAGATTCTTGTAAGTACGAAAGGATATGTCCGCCACAGAAAACAGTGGTTTACTGAATCCAAACCCTTTTGGAAATCTATATGAAACGCAACTATTCGTTGCTTTAAGATAGACAACTAAATGTGAATTGAAGAACTAAGAGTGAATATGGTCCCTACCACTTTTTCCATGCCTGAAACCATCTTGATTTTCTGGAAGAATGTTTACCTCGTTCACCCTCGCAGTCAACCTTGTCAAAAGAATCTGAGAGAAGATCTTAGCAATACTAGTCACAAGGGCAATTCCCCGGTAATTGTGAGGATCAGAGTTATCGCTCTTTTCATGCAACATAAACGCATGATTTTTAGCCTAGCTAGATGGGACTCTTCCCTCAGCCCAGATCTTGTCGATGAGGCACCCTCAATACTGTACCAAATTTTCCGGAAAGTTTTTTAAAAATGGATATGTAATCCCATTATCGCCCAGCGCTCCATGACATTTCAATTTCAATAAAAAGGCTTAAATTTCATCAATCGAGGTATCAAAATCCAATTTTGGATAGAGAGAAAAAAGAAGGTCTTGCTGTGCATGCATGCTTACATTGTTAGTCGAAGAGGATCGCACCCTAAATCTATTGACCGTTGTCCAAAAATCCTAAGGATTATTACAAGCCGCTAGTGATTTGGTTTCACGATCCCCATCTAAGAATACTTCAATTTTAAACAAAGTTTCGAAGTGTTCCATTTTTAACGATTCATTTATGCTTAAAAAGAACTGGATAATTCTCCTAATGAAATGACTAAATTATAACATCTCAATTAATCTTACAATTCTATTCTAGAAATTTCTCTTTGCAAATGTATCACAAATTTTCTAACAATAATTCTTTCTTTTTGGATATCCTTGCAAATTGAATTATCTTCCTAGTTTCTACTTTCTTAAATGAACTGTCAACACCTCATCTGTTATATTTACGTTTTAAAATTGGCGTCATTTTTTCCTTTCTATTGTACGTACGGACAGGTGCATCATCATCATGAAGGTACTTCTTATTAAAAGGAACTTTCCTATTGCTTTTGCAACTCAGATGTTACGAGCAGAACAAGTGACAAATGTCTATCGCAATCCACTAAAACTGACACTGGTGTAGGTTGAGCCAAATTAGCCAAGCGAGACAGCTAGCGACAAGTGGATGCAGAGCGCTTAGCTCCCGAACATTACCCCCCCCCCCCCATCCTCAATCGACGCACAGCTCTTCTATGGTTCATTACAATCGTTCCAATTCCAGGATAGTCAGTTCGTTCAAAATACATTTATGGCAATATAAGAGAGCCCGAAGAAGGTACAATTTTCTGTCTATATGCCAAGTACAGAGCAATCTATGTTTTGACTGTCCCATAATTCGGCACCAAGCATTATAAAAAGTTGATGCATCATCGCTAATAAACACATCTGTTCCAATTTTTCCAACATTTTGCTGCACCACATTAAAAAAATGCACCATAGTAGCGGTGTTTGTCTTATTGCTTGGACAGAAGAAAAGATAGCACTCTGCTCCACTCTCATCTACTGTTCCGTGCGTGGTGTCCAATAAAATTGGTTCAGTCTTGATTTGTTTCGCCATTTTTTGCTGATACTATACTCTGTTCGCCGAGAGAACGAATTTCTGAAACGACGAAATTTCGTTTTCTGCGCGCAGCCTTTCAAAGAAGGGGAATCGTAGGCGTGACTGTTTAACCGGAAAGTCCCTTCAGATTTATGACCTATTGTAGCTGTCACGTAGGGTCCGCTCATCTGGTTTCTTGGAGGGTTTCTTATTTAGATTGCCCCCCTGTGCCGACCATCCTATTGTTATGTAATTATGCAATACCAAAGGAATTAAATATTTTTATGTTTAGAAATTGTGAATGAAAACTTTAAAATTCATCTTTCATGAATTGACAAGATTGCGCAGACAGGAAGTCTACCTGAAGAAGTTCAAAATAGATAATCAATGTATTACACAATGTATATATAATGTATAATAATGTATTTATAATTAGCAGTAAATAAAAATACCAAACGAAATAAATTGCTAAAAATAATGCAATATTAGGAAATAAGTGAATGAAAAATAATAGAATAATCCACAATTGAATTGATAAATAATATGAGTCAGTTATAAATAAACGGGAAAAAGTTCAGAAAGATGAGAATGGAAATGTTAAAAAATGTCCACACCTAAAGTAGTACGAAGGGAAAAGAACGAAATTATAATATGAAAAGTAACGAATGTGGAAGGCACTTTTGAAATAAGATTAATGAGCGACAAAATGTGTACATTTCAATGTTGTGACTATTTGATAAAAGTCTGCAATGCGAGAGTTGGAATGTTTCGCAGTTTCAATATTCTTATGGCCATAACCCCTGGAGTTTGTCTTAAGAAAGCAGGCTTGAGAAAAGAGCATTCAAGACAGCATTCGAACTCTTTCATTAACGCCTTAAGGGCTCAAGGGATTAATTTATGGAAGTCAAGTTCTTCAGAATCTTTCCACGACATTTGCACACTAAATCCTAGTACCTGGAGTCCAAATTTGGAATGTACAATTTGCAACGATCAGGTACTATGCAGTCGGTGTCGAAAGCTCAGTGTTCACAAACAGTAAATCTTTCCGTGCGAATAATTTGTGTTTCAGTTTGTGGTGCTCGTTGGTATTAGCGTCCTCAGCAAGTTTCCAAATAATTTTTTCGTTTTATAAGTTAGTTTTGTCATGGGAGAAAACGCAATGCAGATGTCACCAGTTGAAAGAAATAAAAGAGGACAGGTAAGTGGGATAAAAATTGCATTCACTGAAAAGAGAAACCAGGAGAATATTTTTCATAATTGATAAGAATTGATATATAATTTTCTTTGTAATTGACAGTTATGCCACAGGTTTTTCTGAAATGAAGTTCGATGACTATATTGCCAATTTAGCTATGTAATTATTTTTTGATTGAAAATACAAACGTTAGGTGCAATAGTCCAAAATTTATTGCAACTATTTCGGTGAGAAATTCAAGTACTTGGTTAAAAATTCATATGTTATGTTGAAAATTCATCTTTTTTGACAGAAAATTAATTTTCTTGGATGAAAATTAATTCTTATGTTCAAAATTCATCTCTTTGGTTGATAATTAATCTACTTTGACGAAACTAGTTTTATTCTGGTTGAAAGGTAAATGTTTGTGGTTGAAAATTCAACTATTTGTTTCAAAATTAATCTAATTCATTCACAATTAAACAATTTTGTTAAAAAGTATCCTTCTTTCTTTGAAAAGTCAACTTTTTCATTGGAAGTTCGTCTTTTTGGTTGAAAACCAAATTGGTTCAAATCTGTTTTGGTTGGAATATTAGCAATTACATTCTTTTGCTTTAAAAAACATCCCTTTAGTTAAAAATTTGTCTCTCTGGTTGAAAAATTAACTATTTTGTTGAAAAAATCATTCTTCTTTAGAGATTCAGCAGTTGGCAATTTTTCCTCTCTTGACTAAAAATCTTTCTTTCTTCAGAATTCATCTTTTTTGGATTGAAAATTAAGTGACTTGGTTGAAACATAAAACTGATCGTTTTTAGTTGAAAATTCAAGTATCTGCTTGAAAATTCATGTATAAAAGAAATTTTTTTAAAAAATAGGTTAGGTGCAATACTCCAAAGTTTATTGTAACTGATTTCATATGATATAATATAATATGAAAATATCAATTACTACAAATTATTTATCAATTATTTCAACTTCAAAAATTAAATTATTATAAAGATTCCCTCTGCGTCTGTTTTTACAAGTGATACCATTTTTTCCAGTTCGTGCAGAGTAGTCAGAAGAAAATTTTCATCAATATGTACAAGAAGCTGAAAAGTGAAAACCCGAACATTTTGCAGAAGAGTGCCGTGGAGAAAATTGCGAGCAGCACTGGATTTGGATATGGAACCATTAGGAGCGCAATCGTGGATTATCTGAATTCGCGTGAGGTGATGTCTCCAAACCGAAAGAAATTGAGATTCAAGGTTGACGATAAATTTGACGAGCTACAAAAGAACATCCTGCGGAGAACTGTGCACGATTTTTTCCGTGAAGGTGTGCTGCCAACTCTCGACAAATTATTGGAACGAATTAAGGTGAACGAGGAAATACCTGTGATTGGGCGCACTTCACTGCACACGTTGCTTAAAACAATGAATTTCACTCACGTAAAGCGTAAAAGGAACAGCTACTTGACTGAGCGCGACGATCTTCTCGCTTGGCGCAGGCAGTATTTAGAGGATATCCGCAAATACCGTGCAGAAGGCAGAACAATATATTTTCTGGACGAAACGTGGGTTAACGCGGGTGACGTCACGAATAAAGCCTGGCATGATGATACCATAAAATCTGGACGTGATGCTTACATCAAAGGATTGACAACGGGAGCTGCCAATCCAAGCGGGAAAGGAAAAAGGTTAATCGTCCTACACATAGGTAGCGCGGAAGGCTTTGTGCAAGGCGGTCTCCTATGTTTTGAATCCAAGAAAGGTTCTTCCGATTATAATGATGAGATGAATGGGGACACTTTCCGAGAATGGTTTGAAGCAACTATGGTGAAAGGGCAATTTCTGGGCATAGTAAGAGAGGTAAGGGCAAAACATGACAAATATGTCATTGATATACTTGCCGAAAGTCAAGGTAAGATTGTTTTGCACTTACCTCCTTACCATTGTGAGCTCAATCCCATTGAAATGGTGTGGTCCATGGTGAAAGGATACGTAAAGTCAAACAATTCGACTTTCAAATTGAGTGACGTTCTGCAACTTCTTCGAGAAGGAGTTCAAAGTGTCACGCCAGAAAACTGGAGAAAATGTGTTGAACACGCAATGAAGGAAGAGGAGAAATGTTGGCACATAGGGGATCGAATTGATGCCATGATTGACGCGATTCCCTCACTTATCATCAATGTGGGAAATAACAGTTCTAACAGTGACAGTAACAGTGACAGGGACAGTGTAAGGGAGCTTGACAGTGATTAAACGGATTATATGGTGGATTAGTCCTACTGGGGAAACCACTGAAAAAAAAGCGCCTGATACTATACACGGAAAAAAGTACGCTGTAAGATATACTCGGAAAAGTGATGAAATATTACTCTGTGGCGCAGTAATGGAGCCTTTCGTGCAACCACGGTGTAATTCTTACAATTTGTGAGAAATTAGTGAACCTCACTGCATCAAAGTGTAAGATTCACTCTGCGAAATTGTAAATCCGTATCCAGATCAAATGGGGATGAGTGACAATTTAGCAATGTCACCCAGCAATCCTCTACTTTGTAGCGAACGTCAGATGCAGCTCGCATTGTACACTGCTTGTCTCGCGAGAGCAGAGGTTACATTCTTGCTCAGTAATCCTTGTCCTTCTAGGAGCAAAAATTATAGTTTCGAATTGTAACGCATGCATGCATAAATGTACGGCACTCATTCTATACACGATTTATAAATAGATTAGATCGAAACTTTCGACAACAAAAATGATGTAAAATGTCGATCGATTTGAGGAAAAAAATTTTTTTTTATATGATTACTGCGCTTAATTTACGATTATTCTTACACAATCGCACGCATAGAGTCTTACACATATATGATCGCACGCTTAAACTCTTCGAAAAATCGCCCCCGCTAGGGAATCGAACCCTACTTAACTACCTCAAACCTGTCCTAAAACCTAAATCTGGCGCACGCGTTAGCCAAGTGAGATACCGAACCACTTAGATTGTACTGACAAATTCTCGGCCATGCGGTTTCTCTGAGAAAAACGTGGCCGGCTAAGATATGATGATAAATGTTTACTTAAAATTTTTTAATCAATATCTTACTGATGATATCCAATATTTTGTGACGACCTTGGGGAAAATATTTTGCTTAGAAGTATTAACTAATACAGTAAATATATTATTAGTATTTTATATGTGTTATTATAAAATGAATTAAATTATAATTTTTAAAAACTACATATTTTGTATTATTGAAAATTGAGACCTGAAAAAATGTTTTCGAATGAAATTTTTGGAATTTTTAATTTGACTTTATTATCATCTCACTTTATTTAAAACTCAACATTCATTCACGTAACTGATATATAAATAAAAAATAGTTCAAACATCGTAATAATATATCAAATGCAAAATCGAAATCACTATTTTAAGATGAGACAAACGTTGAATAGTGATTCAAATTTAAATTTTTCGCAAAAATAAAATTTTTCTCATGAGATATGGGGATTAGGGTGGCTCAAAAACACTTTTTTTAGAGGGCAACGTTTCCTACCATTTTGTTCCAAATCCGAAAAAAGAAAATGCCTAATTTTTTTTTTTTTGATTTGAAGTTCCCCATGTAAAATGCATGGGGCAAAATCACTTTTTTGAGTTTTTGTAATAATTTTTTAGGGTTTGAAAACATTTGACGGGAAAATATAGAAGCTTGTAGCTAATTATTTAACAAAGAATCATCTATCGGACATATGGGTTTGACACCCCCAACATACCCCTACAATTCTTCATAAAAATGACATTTGAGCACTGTATTCTCATCTTTTTTCTAGCTAAAAATAATTGTATTGGTCTAGTGGAGCAATTATTACCATTGCTTAATGAATTTTTAATTATTCAAACAAATGGAATTTGATTAAATAATTTTTTTTCAAAATTTCATTTTTTTCTTGAAAATTATTACTATTGGACTAGTGGGATATTTATTAACAATAAATTATTAATTTTGTATTATGGAAAGAAATGGAATTTGTTTGAATAATTTTCTTTTGATTTTTTTTATTAAAGTTTATTATTATTTCTTCAGTGGAATTTTGATCAACATTTGTTAATTAATTCGCAAAGTCTTAAATAAATTCCATGTGTTTGAATATTTGAAAATTAATAACTAATTGTTAATAAATATTCCAGTAGACCAATAGTAATAATTTTTAGGAAAAAAACGAATTATCAAACAAAATATTTATACAAATTCCATTTATTTAAATGATTGAAAATTAATTAGAAAATGTTAAAAAATATTCCACTAGACCAATATAAATAATTTGAGGTAAAAAAAAATACGAGAATGCAGTACCTAAAAGGTCGTTTTCAAGGAGAATTGATATTTTTCGTTTTAAGGGTTAGTCTTCAGGGACTCGTGGGGGTGTGTTAGGAAAATCAAACCCATATGTCCGATGCATGAAATTCTTCGCTGAATGATTCTCTACAAGCCTCTATACTTTTCGTCACAGTTTTCCAAACGCTAAAAAATTATTTCAAAAACTGAAAAAGGTGATTTTTCCCCATGCATTTTACATGGGAAACTGCAAGTCAAAACCGCAGCAGTTAAAATAAAAAAATAAAAAACTTAGGCATTTTCTTTTTTCGGATTGGGAACAAAATCGGGAGCCACTCTATTGGGGATGCTGAATTAGAAGAAAAACGATTTAAAACAAACAAAAAATATATTCCGTTCCGAGGATTAATGTTCAAGATTGCGATATTACAGTAGTATGGTAGATTTTATTGTTGTTGAAAATCTGAAAAAAATGAGAGAATATTTTTTTTTCATGAAATGGTAGTAATTTCTACAAATATCAATGTGAACAGGTTGAAAAAATGATTACAACGTAAAAATTGGAAATTAATTTGAACTAAAATGTTATTACAGATTATTTAAAAATTATTATTTCAAAAAATGATATGTCGAAAACAATGCATTATTCTACTAAAAAAAATTCTTCCAAATATAATATTTGAACCTGGGTGGCTTAATCAAGTACGATTCTAATCATTTTGAGTATTATAAGAAATTAAAAATATCATACGCAGAAAATTGAATAGTAGAAATAATTTAAAAAAAGTATTTTTTATATATAATTTTTCCGAATATTTTTAAATTCTGAAAATTTTGTGGAAAACAAAAAAACAGTATTGAAGTATAAAGTAGAATTATTCGTAATGTTTATTTATAATAATTATCTCGTATAATATTCTGATAAAAGAGAAAACATTATGAAATAGTTTCCGACAATTTATTTCATTTTGTAAAATGTCAGTGAGCGGTCTGTCTATACACGAAAAAATTCGACAAAATAATGTATATATTTTATTTTTAGTTTAATAACACAACCAAAAACTGAAACTGAACTGGAGTTTGACTAATAATCATGAAAATGTTAAATTCGACCTAAACGGCGATGCCACTTACGTAAGCTTTTCCTTAGTAAGGCAAATATGGAGTTTAATATAATCTCAATACACCTTTCATTTTTTAGTTCGAAAAATAATTACTGATTAATAATTAATTATAAAAATAAACTTAATATTGTAAGAAGTAAAACAAATCTCGCTCAGCGAATAACACTATTTGGAAGTGGAGATATTACAATCTCGCCCAGTAACATCCTTCTCTTCAGTTCACACTGTACCTCTCACAATCTCTGTTAGCACTTGACGCAGTACGTAAAAGGAAATGTTACAATTTCACACTGCGAAATTGGTACGGGGTGAGATCCCATATTGGTATACCGGATTGCTATTTCAAACTGCACTATCTACTTTGTAGCTCACTAACCATCGCATTATGAAAGAGGATATCTTACCAGTTGTAAATTGTATAATTCACCATTTTTAATTCACAATTGAAAAACGTAACGTCTGCCAGCTTATAAGTGAAACCTTACAATGCGGAGCAGTAATTTAAACAGCGCCCAACAGTGCTATTCGACTCTACAATTCCAAATTGTAATAGCTGATTTATGTGTTGCTACAAGTGGTATTTCGACCAGTATACTTTCAGATTACTGGTTCCCACTGCATTCAACACTGTGAAAACTGCACATTTCACAGTGGGTACGCTTTAAACCTAAGCTTTACTGTTTGAGATTGTACATCTTACAGTGTACTTTTTTCCGTGTACCTCAGGGGTGGTGTGGAAAAGAGTTATTTTCACAAAAAAATTATATATACAATGTATAGAGCTGCAAATAGCGGCAAAGAATGTTGATTTTTTGAATTATTCTTTTTCATATAAGGGTCGGAGGAAGAAAAAAAGTGTTGAAAGGTCTACTAATTTGTTATAAACAAATATTTGCAACAAATAGCCAGTATGATGGATTATGTTTTTGTGAAGTATATTCATACATCGAAATCGCTCGTTCAGAGCAACGAGGTGAAACGTGATTATGAAAATGTGGTATCCGATATCATTTGTTAACTTTATCAGCAAATAATGTAAACAAATGTATGATTTGAACAGTTTTAGACAGAAACAAATCGAATTTTCTTCTGATTGCCTTCGAATCTCATTGCCTGTAATATATTAATGTATTTTTGTAATCTGATATAATTTCCTTAATTCAACAACACATATTATAGAACAATGCAGGCTTTGAACAGTTTTAGGGAGAAACGAACCGAATTTTCTACTGATTGTTTACAAGTATCATTTCGCTGTGATGCTCATTGATATCTTTCGACTCACAATATTATTTAACGAATTATATCAGGTGAAGAAAATAAATCAGTTATCATTGCAGGCAATGAGACTTGAAGACAATCAGAAGAAAATTATGTTCGTTTCGGCCTAAAACTGTTGAAAGCATGCATTTTTTTATAATAGTTGTTGTGACATTTAACAAATTATAACAGACGACACAAATACATGGACGTGCATCACAGGTAATGAGATTCGAAGACAAGCGGAAGAAAATTCTGTTTCTTTCGGCATACAACTATTTAAATCATGTCTTTGTTTTTCAAAAATTGTTAATCAATTCAACAAATTATATCAGATGCCAAAAATACAATGGGATTTGAAGAAAATCGGAAGAAAATTCGGTTCGTTTTTGCCCAAAAATGTTGAAATCATGCATTTGTTTATAATAATTGTTAATAAATTTAACAAATTATATATGATGACAAAAATACATCAATTTTCATCACAAGCAATGAGATTGGAGACAATCTGAAGAATATTTGGTTCGTTTCTGCCTACAACTGTTCGAATCATGCATTTGCGTATATTATTTGCTGATAAAGTTAACAAATGATATCGGACACCACATTTTCATGATCACATTTCACCTCGTTGCTTTTAATGAGCGGTTTCGATGCATAAATATACTTCTTAAGAACATAATCCATCATACCGGCTATTTTTTGAAAATATTTGTTTATAACAAATAACATGATATGTCAGCATTTTTTTTTTTCTTCCACCGACCCTTGTGCATCAAGCCTGAGGCCTGATGCCACTGACAAAAATTTTCACACAGAACTAAAAAGAAAAATTCAGAAAAATAACATTTTTTTCGCTATTTGTAGGTCCATAAAAATTTAAACAAACAAAAATTCAAACAATCGGCCTCGACACATTTCTTGAGAATGTAATGCTACATTTTTTGCAAAAAAGGAATTGAAAATCAGAGAAGAATTGTGACCTACATGTTATTTTGAAGATCGTTTCATCATTTCGCCCCACTGTGCGATATTGAAAAAGCAGTTTCAAATTAAAAAAATATATTCTTATTTTGAACATTTTAAGGCAAATAACATATCACTGGAATCGCCAAAAATCGTAGATTTCAAATAAAACGTTCTCAAATTAATAATTGCAACATTAAAATTTATTTGCATTTTGTATTTATTTATTTTTATTGCCAACGGCAATACCACGCTGAAAACACCAGTTCCCGTAAGATCACTGAAGTTAAGCAGCGTTGGGCGCGGTTAGTACTTGGATGGGTGACCGTTCGGGGAATACTGCGTGGTGTTGGCCCGTCGTGGGTGTGGTGGACCCACACTGGTAGTATTTATCCACCTAGAAACACTACCCGAATCGGGTAGTGAGGCAATGAACTTTCGAGTTCGATATGCTAATCAATTTTTATTTTTTTTTTTTGTATTTTCATCCTCCTTACGCACAAAGGACCCCCGCTGGCAAGGGTTGCCGGCAGCCGATTAGAGCGTGACGGACAGTGGAGCAGTGGCTCTCAGGGCGACTAAAAAATATAGGAAAACACTTGGGTCAGGCTACTTGGAAAACATTGTGGCCTCCTTTAACAGCGATTGGCTTTCGACCGAAAGAAAAAAAATTTGTCGACGCCTTCTATCATGAAAACTTGCGCGACGAAATTCGTTCTCTCGGCGAATAGAGTATACGTCACTATGACTAGCATGAATTATGAAAATATAATGCTTAAGATGGGAAAAACGACACACTTCATACCAAAAGAATTTATGTGTTGGAACTGTTTCATACTTGATGATTAGGTTTATAAACTCCTCTTTTCGATAACTTTATCCTGATGAGAAAAACTATATGTTTTCGAAACGTCCATGAATTGGAATAGAGGATCCAACCAATGAATTCTTTTGTTCTGAAGTAAATCATTTTTACCATCTTCAACATTATGTTTTCATTAATTATATCACACAGACAAATAGAATCGCTTCCCAAAATCTTTTCCAGACTAGCATGAAGTCATCGACATCCAAAATGTTATGAGGATCTGCTGAGCCTAAGTTTTCATAAAAAAGTATCGGACAATCATCATGCAGTAATTTTTGCTGCTCCACCCACAAGTCCACGCTGATAAGATCATCTTTATTTTCAGTATCCTGATTTAGATCAAACTCCTTTATGATGTTTTAGAGGTCCTTTTTGCACCCAAATGTATCCGTTTCGAATCGGAAGTAAATGTCACAGAATCCCGAATGTCGTTCAAAGTCCGATCTAGTGAAACTCCTCCACTAATTTTTCCTGCTAGCATAGAACGCTCTTCATCAGTAATACGCAACAATTTGATTGATGGTGTATTTACAACGTTTTCTAAGTTATGGGGTTTCCGCGGAGGGAATTCGTCCTCGGAAAAAGGGTATTGAGGCATTTGAAGAGTTTGCGGTACCAAGAACAGTGGAACAACTTGAAAGATTTATAGGATTGTATTTTCTTTTTCTCTGAATTGTTTCTAAAACATTACATGAAATTCATGAAATAATTAAATTCGTCTCATTGATTCTTCAAACATATTTTGTAGAATATATGTTAGTTTTTCAAAGCTTAAAATGGACCGCTTTAGTGCACACTATCCAACTTTGCTATATATTTTATAGTGAGTATTTTTTAGTGAGGTACGACGTCGTTTCTTCATTCCGAATAAAACCATTTTTCTGTGCGATTCTTATCAAATGTAAATATCTCAGAAGAACAAGCTAAACCCCTGCATTATAAGAGATAACGACTATATTGTAGATAATATAAGCTGATGAAGTAGTAGAATATTCATCAGTTACACTGTTATAACAATTCTTTGTTAATACATTCAACATTTTGTCTTCTAATTAAAGAAAATGAAGAGTGTCTGTACTCTGGTCGTATACTTGGCTGTGGTCCTGAATTCTATTGGTAAATGTAATAATATAATATATTTATTTGATTCATTCAATAAGGATTTTATGTTATAATATTGTTATTTACATTGAGGAATGTTATATTTAATAACTAGTTAGGGAGTCCAGATTCTAAATTGATAGCTATTGTTTTCGTTTCTAAAAAAATGCATGCAAGCCTAACCACATTCCTAAGCTATGTGAAAAACGAGTTAACTCGGTCATGCATTTGTGCACGTAATCAAAACGAAAACTTCAGAATTTGTTAAAAAGGAGGTATTCTAAATAATTACAAGATTAGAAAACATATTTTAACCCTTATGAATAACTTTCACTGTGGAAAAATTTGTTTCCTTAGAATTCTCTCGACTGCAAGTTTTTTGAAAAAAGTCTAAAAATTGGCTAAATTACGATGAGCTTGAGTGAAAACAATTGTTTTCTAAACAACGAGCTCTTCGAGTTTATTTTTGAAAACGGCAGAAACTACAACTTTTTTCTCAAGAAGAAGAGGTGGGCAATTGAATTTTCTATAATAATATATACTTTTAAATTTCGGAATTTATTCTGAATATTGATATGGGCCAAAGTCATTAAACGGTGAGAATGTATAAGCAATTATAGAACCCTGCACCGCAATTACAACCTCATTTACAACTCGTATTGTACCAACAAACGATTCTGTACTTAAAAAACTGTAATCCTGTTTTTCTCGTTTCAGAATTGAGTTCACAGTCCAGGCGTTTGCCTGATGGAGACCTTACTTCTGCTGTTTCTCGTTGTGGACCTTCTTCTTCTTCTCCTGGCAGACGTTCTCCAGATACGACTCTTTCTCTTGCCATAAGTCATTCTTCTGCTAGGTCTCCACCACCTGTTGAGCCTCTTCTTCGTGCCAGGTCCAGGTCACCTCATTGTGCCAGGTCCAGGTCTCCTACTCTCAGGTTAACTTTTCCTCGCGTATTTGGATATAGATTTGAAGAACTTGAATTTATTCGACTAATTTCCAAAAGAAATCCGAATCGAATATTCGAACTTCGAAGATACGTTTTTCCTCCCAATAAACCAATTGGATTAAGATCCAAATATAATGACTTTTTGCCCATGCCAACCAAAGAACAAATTGTATTGTCAACAACCAATGGTGACGTATGTGCAATATTAGAGAAAACACCACTCAAACGCACCATTTTTCGTGGAATATATATACCTGTTTATTCGTTAACAAAACGGGCAAAAATAAAAATAGCAAGCGGAGAGGTTGAAGAATTGACCACAGAAGAAATCGCAGAATGTGCAGTGGGCAGCAAAAGCGGAATCTCAGCGAATTTTAGTGTATATCATACCTAAACTACAAATCTTCACAACGTCTAGAAAAAATAATTGAAAAACGCATAGTTCTGTCAGATCTCGCACCTTGTGCTAGGTCATTATGCACAGACCCTTCATAATTTGAGGTCTAAACATTGACAACTGCAATTTTTCCATTTAGAATTCCCTTTTTCAGGGTGGCCGCTTGATTGGGGAAATCAGGAGGTTACATGGAAATGACAGTGAATTTCTTTTCTGCCGTATTGCAGAATGAAACTGTTCATTCACCTATTAAAAAATAAAGTACAAAGTTGATTCTTCATCCGTTTTTTATTTTAGTCACCCTAATAAATGTGCAAACTAAATGTGTAGATCTTCATGAGATAAACAATTTTTCATCTCAAGATTTTTCTTCGTATCTGGTGTCTTCTGTCTCCAGTGGCGGACTGACATGTATTAGCAGCTTAAAAACGTTGGCTGTCTCCCTCGTTTACATATTCTCCATGATAGTGCATTTTTGTGTTCCAGCTGGATATTTCGCACTTAAATTCAAATAAGAAATTTCGCGCATTTTTTTCAAACTCCCTATGGATATGGAAATCCTCGGCATATCCCTGTAGATCCTGGAGATATTGCGAATAATATAGCAGATGGCTGAAATCTTGAAATCACTGGATTGTCCCAAAGATATTTCAGAATATCCTGAGGATATCTCATGAAATAAATCATCATTCAATAATATTAGGTATTTTTCCGGATATTTTTTGTTTAGATAAAAAGAAATGATTCCGCAGTGAATACATTTTTTTTTAAATATCTGTGCAGGAACTAATTGTACAACATCAAAATAACAACCACTTGAAAGATTCAATGGCTGTGTTTAAATCCGCTCATGAGTTAGACTTATTTCATTGAAAACTTAAAAAGAAAGACGTAGCTTCAAAGTCTACGGGGTTTTCAGTAAAATCATCATTTCAAAATTTTGCGTTTTAATCATCGCAAAATCAGGTAAATTTTTACTTTTTTCAATATCAAATCAAGGGCACACCTCTTCAAATCTGGACCAAGGACACGAACAAATATTACGTGATTGCTGAGTAATCATAAAAAATGTTTGCCAGTAGATTGAACATTTTTGTCAAGCTGAAAAGACGAGATTCGTCGTGCTCGCCAATTGTTATCTTAAGAATTTTGGATAACATAAATATGAGACCTTCATAAAGGCGGCTTCGAAATGATTTTTCCCCGAATTTCGACTCATAAAAGACAATTTTTTTATTGATATTAACAGATGAACATGAAAGCATGAGAAAGTCTTTAAAATAATAAGAAATAGCTTGCAATATTTCAAATAAAATGTAATTTTTAAATCCTATCAAATTTCTTGAAATCCTGTAACATTATTTTGTTTGTCTGCCTACACGACAAAGCAAGGTTCTCATGTTTGAAGTTATAAACTCAAACACAGTTGACAAAATGTTTGTAAATTTAAAATCAAATTTCAGTTTAAATGAGCGAAAATAGGTAGAATATAAATGAGGAAGAAAGTTAGCTTCAACGCGTTCAAATAAATGTGTTTTCTACTTAGGTGCTCAAAACGTTTGCGGGCCATTAAGCTTCTCGTTTAAAATAAGAGTTTTCTCTTAAATTATCTATTCAGATACTCTGTTCTTCGCTTGATTAAACCATTCGAAGACAGCATCCAAAAGCAGAACAAATTTTCACAACAAACCACCTCGCAAAATACTTCATGTGAGAAGCACGGATTTTTGCCTAGCACATAATGCATTTCGCAGTTTCATAACCAGACATACGAGAAATTTATTTAACAGAAAATCAATTACTTTTATAAATAATAGATTAGCTGTCTACGAAAGACTCCGTTTTCACAATTCTCACGTCGACACTTAACACTTTGAGGTTACTAGATGCTGCAGTGGGACTCCGATGCTTGAAGTCGATCGGACCTCTCTTTTTACCATGTGAGATAGACAGGGAGGGACGATCGAATTCCAATCGATTGTCTCGAGCTCTTTTATTATCAGCGCTACAAGTTTGGAAACATTGAGAACGAATTTGAATTTGGATCAAATATTCGCAAGAAATCTTATAGTAAAGAAGTACTTTCCAACCGTGGTATAATATTTTTGAATAAAATGAATTGGTATTCACAGCGCTTTTTTATTACCATCCCTCCAATAATTTGAAGATACTACTTCTCGATATATATTTGCATGTCAGCTGGCGCATCAGCTTCCAGACCCGTGAAGTGGGAAGTGACGGGCCCTTATGTGTAATTTTGAAAATTTAAAGTTTGGGTTAATGCGGAATGTTTTCATGCTTTTATAGTACCATTTTTTGTTGAAATAATCACAATAGTGAATTTAATGTGGAAAATTATGATAATTTATTCACATTGCAAATATCGCAATCCGATACATTCTCAACCGAATTAAATATATGATTATGAATCACAATAGCATTTTTGGAACGTATTCTATTGAATAAATAATCTATTATGTATACATTCTAAAAGAAATTGATACTTTATTCCACTTTGATCACGCTCTTTGAGTTTCTGCTGAGGCAATAGTGTCTCTATTATGACTGGAATTCAATTTCCTGCCCAGCTCTTATTCTAACTATAGGATCTATCCAGTGCACTGAAGGACCACTCATTTGAAAGTTACAATTGGTTTAGATCGCTTTTGAGGTTTGTTGAATAAATGTATCTCAAATTAGTGATTTCATTCCGTAATTCTTCAGATACATCAGGATCGAATTGAGTTGTGAGTCCTACAATCACTGAATCAAGAATAATGCAAAAGGTATTTCTCTGGAATTTCGTCTCCTTATCTATCTCTTGTTCTTCCTTACTCTCATCATCAGAATCAACACTACTGCGTTTTCCCTTTCTGCCCACTTATTGTGATGGCAACTCTGCCGAATTGTCTACTGTATTTTTCAACGCCGTAGTAACCAATTTAAATTATTTTAGAAGTGCACCCTAACAATTTCGCAAAAATTTTAAGTCGGTGAGTAAACTAGTTTGGAGAAAGAACGAGATTCCTTCCGTTGATTAACGACAAGGTTTTGACCTAACGGATGATGTCAGCACGCATTCAAATTTAGTTATGTATTTTAGAATACCATTAACGTCTCTGTGACTGTCCGCGTGTAAATTTAATGTTTGCAACTCTTGCAAAGCCTTTGACGGTTCCGCAATGTAAATTGCTAAAGGCCTAACAGCTTCAATCCTTGCAGACTATCCTGTGTCTGATTAAGAATGTAGTTAGGAGGGAACATGTTTTTCCAAAAGTTCCAAACGTTGTGGACTTATTACAAAAATATAATAGCATTTTTGAACGACGCAAAAAAAATTTGTGGCTTGAGTGGCAGACTATTCAGAATCAACTCCGCACAAATTTAAACTTTGGGCTGTACAGGGTGAAAAAACTGCCTGAGGATTCTAACGGAGTATGTGACTTGAGCTCCTGCATGTTGACCACTCATTGGAAGGGGGGAAACTCATATCAGGCGTGCGAAATTAATAAACATCTAATCGCGATTCAAAAGTCATGCCAGTTCCATAATCGTCTTAGTGCAGCTGTGTTATATTGACCTGATTGTAATCATAGTATCATGTGACGCCGGCATACGCAATATTAGACTGTGAAACATTAGCCTTGATTTTGTTGCAACTATTATTATAGTAGTTATTACCACTCGTCGTACCTTCAAAACTCTTCGAAAAATTTAATTTGTTTTGAAATTCTGCTTGATTGCTGCTTTTATCAAGATGAACCGAGCCTAGTTGTGCAAGAGCCTGTCAGACTCGATTCATGTTCGAAAAATCAATTGCGACCAAGTTGACTGTCAACTTTTCTCCGTGACCTGGTAAATTTTGCGCTATTCCCGGGGTTTTTCTCCTAATCTATTGCTTCGATTAAATATACAAAAAAATGGAAGGGCAATCCTTCCGTCCGCCAGGGATACAGCTGATGTAAGTAATTTCTAGAACATTAGATAAAATACATGAAAGGATGAAATTCGTCTCTCTAATTCTACTAGCGTAATTTTGTAGAATATTTAATATATCGCAAAGCTTAAAATCGGCCGTTATTGTGGACACTATATGAAGCTATATAGAAATAAGCTCTGCCTGAAACGTAAAAAATTACATAAATGGTGACATAAATTTTAATAAAGTTTATATCCAAAATTTTTTTGCTGAAGCTAACTCTTATCAAATGTAAATATATCCG
This sequence comes from Andricus quercusramuli, assembly GCA_932178445.1. Classification (NCBI taxonomy): domain Eukaryota; kingdom Metazoa; phylum Arthropoda; class Insecta; order Hymenoptera; family Cynipidae; genus Andricus; species Andricus quercusramuli. The sequence continues at coordinate 90,129 of CAKNXH010001746.1, forward strand.
CAGGGCAATGTAGTCGGCTATAATGTGAGAGATCAAGACGATAGCATAGGCTATATGAGCTAATAAAGCAGTAGAATATTTATTGAGCACATTTTCAATCATATTCCTTATTACTACATTTATCAGTTTGTCCTTTAATCAGAAAAGATGAAGACTGATTGTATTCTGGTCATATCCTGCGCCATTATCCTCAATTTTATTGGTGAATATAATAATATAATATATCTATAATTTAGGTGAATATATTTTCAGCTTAATGCAGATCAGGAGTTTTGTGAGTTAATGTAAACAGAGCGATTTTGCACGTCACCAACTTAATGCTTTTGCGTTTTTAAAAAATTAAGAAATTTCTTTGGAAGCTCAGTTTAAAAATTGTAATGTGCATCTAGGCTTGGATGACTTAGATGGGCATATCAGAATTAACATTCGACTGTTGTTGCTCACGAAAATTAATGACAGGCAATTGATCTTGAGAATCAGATCATTCGAATGCGCAATTTGCTGATCAACTCGAAAATACAAAATCAAACATAATGAACAATATTTCTTCTAACTTATATTCCAAATAAAAAAAAATAGCTGAATCGCAGCGAGTTAAAGTGAAAACAAAATCTTCTGAGAAGCGAGATTTTCGGATTTACTTCCAAAACGGTGAAACCTACAATTCCTTTGTCCGGAGAAAAAGAGGCAGGAAAAAATTTACTATAAGAATTTATACTTTCGAAGGTCATAGGAGATTAATTTCATATTGCAGAATTTAGTTCACAGTCCAAGTGTTTGCCTGATGGCGTACCTAATTCTGGTGTTCCTCGATGTGGAGCTTCTTCTTCTGCTGCTGACAGACATTCTCCAGACACGACTCTTTCTCTTTCCATGCCTCATTCTTATACCAGGTCTCCACCACCTGTCGAGCCACCTCTCCGTGCCAGGTCCAGGTCACCACTTCGAGCCAGGTCCACGTCTCCTCTCAGAGAAGCTTTTTCTCGCGTACTTGGATATAAATTTGAAGAACTTGGACTTATTCGACTTAGTCCCTACAACAATCCGACCCGGACATTCGAACTTCGAAGATACACTTTTCCTTCTAATACACCACTTCAATTTAGAACGAAAAATTATTCCATCAGGCCCATGCCAACCGAAGAACAAATCGTATTATCAACGTCGAATGGTGACGTGTGTGCAGTATTAGAAAAATCATCGAGCAGAAACCAGAATTTTCGTGGAATATTTGTGTCTAATTTTTTGGGGGTTAAACGGGCGAAAATAAACATGTACAGTGGCACGGTTGAAGAATTAACCAAAGAAGAAATCGCAGAATGTAAAATAGGTAAACACAACACAGTCGCTATGAGTTTTAGAGTATATCGTCTTCACAATGTTTAGGGAAATCATAAATAAAACTGGGTGCGTAGACCCTTTAAAATTAAAGATCAAAACATTCACAACTGTAATTTTGTAATTCCCTTTCAAATATTTCAAGTTTTTCAAATTTGTTTACCTTCATGAAAATACTCTGAGATGTCTTTTAAATATTGGAATGATAACAAATTCTTTTGGTAGCAGGACTTCCTTTATTGCCTCTGAGAATACAAGATTATGTGGCAAAGGAAGGCCACTATTACAAAAATCGATAAAATTAAGATAAATATCAAAATGAAAGGAAAGTTATAATATCGTATGTACAATAGGTTGTTGCGTCATACTGGTCGAGTGCGGGCAGTGTCTTATTCGAATAGAGTGAAAGCTCTGATTTTTAAGCATGTAATGATAAATTTGTATATCGAGCGAAGCAATCCAGGGTTTATATTTGACAATAATAGGTGAAGATTGTTGTTGTTTATCATATCAATGTTGCGCAAGTAATGATTTCTACCGGGCAGTTAAAATCGCCATATGTGGTGATAGGAACGTTGTTGTATTTCTCTCACAGAGCGCATCAGGTTTCTTCGAAAAGTTGTAGGATTACTTCTGTAATCTACCGTCGGGTTGAAATAGCAGATTTCTACAATAAAATTAATTTTATTTTCGCTATAAATTGGAACCAATATCCAATAATCTGATTTATCTATCATCTCACTATTATAATAAAGTTTATTTATAAAAAGGGTTAGGCCGCCGCTGGCTCTACCTCTTGATTCTTCTTTTAAATCGTTAGAAAAGAAGTGATTATATTTATCATCCGCGTATAAGTTTTTGTGAATTTTAGTGAGCCATGGTTCGACGATTCCTATAATATCAAACTTATCATAATTAATACAGGAGTTTAGAAATCTTTCATAACCATGACGGTTCCAGAAGAACAAATTTGTAGCATTATCGGCTCATCCTGATGTGTTTCGCTCATTTAACCATTTATATTTTTCTTCTTTGTCTTCCTGGTTGATGCAAGTCGATTGTGAAAATTCCCTTTCGTAGCATTTCCCGCCTGCTATGTGATCGTGGCTGGCGAGGATTCCGATGCCTTGCACTTCGCCTTTCCCTGGATGCCACTTGCTTCCCTCATTTTCCCTTTTTCAACTGGTTCTACCCTATTCCCAGATAATTTGGCATTCTGGATTGCAGACTCTAACGCTGAAAGATCTTTGGACTCGAATTTTTTGCCAACCATGTATATTGTATTATAGCTTAAGGAAGCTTTCAGGTCACAATTTCTAGCCTCTTCAAGGTATGGAAGGAGAGTCTTCCTTTCCGTTTCGACTTTTTTAGTATAGTCCTCCACAATGCTGATCCCAGTACCACGTAATTTTTTCAGCTGCGATAAGATCATTTTTTTATCCCGAAAGGAACGTAGCTGAGTTAGAAGGGAACGGAATCTATCCCGGATTTTTCCTCCAATCCGTCTAACAGATTCGACCTGGTCTGATCGTATTTAAAAATTAAGATGCTGCTTGAAAATACTACATACAGATTGCACCAGGTCCACGTCGTCTTCCTCAAGAACACCGTAAACCATGAAGTTGTTGCTTCTCAGCGCTCTATCCATTGCCTCGAATCTCCGGTCTTGTTCTGTAATAACCTATCTCAGTTTTTCTTGCTCTACTGTAAGCTCTTGATTCTCCAGCGTAAGATGGTCAATTTTGCTCTGGAGAGTTGAAAGTGAGGACTCCAGATTCCCTATTTTTTGCATGAAAAGTTCAAATTTATCCTCTGAGATTTCGAAAGCCATTGTATCGAGTAATTGACTTAACACAGAGATGACAGCACTAACACACTATTCACCTGACACAACGACCTTGAAATTTGGCGGTTTGAACGACAACAAATTTTGCTTAAAATTGTTTGCGGTAGTGGTTATAACACACACAAACCACTAGAAACGTGAACGTCAGTGACAATTAGTTATTTTGAAATCACTTTATCACTTTATACAAAGTCTCTCGCGTAAATTTCCCGCTCTTGCTCACCTTTTGGGATAGAAGGAGCAGGAGTGGATGACGTACACGTTCTAGTTTCGTTGGTATTAATTGCTTTAAGGAAATATGATTGTAGCTTCCGGAGCCAGCCTTTTTATAAACGTAAAAGAGAACATTAACAGTGAGATCAGTATTGATGAAGTTTACAACCTAAGGGAGGGCAGGAGCACTATCGACAATATCTACGTCTTGCAGCACGTGGTGGTTAGAGAATTAGCGAAAAAGGGTTTGTAAGTATACGCGTTTTTTGTTGATCCCCAAGGTGGTTTTTCTTTGGAGGATAGGGAGGGGATTGTGGCAGGCGTATTTCGGAGGGTTTCTGGATGGATAGTTTGTTAAGGCAAGGGTGTTCACTTAGTTCAACGCTTTTTGCGATTTTTTGCGCGAATGTGGGAAGTAAGCTAGCGGCCAGGGTGGTTGGAGAAACAAGGGTAGGAGGGTTGATGATATGGTCATTCACGTATGCAGACGATACAGTCCTGATAGAAAAGTACGCGGAGGCCTTACAGGCGATGATGAAGAGGTTAAGAAGATACCTAGATAAGAATAGATTGCAGCTGAATGCGGAAAAGTCCAAGGTTATAGTGTTCAGGAAAGGAGGTGGAAGTGATAAGGGAGGTGAGTGGAATTGAAAGGAAAAGGCGGTGCAGGAGGTGATAGAAATTGTGTAGCTGGGCTTCCAGTTTTGGAGGAATGGGCGAACGGATGGCCATATAAATTAGAGAGTGAGCAGGGCAGATGTGGTGATGAGACAGGTGTGGGGGCTGGGAAAGAAGTTATTCGCAGATGATTTTGGAAGAAGAAGGGAATTCGTAAGTCGCTATTGATGAGTGTCTCAATCTATGGAGTGGAGGTGTGAGGGTGGAAGGAAACTGAGGAGGTAAATAGGATACAGGAGAGGTATGTGAAGTGGACACTGGGGTTAGCAAGGAACACGCGAAATTTATATTTTCAGGAGGTAGACGGGGAGAACGAGTTTAGGGATTATAACGCGGAGTCGGGTGTGTAAATATGAGGATACATTTTTGAACCAGGGGAGAAGTAAGCTGGTTAGGGAATGTTGGTGGGAGGATTATAACAGGAGAGGGAGTGGAAGGATGAAGGTTGGAAGGAAAGGTATTTCAGAATGAATAGACTGCAGATGGATGAAGTGAGAAGGATGCACGAAGAAGGGAGGAAGGTATATGAGATTGTTAAGAAAAATTACATGCAGAGAGAAAACGCAACAGAGAAGTTAATAAGAGAGTAAAGGTTTTACGGGAACTATGTATGAATTGTGCGGGAAGGGGGGGGGGGGGAGAAAAATTGGAGAACTGGTTGGAGGAGTGCTAGGAGGTGGGAAGGAGTAGGATACATGGGGTATTGACGTATGAAAGGGGGAAAAAAGGGCAGTAGCATGGGTGACGGGGGTGTTGGGTAAGATGGAAAATAAAAGAAGGAAGGAGGAAGAGGAATAGAGAAGGAATAGCGAGCGGTCTTAGAGATAAGGTGTGGATGGATGTTAGTTTTTAAGCGTTGCTTTTAAGAAAATTCTGTAAAACAATGAATGTGTAACTAAGCTAATTTGTCAAGGCCAGCAGGCCGAAAAATAAAAGTGGATCTATGGAGTTAATAACCAACTTTTTCTTGCTGAAACTGACTCTTATCAAATGCAAACATCTTAGAAGGAGAAGTTTGAAGCGTGCAAATTGAGAGATAACCAGATCATATAAGCTCAAAGTAGCAGAATATATCATTGTTACATTTTTTTTCGAATTATTTATCAATACATCAGTCATTTTGTGCTCTGATTAAAAAAGATGGGGAAAGTATGTACTCTAGTCCTATCCTTGGCTGTGATCCTCAATTATATTGGTGAATATGATAACTTAATATATCCATAATTTAGGTAAAAAATCTCGAAAGTTACTTTCTTGAAATGTAATTGTTCTTTCGAAAAAGGGGCACTATTAAGATTTGACTATTAGTCAAATAAGTAACAGTAGCAATAATCGAATGATGCGAAAATTGAACTTTGTGGTACAAAATTAACTTTTTTGTTAGAACATATGGCTGGGTCGGAAATCCCACTGTCTTATAGATAATTCGTCCTTTTGGCTTCAAAATTCAACAACTTTGTTGAAACCTCGTCCTTTTACTTTGGTTGAAAGTTGAACTAGTTTGTTAAGAATTCATATTCTTCAAGATTCACCTCCTTTGGCTGACGATTTAACTTTCATTTTTATAAAATTTATCTCCTAGGATAAAAACTCATCTTTTGGATTGAATACTTGTTGAAAATTCATTTTTTTTAAGATTGATCACTTTAGTTGAAAATTCATCTCTGGTTGAAAATGTAACTATTTTCATGCATTTCATGCATTTTGTTCAAAATTCGTCTTTATGGTCGAAAATTAATCTTTTTGGTTTTAAATTCATCCTTTTTGATAAAAAATGTAACTGCTGAGTCAAAATTAGTCTGGTTTGATTAAGGATTCAACAATTTGAAAGAAAATTAAAGTATTGGGTTTAAAATTAACTTTTTTGTTAAAAAATTAATATTTGGGTGGAAAATGAACTATTAGGTTCAAATTTCAACTAGTTTTATCAATATTTAAATTTTGGTAAAAAATTAATTCTTTGGTTAAAATATCATAGTTTCCTGTTGAAAGTTTATGTGCTTTGTTGAAAATTCATGCTTGTTAAAAATTTATATTTTTTCAAGATTCACCTCTTTGGTTTCAAATTAAATTTTTTTTGACGATTCGCTTTTTTGGTTAAAAATTATTTTTTTCATCTGAAAATTGCACTTATCCATTTTTGATTAGAAAGGTACCGCTTATAAGTTGAAAATTCAAAACTTGGTGAACAATTCATGTCTTTTGTTGAAAATTCAATATATATTTTGACTTGGAATCTTAGGAATTAAAAGTGTTTCATATTGTTTTCAAATTTTCTAAAGTTAAAAGATTTTTAAATACCTAGAGGTCAAAAAAGTATCCATTTTTTCCTGGTTTCAAACAGTTATTTTCTGAAAGATAATTTCTAATTAATTCCCCCTCATTTTCCAGTGACATTTTTGTTATAACATAAAAAATACCATGTGAATTTTCAACTGAAATTTCTACATTCTATATCATATAGCATTTCACCTTAGCTGTTTCTCATGCTGACAAACTCTGTACTTTTATTTTCCTTCAACTGTTTATATAATAGTTTCATAATTCCTTCAAAGTAGTTTTGTATTTTGTTCTCTTCTTCTATTCTGGTTTTCTAATAATTTTTTGTACAATAAAGTTTAATTTTCATTACAAGAATTAATCGAAATTTGAGTGCATTGAAGAATGTATAGAATTTTTGCAAATCTGAAGCTTGAGACAGGTTTTTGTACATAGTCTTTCAAAACAATTACAAAAAAAAGTTCTCGAAAATCGATATTTTGATTTAAAAAGAAAAAGTAAGAAGTTATTTCGAGATTAATCAGGGCTGAAAAAACTTTTCTTTGATAAATATTTTTTAAAAATAAAATGGTCAAATATTTATACGAGAGAAAAAACCTTTTTTGAGTTGAAAATAATTGAAAAAAAATATATTTCTGGACAAGAAATTTTAGTCTATACATTCCTAAATATACTCAAATTTCGATTCATTCTTGCAATAAAAATTAAACTTCAATGTACAAAAAATTATAATTTAAAAACTCTTATCTATCATTTATGGAAACATGAACGCATTGGCAATTATAATAATATTTAACAAAAATATACACAGAATTAAATTTTTGAGGGTATTACTCTCAAAATTCAGTTTATTTATTCACATCTTATCAGTGCTTCTGTCATTATTAATTCTTCATAATTTATTCCAAATATGTATTTTCAGTGTGCCTAGACATTGCACAAAAAAAAATTCAATCAATTACATTACTTATAATTTTTTCTTCGTAAGAAAGTATAAATTGATTCCGAAACATGTTGCTTCTCGTTGTTTTAAAAACATTTAATTTTTTTATTTTTAGTATTACTTTTCACAATTAAAGCAAAAACTATGTATTCTTTCAAAAACTAATTGATAACAAATTTGGACCTCTTTTTTAGGTGAACAACTTTTTTTCATTAATTTTTTTCATAGCTTGTGTCGTTTGTCCAAAAATTATTATTTTTTATTCTCAATGTTGTTTTTTAATGAATAAAACAGAAACTGCTCGTCCTGTCAACAAGTAATTGATAACCAAATTTGCAGATATTTTTGTATGCAAAATTTTTGTCTCTTCATATTTTTGCGCATCTTGTGGAGAGTTTGACCACTTAATGAAATTTTGTATTATTTTTCTTGCGATGAAATTTGGAATTTTCGATTTTTCAAGAAAATTCAAGAACTTGCCATAATTATCGTACAAGGCTTTCCAAAAAAAAAGTCTCAAAAATTTTTGTAATGCTCTTTTTTTTGAATTTGTATCCAAAATAGCTGGCTAACGAACTTGGCCTTTAATTTCCGACCCTAAGAGACTTCACCAACGGCCAATCTAAAAGAACAGTTTTCTCAAAAGTGATCGTGCTCACAGACATACATACATACATATAGGCATACAAACATACAGACATGCAAACATACGAACATACATGCATACAAACATACAGACATACAAACATACAGACATACAAACATACAGGCATACAAACATACAGACATACAAACATACAG
>CAKNXH010001746.1:103117-114327 GCA_932178445.1 Andricus quercusramuli
TTCATAAATCTGTACTGGTGGTCATGAAAGGTTCATCAATAGGTCAATCGATGCGTCTCAAGGATGCGAACGAATTCTGCACATCTAATATTGTCGTATTTTGAATATCAACAAAGATTTTTTTATATAATCAGAATGAACCATTTTTTGAAACTTTATAAATCGGTACTTGTGAGTCACAAAAGGTTCAACAATAGGTCAATCGATGCGTCTCAGAGACGCGAACAAATACTTGTATTTTTTCAAATTAATTGTGTTGTATTATTTTGTAATTTTGTATTTTTGTAGATGTGCAGTTTCATTTTTGTCCGAAGAAATTTTTTTTTAATTACAATCGGAGAATTTTATGGTGGTTGTCCACATTTGGTCTTCGGATTCGTGTTTTTATTTTCGGAAATTCTATGCATAAACCGATTTTTCGGCTACCTAATCTAGAATTTAAATTTTCTAATTGTACCCAAATTAAGTCCCTCGTTGGTCTGCGGCTATCAAAATCTCTAGAATTCGTATTAGTATAGACTACATCAAAACTGGAAAAGATTTCGAAAAATAAAAAACTAATTTTAGATTTTTGAAGATTTCGAAATAAAAGTTCGAAATGCACTAAGTAGAAATAATTCGTCCATCAGCCTGGTGACACAAGTTACTTTGCTTGCGGAATAACATTGAGGAAGAAATGTCTTGAAACTAACGGTATTTACTGGCGCCTGATCCTTGACCCAATGTAGTAAATTCTTGACTTTAAATTCACTTACCAACTTAAATTGTCGCAAAAAAAGTATAAGAATAGTTGTTGAATGCGAAATGTAAGTCAAGACATAAATTAAATTCAACTAGTCTGCTCGACAGTATAAATTACAATATATAATGAAATCTGAGACTGAAATAATTGAGTCAGAATTTAATCATTCTCACAATGCCATATTGTTTCAAAACCATCCATCTCGGTTATAATAAAAAAAATAAAAAAAGGTAAAAAATCAAAAAAGGCGAAAAAATCTATTTATGTGAAAACAATTATCAACAATGAAAATTATCAGTGCATTAGTGTAAAACGTACATTTTGGATAATAATTGATTAATGATAATAATAATCATTTGAAATTTTTTAATTAATGAAGTCATTTTTTTTAAATAGTTTCTGATATTTTATTTTTAATTGAAAATAACCAATTATAAATTAAATGTTGAAAACTGGAAAATTTTAAACTGAATTATTCGAAATCGAACGTTACAATTTTAATTGTTCTACTTAACAAATTTTTAATATTCAAGTGAAATTATTAAATTTTGATGCACAAATATCACTTGAACAATTATCATTTTAGAAAAAATTTGAGTTAGTTTAAGAGATATTTACAAGATTTGAAAAGATCTAAAGGTGAATCAAAACTGGAAAAGATTTCGAAAAGTAAAAAACTAATTTTAAATTTTTAAAGATTTCGAAATAAAAGTTCAAAACTTTTTGAGGATCTCCAAACGTTTCAGCAAAATTAGAAAAATAGAGTTTGCTAAGAAAATTTAACATGATTTTTTATTTTGAAGAATTAATTTTAGGAGAATATTTGAAAAGCTTTTTAAAAAAATTTGATCAATGAAGGAGGATTGAACAATTATCAATTTAGGAAAGAATCCTAGAAAAAATAACAATAAATTTTTTTGAGGAATTAATTTTATAAGAATATCTAGTAAGATTTTCGAAATTTTCAAAACGGAGTCTGAATGATTTTGAGGTAATTTTGTTACTTTTGCAAGATTTAAAAAATTGTAGGAAAACATCGAGTTCCAAGATAATAAAATTATTATTAAATTCCCAAAAAAATGTTTAAATGATTTCTTTAAACAAACTTTAAGAAAAATATTTAAAAAGATTTCAAAATAAATTTTAATATATTAATTAATATTGTTAGTTCAAAATTGCCTGAAATTATATAATTTTGGGAATTCACCATTTTTTTTGTTTAGTCTTCAATTAACAGTATTGGAAATGATAGCGCGGATTTATATTTTTTTTAAACTTTTAGCTGTTCAATGTATAACAGTTAAAACTTAAAATTTTGCAGTTTAATGGTTTTTAATTAATTATTTAATAATTTTCAAGCTTTAATAAATAAATGAAATTTTGAAGATTTTTAAGAATCTTTAAACGTTTTCTAAAAATAAAAAAAATTCTCAAGTTTCCTGGAAAAATTCGAAACGTTTTTTTATTTTGGAAAATTATTTTAGAGAATATTTAAAAAAAAATTAATTTTTATTGATAAGTCATAATTAAACAATTATTAATTTGGAAAATAATCAAGTAAGCTTAAAATATATTAAAAAGTTTTGAGAAGATTCCATAATAAGCTTTTCAAGCATTTTGAATTATTTGAAACGAATCAAAAATTTGCATAAAAATTCCTAGAAAAACTAATAATTTTTCTTCTAAAAAATCAATTTGATAAGAATATTTAATGAGATCTAAAAAATTTTCCAAAAATTATTTGGATGATTTTAAACTATTTTTTTTACTTCTGTTGTATTTTAAAAAAATTGAAGAAAAAATTTGAGTTGCAAGGTAATAAAATCATTATTAAATTCCGGGAAAATTTTTAAATTATTTGTTTAAAGCAAGTTTTGAAGAGAATATTTGAAAAGATTTGAAAACGAATTTTAATATATAAATTAATGTTTCTGGCTTAAAATGATAGAATTTTGAAAATTCAAAAAAATTTTGATTCACTCTTCAATTGATAGCATTGAAAATGATAGTGTGAATTTATATTTTTTCAAGTCTTTCAGCTGTAAAATGTATAAAAGTTTGCAGTTTTACGGCTATTAATTTAAATTTCGAACAAAAAGTGTTAAAAGCTTTCATTCTAGTAATTCATTCAATAGCTATTGCTTATTATTAAATAAATTATATAATTTATTCAATAAATTATTTAATTTGTTCAATAATACTTGATTTAATTCAATTTTGAAAGTTTAAAATTCAAAAGTATTTCACTTTTGAGCGCTTTAATTTGCAGTCAAAAAAATGTTCTTTTTCGACCTAGGATCACAAATGTTGAGAATATTGCCATGACATAATTTGTGAAAATTTGTGGAAATTAATGTGTCTGTGACATAAATTTCGTGATTCCTAAGTTGATAGTAAAATCAAAAGAATTGAATGAAGAAAATTGAAACTGCAGCAAAATACAAAGATGTTAAAAAAAACATTTAAAAAGTACAACATTCGTCTCAAAAATAGAAAAAAGTTGCGCTTTCCTGTAATTTTTATTGTAATTCATTCTATTTATTTGTACAGAAAAATGAAAATATTTTAATCAATATTTTTTTCTGAAAAAAGATCTCCTTTCGCTCCGCTGGGAATCGAACCCCAGAACTCCCAATTGCCGGTCGGGTGCGTTCCCATTAAGCTACTAGAGAGATCCAGAGAAGAAACTTTTTTTTTACAGGAATGTACAGGATTCCTGTTAAAAAAAAAGTTTCTTCTCTCGATCTCTCTGGTAGCTTAATGGGAAAGTACCCGACCGGCAATCGGAAGTGCTGTGGTTCGATTCCCAGCGAAGGGAAAGCTATTTTTTCAGAAAAAAATTGATAAAAATATTTTTATTTTTCTGTTCTATTTCGTAAACATTTTTCCACCAGGGATGTTGCAAAAAACGGGACTGCCCTGAAGACAACTTTTTTCAAAATTAGTTAATGAAACCATGGATATTGAGGAATATCATTGTAAGAGGTGAAAGTCGAAATTTCCGTTTACTTCGCTTACCACCAGTCCCAGAGGAGAAGAACTGGTTACTCAGTCAGGAAAGGACCTTCCTCGAAGTTCGTGTACCTTTCGGTTTGAGATCATGAAAAGTGCTCGGTGCAACAACATTGGCTCCATCGGGGCAATAGTGATTTTTTCAATAATTCTAGTCAGTGGAAATCCACTTTTGGAAATATCCGGGCCAATTAATCAAGAACAAAATATTACCCCGGATATCTATCATGTAAATATTTCAGCACCACATGGTCCAGAAGTTGAAGGGTGAGCTCATTTTGTGTACATTGTAAAAATGTTTACCGTCAAACGGGGTAATTTCGAAAATGTTGGGTAATTTCGAAAATGTTGGGTAATTTCGAAAATGTTGGGTAAATTTGGGCACGTGGGGTAATTCATTCCAGATTCTGGTGAAAACAACCCACCTTGAGTAATTTAAAATAGCAATTTTGGAATGACTGAATTTACCCCACATAACCGAAATTACCCCGTTTGAGAGTATAGATTATATCTAAGTATCAATGATCATATTGCAAATGCAGATAACACAATATAGATTATTATTTATATTATATTAATTTATATTTTATAATATGAATTATCAGAAATTCCTTCTTAATTGCTTCACAGTCTTTCCTCTGTTATCCTCTTTTCCCCCTTTTTTTCCTAATTCAATTAAAATTTAAACTGAATTAATAAAAACCAATAAGAAAATAATATTTTTGTCTAAAAGTTAATTATTGTTGGTTGAAGAATATAGTATTATTTGTGGCTGAGGGTTCATCTTTTGTTGTTAACAATTTTATTATTTGTTTGCAAATTCAACTGTTTTTATTAACATCCACCTTCTTGGGTCGAAAATTTATTTTGTTATTGAAAATTTATATTTTCGTGCTGAGAACTCAACTGTTCTATACAAAATCGTCTTTCTGGCTTGAAAATTTGATATTTTGGATGAATTTTTTTTTTATTGATTGAAAAATCTTGCTTTTATGAAATTTAAACTCTTTCGTTGAATATTCGTTAATAATTTAACTTTTTTGGTTGAAAATTCAACTTTTTGGTCAAAAATTTATTTCATTTTTCAAAAATTCAACTTTTTTCAATAAAATTCATCTTCTTGGGTTAAAAATTCACCTATTTTTGTAAAATATTCGATCATTTGGTTGAAAATTAAATGTTTATTGAAAATTTAAATTTTCGTATTGAGAACTTGTTTTATAAAAAATCGGATTTTTGGCTTACAAATTAAACATTTCTCTTTTGTTCAATATTCATCTTTTTGGTTTAGAAATTCATTTTTTTTTTGTTGAAATAGTAACTGTTTGTTTAAAAAATAAATCTGTTTTGTTTTAGTATTCAATTATTTTCTTGAAAACTGGTCTTTTTTGGTTGAGTTAAATTGTTTTTATTATAAAACTTTTTTTCGGCTGAAATATCAACTTTTCAATTTTTTGTTTATAATTTAACTTTCTTGGTTGAAAATTCAACTTTCTGGACAAAAATTAATTTAATTCATTTGTTTAATTATAGAAATATCAACTATTACATTTTTTGTTAAAAATTTAACTTTCGTGGTTGAAAATCCAACTTTTTGGTCAAAAATTTATTTCATCGTTTCATTTAATTTTTTTGCTGAAATATCAACTATTAAATGTGTTATTAACAACTTAACTTTTGGATCGAAAATGAATTTCTTATTTTGAAAATTCAACTTTTTTTTATTGAAATGTATCTTCTTGGGTTAAAAATTTAACTATTTTTGTAGAATATTTGACTATCTGGTGAAAAATTCAATTTTTTATTGAAGGTTTATATTTTTTTCTAAAATATCAAAGATTACAGTTTTTGTTTAAAATTTTTTTTTTCTTTTTGTTTAGTAAATTTAGTTTCTTTCAACTAAAAACTTATCAATTCCACTTTTGGTTGAAAATTTATCTTTTTGAGTGAAGATTTCGTTTTTTTGTTTAGAAAATTAATCTTTTTGGTTAACAATTCAACTATTTGATCAAAAATTAATTTTTATTGCTAAAGATTCTTTATTTTAGTTTCAAAAGCATTTGTCTGGTACAAAATTTAATCATTTTATTCAAAATCCTTTTTTTTTGTTATTGCAAATTACTTTTCTCAACTGTCAATTTTTTCTTGAGATTATTTTTCCAAATAAAAAATTACTGAAATTTTTAATTTTTAGTTGAAAATTCAACTATTGGGTTGAACATTTATTTTTTTTTTAACTGGACTTTTATGGTTGACAAGTAATTTTCTTGTATCGAAATTCATCTTATTGTTTAAACATTAATTCTTCATTCAAAAATTGAACTATTTGGTTGGAAATCTTTTTTTTTTTTGAGAATTAATTTGTTCAACTGCATAAAAATTAAATTAATATCAGAATTAAATCATTCCTGATTTGTTTCATTTTGTATAGTTTAAAAAACACAAAACACCAAAACCTGTTCCTGTTATGCTGCAACCTGACGCACAGTATTGCAGGTCGAGTTACCTCACATGGAATGTTACGAATGATTAATTATTAATGAATAAAATTATTATTGATTTTATTATCACTTGATTAATAATCTACTCAAAGATGAATTTTTTTATGGTTAAAGATCAATTTATGAATGTCGATTTCAAATATTAATAATTATCAGTATTTTTTCTTATTGTTTTTTATAACATTTCCGGTTAGACGATGTTTTCGAAATTCTAATTTTTCCAAACGATCAACTTTTTGGCACTCGCGCCATTTCTGCACACTATAAGCATCAAAAATGTTTGATTTTTCTGAAAATAAATTTTAGTTAACCTAACTTTTTTTAGGGTCACGCGGTCCCTGTTCTCTTTAAGTTTAAACTATGCACTTATTTTTAATATTAAAGAAAAATTATCCATTTTTCGAAAAACTAAACTGTTACAAAAAATAATATCAGCGAATAAAATCACTTACAATAAATTGAAGTCAGAATCTACTTTTTCACGAATCGAAAATCGTGAGGGGATCAATAGTCATGGCGTCATAGCATCAGCAGCGTACATGCGCGTGCGCTATAAGAAAAACGATATTTACACTTTTTCAGCTCTAAAAGTTTCTAAAATTCCAACGCAAACTTTCTTGACGAAAATTCTAATTTTTAAATTTTTAAAAAAATGAGGGATACGTAAAAGCTACTAGCGTTATTTGATTCAAAGATTAAAAATTCCTTTTTTTTCTCTTGAAAAATCATCCATTTGTCTTCGTCCTATTAGATCTACAATGATTCCATGAGAAAACAATTTTCTCCTACAACTTAAAAATCATCAACATTGTAATGAGAAAAATCCAATTTCATTTTATATTAACGATTTTATAAAATAATATTAATTTTATTATTTCAATTCTTAAGAACGGTGTTGTGCTTCCTTGGATTTTTTTACTAACATTCTTTGACACCTTGTGAATAACCCCAATGATAAGAAAGCACCTCTCAATGATCCAGGAGCATATAAAATTTCGTGTTCTTGCGGCAAAGTCTATATTGGAGAAACCGGGAGAGCGGTGAGCCAAAGTGCAAAGGAACTTGAGAGTAAAGTTATGCTAAAACATTTCACGCAATCAGCACTATCTCTTCCGAAATATGAAAAAGGTTAGAAATTAGAGTGTTCTTCTACTCATTCGGATTTAGAGAGTGAATAAAAAATTCTTCTAAATTCTAACTGTAAGTGTATGATGTTGCTGTCTTGAGATTGATTTACCACAGCACCTAAATAGCTGCTTTCTTTCCGTATGTAGCAAAGACAATAATTATTTACGAGTAACACTTCTTCAGACGAAATTAACGGAAGTGTCCATCAGTACAGCATTTGAGTGGCACAAATAGACAGGTGTAAATCATCAATATCCTAAGAATCTTGCCGCACCATATAATTTAACATTTCTCTTCTTCCATGAAGTATAAAGCTACGGCAGAATTACGATTCAACCTTTATTGTTCCACACTATTTTATTTGTGTCAATTTTTCTTTTTTTTTTTTTTGAAGGTGTGTAGTCCGAAATGAAATTTACTTATTTTATTGAAAATTCATATTTTTGAATTTCAAATTCAACTATTTAGTTTACTTTCATTTCTGCTTCTTGATATTTCATTCAACACTTTTGTTCAAAATTTGTCTTTTTGGTCGAATTAAACAATTTTTGAAGATCAAATTTTTTTCATTTAAATTTCAACTGTTACACTTTTCGTTGAGAATTCATTTTTTTATTATTCAAATATTTCGTTAAAAGTTAATCTTCTTTGTTTAGAATTCCTTCACTCTGGGTGAAGATTCATCTGTTTGAATGAAGATTCGACTTCCTGGAGCTTCAACTACTTTATTAGAAAAATTTTCTCGATTGAAGATTCATATTTGGTGGAAATTAAATTTTTTTGTTGAATAAAAATCGAACTTTTTGTTGAAAATTGTTTTTTTGTTGTTGTTGAAGATTCAACTGTTTTCTTGAAAATTCGTGTTTTCTTTTTTTTTTTAAATAATTCTGCAACAAAAAGTTGAAATATTCCATGTTTTTTGAAAAATTCGCTTTTTAGCTGAAGATTCATAAATTTGAAGAAAATTCAGTTTTGTTCAAGTAAAAATTAGACTGGTTAGAAACTATCTGTTTTTATTGAGGATTCAACTGTTTCTTTGAAATTTCGTATTTTTTTTCAATTCAACTTTTCTGTATTTAAAATTCAAATCTTTTCTTGGTGAAATACCAGAGATTACATTTTGCTATGAAAATTCTTCTTTTTTTTATGGAAAAAATTACACAGCTTGGTAGAAAATTATATGTTTTGGTTGAGGATTCAACTGCTTTCATCAAAATTCGTATTATTTGTTTGAATTCAACTTTTGAGGTTGATAATTAAATTTTTTCGGTTGGAATATCAACTATCACATTTTTCTATGAAAATTCCTTTTTCCTGGTGGAAAATTCAACTTCTGGTTTGAAAGTGAAACTACTTTGTTGAAGATTCGTTTGCTTTGTTGAAGATTTATCTCTCCGGTGCAAAATTTAAATATTTTATTGAATATTTTTTGTTGCATTAACAAGTAACTTTTTAACTAGAAATTTAATGACTATATTATTGGTTAACAATTAATATTTTTGGTTGAAAATTAATTTGATTGGGCGGAGGATTCAACTAGTTTGTTGAACAGTGAAAATTTGAAATTTTATTATTTGAATGAAAATTGAGTTATTTTGTTGAAGAATCATATTTAAGGGTTGGACATTCAACAATTAGCTTCATATTTTTTCCTTCCTTAATTCTGAATTCAAAATTCATGTTGAAAATTCGTCTTTTTGGTTGAGTTGAACTATTTTTCATTAAAATATAATTCTGATTGGTTGAAATTTCTGATATTATTTCTTTTATGATTAATTATATTTTTGTTGAAAAATTGTATTATTTGGTTGAAAATTAAGTTACCAAATCATTTTTTAGTTTAACAATTTATCTCTTTTGTGCAAAATTTAAATATTTTTTTAAAATTTGCATTTTTTTCGGGTAAAATAATTCGTTTTTGGTGGAAAATACAACCATTTTGTCGAAAATTTTATTTATTTTATTTAAATAACAGAAAATCTGTCTTTGTTCAAAATACTATTTCGGTTGAAAAATGTAACACTTTAGTTCAAAATTCATCTTTTTGGTTTCAAAATTCATCTCTTTGAGTAGACTATTGAACTACTTGGTTGAAAGCTGGACCACTTTGTTAAAAATTAATTTTTTTGGGTTGGATATTAAGAATTTTAATTGAAAATTCATCTCTTTGGTTGAAAATTCATTCTTTTTTTGATGAAAATTAATTTCTTTGACAGAAAATTAAACTAATCGTATTTTGGTAGAAATTCAATCTTCATGGTTGAAAATTCATGTTTCCGGTTGAAAAATCAATTCTTTGTTTGAAAATGCATCTATTTTGTTAAAAATTCGATTTATATTATTTCAAAAAATGTATCCTCCTATTTGAGTCTGAAATCTCCGTAGTGGTCCTGTTTTAAGAGAATATTGGCCTGTGAAGCCTGTTACCGATTCAATTTCAAAAACCATTTTTTTGTTTCATTTTGTGAGTGGGAGGTTCCTCATACAGAATATGTATCATCTCAAATTTGAAGCATTTTAGGTCCTGTATTTCTTTCAAAAAATCATTAAATTAATTGTTTAACTAAATAACAAAATAATCCTACAGAGCAGAATATGGAAATGTTTCAAACACTTCTATGGTCGGATATAAGCCTGAAGCAGAAAGGACAATCATGAGCATGAACCCGAAAGATGAATCTAAAAACCAGAAATCATTTCCATGGATTTCTCGAAAAAAAGAGTTCTCTTTCATGGAAACCATCGAAACAG
Source organism: Andricus quercusramuli (assembly GCA_932178445.1). NCBI lineage: Eukaryota > Metazoa > Arthropoda > Insecta > Hymenoptera > Cynipidae > Andricus > Andricus quercusramuli. The sequence continues at coordinate 113,252 of CAKNXH010001746.1, forward strand.
TATTAGCCACGGTGGCGAATGTGTTCAACAATATTATCAGCGGCGAGTCAAAAAATTCCAGATCAATTCATAATAAAGTTAGTTACAAGGATTATCAGCTACTGAGGATCCTTCCAACTACAAATTCACATGTGAAAGATCTTCTCTCCATGTACGAAACTGAGCCAGAAGACATTAAATTCTGGACGCTTCCTGTAAAAAAGAGGTTTGTAAAAAATTATTTAAGGAGCTTCAAACGAGTCAGTTTTTAGAATAATACAAATTACTGTGCTGGAAGTAAAAGGATAGAGATCCTATCCTTTTGAATCTTTTTGAATCTTTATGATAGAAATTGATAGAGAAAATGTATTCCATTCTATCTCTTTGTGAATCTAAGATCAAGTTTATCTTTTTCAGTCATCTCTTTTCTATCTCATTCTATACTTCATCTATCCATGTTTTCTCTATCTCATCCTATCCTCCTTTTATCAACGTCAATCTTGTTCTATCTCTCAATCAATCTAAACTCACTTTAACTTTTCAAATATCCTTTTCCTCGATCTATCCGCGCCAATCTTTTGCTATCTTTTGGTCTATATAAATTCACGTCTTTCTTTTCCAATCTTCTTTCCTCTACCTCACTCTATCCTGATTCTATCAACGTCCGTATTTTTCTATCTATTTATCAATCTTAACTCTAGTTATCTTATTCAATCTCCGTTTCCCCATCTCTTTTCATCCTTTATCTATCCACCTCAATCTTTCTCTTTCTCATCCAATCCTGATTCTACCAACATCAATATTTCTCTATCTCTTTGTCAATCTAATCTCCCGTTATCTTTTCCAATCCTCTATTTTCTATCTCATCCTATACTTCATCTATCCAAGTCAATCTTCTTCTATCTCTCTATCAATCTAAGCTCCTGTCATCTTTTTCAATCTCCTTCTCCCTATGTCTTCTTATCCTCGATCTATCTGCTTCAATCTTTTTCTACCTTTTTGTCTATATAAATTCACGTCTTCCTTTCCCAATCTTCTTTTCTCTGTCTCACTCTATCCTGATTCCATCAACTTCAGTATTTTTCTATCTCTTCATC
>CAKNXH010001747.1:0-14018 GCA_932178445.1 Andricus quercusramuli
TCTCTTCGTTCATTTTGTTTAATCCTCCGCAATTTCGCATGTCCCCCTCTTTTCTATTTCTTTTATTCAACTCTCTACAGGGTTTTATAATGGGAAACTTTAAAACGTCGTTACTCATTTTCAGCCATCCAAATTTGACGTGATGCAAGCATTCAATTTACGTTCGAAATGCGAAGAGCATTTTCAATTTATTCAACATTTAACTGGATTTAAAATTTGACTTATAACCTTTCAAAAGCCATAAAAAGTTAAACTAGCTGTGAATTCGATTTCGAGTGTTTCCACTTCGTTTGTATTTATAATTATATGGTGCTCATTTCACGAAAACTTTGCTTCCCGTTAGCAAATGCATTTGCTTCCTCATAGAGGAAGCATTAGTTATTTTTTTCAATAATAGACAAACCAAAGTCTTCATTTTGCTCAATTTAAAAATATAAATTTACTGAAAATGAAAAATTACAAAATAATCCAAAAAATGTTTTGAATACAAAGACAAATCAGACAAATCAAATCTTGCGTTCGTAATAATAATTTTTTGAGCTGGAAAAGGGAAAGGAAAAGTTCTGTCGCACCCTATCCCTTTCCCAGCTTTATGATTTCTTCACAAAAATTGTCATAATATTACTCTATTTGAAAATTTATGATCAAAAAGTCTTTTCTATTCATGCATCAACTTTAAATTATGTCGATGAAAAGAACTTCCCTAATCTTCAATAAAGTGTATTATTATTATTATTATTATTATTATTATTATAGATCAATCGATTTGCCTCGAATCAAGAGATTTTTTCCGTTCTTGCATCAATTTTGAATTATGTTAGTGAAAAAAGTTTCACTATGAAAAACCGTGTTTTCAAATATTATGCAATTTCACAATTTCCATACTCTTCAATAAAATGTATTAATATTATAGGTCAATCAATTCGTCTCAAATCAACACATCTTTTCTGTTCTTGCATGAACTTTGAATTATGTTAATGAAAAAAGTTTTACTATAAAAAAACGATTTTCAAAATATATAGATTACCATAACTTCCCTACTCTTTGATAAAATGCATTATTATTATAGGTCAATCGATTCGCTTCGAACCAAGGAATCTTTTATATTCTTGCATCAACTCTGAATTATGCTAGTGAAAAAAGTTTTACAAAAAAAACCGATTTTAAAAATATATAAATTACCATAACTTCCCTACTCTTCAATAAAATGTATTAATATTATAGGTCAATCGATTCGTCCCGAACCAAGGAATCTTTTACATTCTTGCATCAACTTTGAATCATGCTAATGAAAAAAGTTTTACTATAAAAAACCGTATTTTCAAATATTATGCATTACCATAGCTTCCTTACTCTTCAATAACATCTAGTAATATTATAGGTCAATCGATTCGACTCGAATCAACACACCTTTTCTGTTTTCGCATCAACTTTAAATTATGTTAATGAAAAAAGTTTTACTATAAAAAACCGATTTTCAAAATATATAAATTACCATAACTTCCCTACGATTTGATAAAATGCATTATTATTATAGGTCAATCGATTCGTTCCGAACAAAGGAATCTTTTGTATTCTTGCATCAACTCTATGCTAGTGAAAACAGTTTTACTATAAAAAACCGATTTTCAAAATATATAAATTACCATAACTTCCCTAATTTTTGATAAAATGCATTATGATTATAGGTCAATCGATTCGTCCCGAACCAAGGAATCTTTTACATTCTTGCATCAACTTTGAATTATGCGAATGAAAAAAGTTTTACTATAAAAAACCGATTTTTAAAATATTATTGAGTGCTAGAAAAAAATGCAATAAATATTTTTAGAAACCCTTTGGTCAGTTTCAAGATATTAGTGAGGAAAATAAGCTCTCCAAATTTCATCAATTTATCTGCAACCGTTTTCTAGTTACCGTGTTCACAAAAAAGCGTGACATCCACACATCCACACATCCACACACATCCGGACAATTGCTTAGAACATTGTATTGGACGTTTTTCAATTAGGGAGGGTTTAATTAAATGAATTTAAAAATTTTGAAAAATGTCACCATTACAAAGCTTCCTCTATGAGGAAGCAAAATGAGTAATATTTATTCAGAGAATAACATAATCGATAGAAACCTACTTATTGAGTAGAAATTATTTGAAAAATTGTATCATATGCTAAAAAGTGTATAATACTGAAAATTGGTTTGCATTTCAAAATATTATTTTCTATCTTTTCCAGTTACCGTAGCCCATATGCAATTCATTCATATTGACATTGCTTATATTATCATATGTACTCTGATATGATTTAATTTTCCACCGAAAATCGATGCCGTATCAAAATACTGTCGCACGAAATTTCCCTTGTATATTTACATTCAACATTATTATTATTATTTTTTTTGTAACTTGTTCGTTTTTTCGTCATAGCCACATACTAAGTCAAGTGACTGATGCGATGAGGATATTATAAGTTAATTTAATACGATGTCTGAAATCTTCTGCGATGATGTTGTAGATACAAAATTAGGAGCATAGTGCAGTTTGTAGTTCGTGTTTCACCGCTGTTATCCATTCACACCACATTATTGTTTTTTTTTTAAACTTGTTCTCGGGCGAACCCGGTTATTCATCATAGCCACGAACTAAGTCAAGTAATTGATGCGATGATGATGTTATAAGTTATTTTAATACGATGTTTGAAATCATTTGCGATGATGTTGTAGGTTCAAAATTAGGAGCATGGTGTAGTTTGCAGTTTGTTTTCGCCGCTGTTACCCTCACACAGCGGCCGCGAGTGTTGGAGGTGACAATAGTTGCCTCTGGTTGACGGCGTCGTACTTTGTAAATGTCAGCGCAAGATTTATTTATTTTAATAATATTCAGAACGTTCGAAGAAAGGATTCATGATACCAGAAGTTTAAGAAAATACTTCACCTACTAAACAATAACATTTTCATGTTTAAAGTATTTCAAAACATGCAAAAAAGTGCTTAATTTCTGCAATAGACTTTTCCATCTCATTTTAAAATAGAAATTGCATTACATTAATATTTTTCCAAACAAAGGAAGCTATTATTTGTAATAGTCCTCGTTCCCTACACACCACACCATCGCCGTGAACACCAACCCAGCCATTCATAAGTCAAAGTAGAATAACTCTCTCCCCACAATCACAAGTACCTAGGATATACCGGGCCCAGACTAGTTTGTATCGTGTCCTGATCTGGAAATCAAGTCAGGGCCAGACTCATCATGAAAAACCTAGCCACAGTGGAGCCATGTCTAGGGGCCTGATCGAACGCCCGATCTGCGTCCGGCCTGGTCCTTATTAATTACCGGAGTCTAGCCACATAATTAAATTTTTTATTAGGAATTAAAATACTGCAAAATAATTATTACCGCAATATTGAACAAAAAGCCAAATTAATAAAATTTACCTTTATTCTGAATACAACTTTAAAATAATATAAAATAACGTAACTTGGACCTCTACTTTCGATTACCGTCCCATTCTTTCGTATCTCAGAAAACGGTGCTCATATGGGACAGTACTTCCTCTTCTGTTGCTTCGAATTTTTCTCAAGCAAGATCTAGAAAGAAATATTTTAAAAGTTAATTAGGGTAAAAAATAGCACATAACCATGTAATATAATTCAAATTATACAATCGAAATTTTTTTATTTAATACACATGTACAAAATTGAAAATTCTTGAAGACCTCCTTTACCAGCATCTTTTCGTCGACGGTGAACTTCATGACCATTTCTTTGCTAAAATATTTTCGTTGATCAGTTTGAGAGCTTTGCGAAGTCCAGTATATTTATTGAACGACGAGTTCAGAGAAGCCTTCTGCATAACACGTAGAATGCGAAATATAATCTCAAAGTTCTAACTTTGCATGTTACAAAAAAAGCACTAAAAAGCAAAAAAATATCAAATATCATAATATTTGTTGACTCAAATGAGCAAATCAAATGTTCAGATTAGAACTTGGATCCAACACAATACAAGAAAATACAATGAAATACACCATAAAATGAGTCTTGAATTTACTTACTCTCATTGCTTCCGTTTTTATCACGTCAATATGGAACGCTGCTGATTGCACGACGTTTAAGAACTCGCGGTGTGCTTCGCAATTTCGGCATTTATTAATAATATGTTAACAATACATTATATATTTGAACACTCCCAGCACATTTGCAGAACAACACCTGGAAGTAAAACAAAAATTAAGATTATGTTCGAGGTTATGTGACATCTAGCGCATATAACATAAGATGGCGCTGCAGAAAGGCTAGATGACATCACAGTACATAGCCCGATTTGGTACGAGTCAGGGCCACAGAATTCTTCCTATCAGGACCAGATCGTACACATCAGATCAGGCCCTAGTCGGTAATCGGTAATATATATGGCGATTTCTGCACGGGTTCCTAAAACTTTTCTGACGCTATCCCTTCTACAAAAAAATGATTGGATCAGATTGCGAATGATTGAAAAAAAAATCAATCGTTCCCAATTGTGTTTCTTAATCGGGTCGCACCGATTCGGAACGATTGAGGCCGGCTATCGTTGCCTATCGTTCTCAATCGGGACTCGAGATGAAGTAAATCTGCCATTATGTTGGTGGAAGCACATTGATCTCGCGGGAATTATTTGAAAAAGTGTATTCACTTTTTTTACATTTCTGTAAAAGATAACTTTTGAAAAAGATGTAAAATTGTTGAATAGTTCCCTCGCGATCAAGGAGCAGTCATCAACATATTTTGAAATAACTTATTTTGTAGTAATTTTCATTAGATTATCATATTATTTGTCATTAACATGTTAAATTGTTTAATCTGGTTGCGGCTTATTTTTTTTTAAATTTTGACACCTAAGTATAATAATGAAACAGGTTATTAGAAGTTATCTTTCAAACAAATTAACTATATTATTTTATTTTCATTTTGAAATATGGTTGTAAATTATATTTAAAAAACCCTTCATCGGTGTAACGGGGTACCCGGGTAACCACCTCCCTTTTTTCAATTTTTTTAAATCTTAAGAAGAGAACTAACGTCCGGCGCATTAAGGATCCATTGTAGCCGCTTGCCAAATAGTTCTGTGGCACAGAACATCCCAAGTCATACTTCGCACCCCGTAATAATAATTTTAAAAAAGCCCTAAGACCAGTCCTGCCACCTTTACCTGAACAAATCCGAAGACCTTCTACAGGAAACACTCAAAAAATTAAAAAATTTGAAATAATCACCCAAATCACCTTCCGAAAACCCTAACTTATATTTCCAACCCCATGATAATATTCATCAACCCCCTAAGACCACCACTACTATTTTACCTTAGCAAATCCCAAAAGCCTCTACGTAAAACACTCAAATAATTAAAATTTTGTTAATAATTACCCCAGTCAACTTCAGAAAACCACAAGTTATATTCTCAACCCTATAATAATATTGAACAACCCCCTAACGCCACCACTTCCACCTTTGCCTTAATAAATCCGAAGAGCATCCACGTAAAAAACTCAACAAGTGTCAAAATTTTGAATAATCACACAAGCTACCTTAAAAAAACTTCGAACTATATTTCCAACCCCATTATAATATTCAATAACCCCCTAAGACCACTCCTTCCACGCTTAGTTCGATAAATCCTAAATGTTTTCACGTAAAACAATAAAAAAATATTTAAAAATTTGAAATAATCACCCAAATCACCTTCAGAAAACCCCAAACTATATTTCCAACCCCCTGATGATATTCAACAACCCCCTAAGACCACCACTACTACTTTTATCTTAGCAAATCCCAAAAGCCTCTACGTAAAACACTTAAAAAATTTTAATAATTACCCCAGTCGATTTCAGAAAACTACAAGTTATATTCTCAACCCTATGATAATATTCAACAACCCCCTTAGACCACCCCTTCCACTTTTGCCTTAATAAATCCGAAGAGCATCCACGTAAAATACTCAACAAATTTCAAAATTGTAAATAATCACACAAGTTACCTTCAGAAAAGTTCCAACTATATTTCCAACCTCATTATAATATTCAATAACCCCCTAAGACCACCCCTTCCACTTTCAATTCGATAAATCCTAAATGTCTTCACGTAAAACAATAAAAAAATTTGAAGTAATCATCCAAGTCATCTTCAGAAAACCAAAAATTATATTTCCAACCTCATGATAATATTCAACAACCCCCTAAGACTACTACTCTTACCTTAGCAAATCCCAAAAGCCTCTGCGTAAAACACTCAAATAATTAAAAAAAATTTAATAATTACCCCAGTCAACTTCAGAAAACTACAAGTTATATATTCTCAACCCTATGATGATATTGAACAACCCCCTAAGCCCACCCCTTCCACTTTTGCCTTAATAAATCCGAAGAGCATCCACGTAAAACACTCAACAAATTTCAAAATTTTAAATAATCACACAAGTTACCTTCAGAAAACTTCCAACTATATTCCCAACCCCATTATAATATTCAATAACCCCCTAAGACCATCCCTTCCACTTTTAATTCGATAAATCCTAAATGTCTCCACGTAAAGCACTAAAAAAATATTTGAAAAATTGAAATAATCGTCCAAGTCACCTTCAGAAAACCGAAAATTATATTTCCAACCCCATAATAATATTTAACAGCCCCCTAAGACCACCACCACCACTTCTACCTGAACAAATCCGAAGACCCTCGACGTAAAAGACTCAAAAAATTCAAAAGATCACTGAATCCAACTTCAAAAAACACCAAATTATATTTTCAACTACACGCGTTTTTAGTGGGTCTTTAGGGTTAGGTTTCCGATCGAAGTCTCTATGCACTTACCCGATCGAGAACGATTCAAGCGCTTGTCCCGATTGAAAACGATTGAGAAAGATGTGTGAATCTAATCCAAGGCCAATCATGTCTAAAACAAGTAGCTTAATCTCGCCTAATCGTCATAAGGTGATGTATCTAGTTATATAAAATTAGTCCCGCCAGACTTCAAGGATTCAAAGAGAAGTATCAAAACGCAGCCACAATCAACGGTTTCATATCCGGTTTGCATTGTATGCTGCGTGACTTCATAAACTTTCATAAATTTACATCACTCTCTGAAAAATTCTTCAACATTGTCAAGATTTGCATAAATTTTCGCAAATTACCTTGACAAAATTTGTCATTGTTCATGAAACTTCACGAGTAACATTCAAAAAACCGGAAATTCTAATAAAAAAGGTTGTACGCGTAAAAATAATCGAAGACATAAGTTGCATGTGCTCCATAAGTGACTGGTAACTACAGCATAGATAATTTTATTATGTAACGAGTCCAGACTTTGAAGCTCATTAGCCACGAGTGAAGTTAAGTAAATTGATAAAGAAAATTATTTTGTGCTAGGTAAATAATTAAACTAGGGTCACAGTGCGTTCAGATTGCACAAATCCGCAAAGTAAACCGTAAACGTCCTGGGTATAACTCATGAAAAACTTTAATACAGTTGTACCTTTCAGTACTCTTTTGATACATGGAAATTCACTAATGTAAACAATATATTGCAAAAAAAGAATAAAATTTTCCGTGAACGTTAAGGTTTTATCCGACGTCTCATAAGCCAATTATCACTTCCGATAGCAGTATAATAATTCAATTATATTATTTTTATTTTTTAATCTTATGAAGCTTTTTTTGTGGGACGATCTCAAATTAATAATAGAGTCGAAATTAGCCATGTCAACGTGCGATATCATATGTTGATACATCGAACATGATGACATTTTGAGTATTTGCAGTATCATTAGCTACGAAAATGCAGCATGAAACCCTACTCCATCTGCACTCTTCATTTAAACTTCGCGAGCAAAAGTCGTTCAATTTTTCATTTCTTTTGTGAAGCCAAGGGATCGGTTTCCGTAGCAATCCCCAAGGGAAAGTTGAGACACAGGGTATTCCATTTCTGATTGTTGCCGCTGTACCAGAACCAATTCACCTTTCATTGAATTTGATTGACTTGAGTAAGCGCTATTCTTAAATCACAATTTTGAGTGCAGAGGATTAAATACAGAATGCAGGCATACATTAAAAGTCGGACACTACTATCTGTTCACGAAGGGAAGGCCCCTCCAAAACAGCTGTGCATTTTGGTAATTTACTCGCAACTCAAAAATCGCACCAAAAAACTGCTTATATCATGATGAAGCTTACTTTATGGCGCTTAAAACAAGCCCTCATTTGTTTATGTACAAAAATTTCTTTCAAAATTATCCTTCGCGAAGAGATGAAAAGCGTGTTTTTTTCGCGTCACTCCGTCCTTGCTTGACTTTCGATGACGATATCTTTGAACAGCACAGTGTGAAATTTTTTTAAAAAATCATGCAGATGCATTCACATTTTAACTATACATACGTGAGAACAAAATTGCAATATATTAATAACAATTAACATAAAATGCATTTGAACATGACTATGCTATCTCTCGTAATATAAGTAGTAGAGAGTTATATTTTGGCTTAAACTGCTTGGAAAATTGCAAGAAACGCAATCGAATAATAATTCGGAATGGTAATCCTCAAACCTATTGATTAATAACAAATCATCCTGGAAGACCAATGAATGATAGTGTGGGTGTGAGGACACAGCGGGATACCATAGCTGAAGGGTCTACTCATTGAAAAAGAGTAGCTTCTGCCTGAAAAAAGGAATAGCTGTGGTATCCCATAATGACACAGTCCATAGTGTTTTCACACACGCACTACCATTCATGGGTCTTCCAGGATTATTCCTTATTAATTAATAGGTTTTAAGATTGTGATTGCTAATTGTTATTCGATAGTATTTGTTGCAATTTTCCAAGCAGTTTAAGCCAAAATATAACTCTCTACTACTTGTATTACGTGAGATAGCATAGTCATGTTCAAATGCATTTTATGTTAATTGTTATTAATATATTGCAATTTTGTTTCCACGTATGTATAGTTAAAATGTGAATGCATCTGCATGATTTTCTAAAAAATTTTCACACTGTGCTGTTCAAAGATATCGTCATCGAAAGTCAAGCAAGGGCGGAGTGACGCGAAAAAACCACGGTTTTCATCTCTTCGCGAAGGATATTTTGGAAAGCAATTTTTGTACATAAACAAATGAGGGCTTGTTTTAAGCGAAATAAAGTAAGCTTCATGATGATATAAGCAGTGTTTTTGTGCGATTTTTGCATTGCGAGTAAATTACCAAAATGTACAGCTGTTTTGGAGGGGCCTTCCCATCGTGAACGGATAGTAGTCGGGGGCTAGTCGAGGAAATTTTTTAGACAATGTCCTTAATCGGGAACTGGTCGGTCACTAGTGGGGGTCTTTTTGGTGAACATTTCTAGTCGGGGGCTAGTACGGGACTAGTCGAGCTGTTTCAAAAATCTTGATCCTCTGTGTAGGCTATTTTTATGTCAAAATTCCTAGACGTGTTCTAGTCGGGCTGTGGTCGGGCTATTCTTGTTTTAATATAACATTTTCAATATGGGCTCGTCCATAAACTACGTAGCCCGTTTTGAGTCTTTTTCTGAGTCCCCCCTCTCCCCTCGTAGATTGTCGTAGATTTTCCATTACCCCCCCCCCCCCCTAAAATCTACGTAGGTTTTTCATTATATACTCCCCCTTCTAAATCGATATTTTGCTGAAGAAGGTGTTATTTTATCGTATATATTTACTTTACGTTCAACACAAATCCATATAATTTGATTAGAAAAACCAAGTGCCAATTGTGAACACATTATATAATTGATTTTATCGTTTAAATACATATTTTTATAAATTATTTTATGAAAACTAAATTTTTTTCTGGATTGAAAATTTGACACTAGCTACACTAGCGACACCGCACAGTGGACATTTTTTGAAATTCTGTCTCAAAATCTTAGAACTTTGGATCGGAATGACCTAGAGTGATATTTTTTTTTTAATTAAAGAAAAAACCTTTCCGAATATAAAAAAATTGTGGAGAAAGTCAGAAAAAAATAGTGACCGTGACAATCTGGGTTGAAAATGGAATTTTTGGCAAACAAAATCGTTTAATGAATACCAAAAACGCTTAGATCTTACATTTTAGGTGCTACACATGTTTTTATATAGGTTTTTGCATGCCCAATCCGAATCTGACATGTAAATCGTTGTAAGACAAAATACAAAATGGCGGAGCCAATATGGCAGACTAAAATTGTGAAACGAAACCGATTTGATTAAAATTTGCTATAAGGTGGTTTTTCAGGTCGCTGATTACAAATCCAAGGTCAAAATTAAAAAAATTAAAAATGGCGGATCCTATATGGCGGACCAAAATTGTAAAAGGAAACCGATTTGACTAAAATTTGCTACGAGGGGGTTTTTCGGGTCGCTGATTTTAAATGCAGGGTCAAAATTGAAAAATTCGAAATAGGTGATCCAATATGGTGGACCAAAATTGTGAAAGGAAACCGATTTGACTAAAATTTGTTACAGGGGGGTTTTTGAGGTCGCTGATTTCAAATCCGGGGTCAACATTGAAAAATTCAAAATGGCGGATCCAATATGGTGGACCAAAATCATAGAACAAAATTTATTTCACTTAAAATAGCCTATCAGAGGGTTTGCAGGTGGCTGATTTGAAATCCAAAGTCAAACTTCCAGAATTTAAAAAAGCGGTCACATCTGTTTTTTTGTACACTTTTGGTCCATCATTTAGAATTTTTCAATTTTGACCACGGATTTGAAATCAGCGACCAGAATAATCCCCTTGTAGCAAATTTTCCTCAAATCGGTTTCCTTTTCCAATTTTGGGCCGCCATATTGGATCCGCCGTTTTTAATTTTTCAATATTTACCTTGAATTTGTAATCAGCGACCTGAAAAACCACCTTGTAGCAAATTTTAGTCAAATCGGTTTCGTTTTACAATTTTAGTCTGCCATATTGGCTTCGTCATTTTGTATTTTGTCTTACAGCGACTTACATGTCAGATTCGGATTGGGCATGCAAAAGTCTATATAAAAATATGTATAGCACATAAAATGTAAGATCTAAGCGTTTTTGGTATTCGATAAACGATTTTTGTTGCCAAAAATTCCATCTTCAACACAGATTTTCAAGGTCACCATTTTTTTTTCTGACTTTCTCTATAATTTTTCTATATTTGGAAAAGGTTTTTACTTTAATTAAAAAATATATCCCTCTAGGTCAATCCGATCCAAAGTTCTACGATTTTGAGACAGAATTTCAAAAAAGGTCCACTATGCGCCGAAGTGACATCTATGATTTAAGCTACGTAGCTGGGGTTAAAAGCCTCCCCCCCCCCCGGGGGGTGGGGGGGGGTTTTTGGGGACTCCCCCCACTCTTCTAGTGGCTACGTCGTTTATGGACAAGCCCTATCAATTCAACGAGACCTGAAGACTGTTCATGTGTTCTAAAATTTCGAAAACTATAAATACAAATATCGCGAAAACAATTTTTTTTCTGTTTTTTGTTCTATGGAAAAAATTTCAAGTTCCATGTATAAGATAAATTTTAAATGTTCAGAAAAAATTACATTTGATTTAATTCTTAATCATCGTAAAATAGTCTAAAACACTTAAAAAGCAAAACGCTATGGAAAAGCTTTAAAAAATTCGTCTATTAAAAAAATTGTCGCAATACGCTATAGAATTTCACGTTCCGTGGATACGAATTTTGAATGCTATTTAAAAATGACATTTTATGTCAATATCAAAAGTTTTACAATAGGCTAAGACGAGAAAAAACAAAATATTACACAAAGAAAAATTGTAATCGATTCAAATTATTCATTTAAAAATTTTTTTATTCATATTCCTGATGAAAGTTCATTTATTTTACATCTATATTATGATGTCGTATACTAATGAAAAAATTATTGATGAAAAATAGTTAAAAAAAGGTCGTTATTACTTTTTTGTGCTATAGGCGACAGATTCAGGTGTAGATATGGGTTGGAAACCCCATAGCGTTGGAAATTTTATTTGTAATATAATGTTAAAAAATGTAATATATTTATTCATTCTGAGTAGGGCATTGAACATTTATAGACAAAATACTCGCAACCAATTATTATTTATTTTTTAAATACATTTTTTTTCTTATATCTTTAGAGTATAGCAATAGTGGTACTGCGCCAGTGGTGTATTTTCGCCTGGGTAGTAACCGACTAGACCCCAACTGGGATAAGTCGGGTCATCTGGCCAGCCCCCGAATAATTCACCGTGACGAACTGGTCGGGTTTTGGCCAGCTGTCCCGACTAGCCCCCGACTTGAAGTGGGGCCAACTGTTCAGGTACCTGACCAGCCCCCCATTTGCATTTCCACACTCACCAAGTTCAGATTTTTTTTTCTCAAAAAGTAATTTTGCAAGATCCAAATTAAAATATGCCACGCTGACTACATACTAGCCATAAGACCCATATTTTCATGCGGACGCCCACATAAGACTTAAAAATTTTTATAAATAACAAAGAAAATAATAGACAATAACACATAATTTAAACAATCGCTGTTCTGTTTGCAGAAACAGTCTACCTGTTATTGCTTATGATCGAAATCTATGTGAATAAACAGATTTGGTTGAAAGTAGATATACATGGACACATGGAGAAATTGTCCAACACTTGTAAATTGAGCCATACCAATTCGTGAAGAAGCAAACGAATGTAGTGCCGACGCAAGGATGAGTGCAAACATGCTGATCTGCGCTTGTAAACACTCTGATCTGCTCGTCCAATCCAGCCTCACAATGTTTATGCTGTTTCGCCGATTCACAGAACGTTCCTTATTTTCTCTGTTTACGATTTTCTACGAAAACTCTGAATTGTCTTTCCATTCCGATCGTTTTGTTCCACGGTGCAAAAGATTCATGGAACGTCTGACAAATAAACAGTGAGAAAAAACTATTGGAAATCGAAGGCGAATAACATGGTTGGCAAAATTCGACTGCCGAGTGTGAGAGAGTATATATTCTTAAGGCTCATGTAGTGGGTATTCCAACCTACAAAACTCACCTCAAAAAATTGCTTTCGAATGCTGGTGCACCGAAAGGATGTCAGGGGGCAATTTTTTTCCCCACAGGAAGCACATATCCATATTTGGGGGGGAAAGTCCCTCCGGAACGTCAACACTCGCGATAAATATTAAAAAATTAAAAATTAAAAACGTTTTTCAAAGTTCGAAAAAAAGTGAACAGAAACAGTACAATCAGCGCCGCCTGGTGACCCGATCGATCACTAAATCGATTTAAAAGGACTTCTGGCGCCATATTCAAAATAGAAAAAGCATTGAAACATATGTAGGAGTAATAATTCTCAATAAGTTATAATATATTATTTGAAAAACATAACGAATAAATATTATCTTACAAAAATATAAGAGAAAAAGAAGGAAAAATATATTCAACGCAAAATACTGACTGATAAAAGAGATGAATAAAACTTTCAACATTTTCTTGTAATTCTGAGTTGATCTTACAACATTCCCTTCACACCACCCACATACAAGAAATAATTTACATATAGCTAAAAAAGATTTGGTAAAGATTTTCCAAATTTGTAATTAGCAAAAATAAGCATTTTCCACAAAATGTAATGCTATTGTGTTTATGATTTTTTCAGAGGAACCTTAGGCTATATAATGTACAACCAACATCCCATAAAACCCACCCACGCAATAGAACTCAACTGTAAAAAGCTGGAAAGACCCGGTGAATATTTTACAATCTTAGTCCATAGGAATATAATCATTTCTCTAAAAAATCAAAGGTATAGCGACTTTGATTTTTATAAAAGGCCTTTCGGTTCTGGATTATTCTTATAACATCCCCAAAAGTCCATCCACCCACAAGAAATAAATTACATATGGCTGTTAAGATTTGGTAAAGATTTTCCAAACTTGTAATTAGCAAAAAACAGTTATTTCCACAAAATGCAAAGTTATTGTGTTAATGATTTTTTCAGAGAAACCTTAGGCTACATAATGTACCCCTAACACTCCATC
>CAKNXH010001747.1:14418-48863 GCA_932178445.1 Andricus quercusramuli
TTACTAGAATTGATTTCTAATACGTGGGTGGGTTTGATGGAGTGTTAAGGGTACATTATGTAGCCTAAGGTTTCTCTGGAA
This sequence comes from Andricus quercusramuli, assembly GCA_932178445.1. NCBI lineage: Eukaryota > Metazoa > Arthropoda > Insecta > Hymenoptera > Cynipidae > Andricus > Andricus quercusramuli. The sequence continues at coordinate 14,500 of CAKNXH010001747.1, forward strand.
AAATCATTAACACAATAACTTTGCATTTTGTGGAAATAACTGTTTTTTTGCTAATTACAAGTCTGGAAAATCTTTACCAAATCTTAACAGCCATATGTTATTTATTTCTTGTGGGTGGATGGACTTTTGGGGATGTTATAATAATAATCCAGAACCGGAGGGCCTTTTATAAAAATCAAAGTCGCTATACCTTTGATTTTTTAGAGAAATGATTATATTCCCATGGACTAAGATCGGAAAATATTCAACGGGTCTTTCCAGCTTTTTACAGTTGAGTTCTATTGCGTAGGTGGGTTTCATGGGGTGTTGGTTGTACATTATATAGCCTAAGGTTCCTCTGAAAAAATCAAAAACACAATAACATTGCATTTTGTGGAAAATGCTTACTTTTGTCAATTACAAATTTGGAAAATCTTTACCAAATCTTTTTTAGCTATATGTAGATTATTTCTTCTGTGTGGGTGGTGTAAAGGGAATGTTATAAGATCATCTCAGAATTAGAAGAAAATGTTGCAAGTTCTATTTATCTATTTTGTCAGTCAGTATTTTGCGTTGAAAATATTTTTCCTTCTTTTTCTCTTATATTTTTGTAAGATAATATTTATTTGTTATGTTTTTCAAATAATATATTAAAACTTATTAAGAATTATTACTCCTACATATGTGTCAATGCTTTTTCTATTTTGAATATGGCGCCAGAAGTCCTTTTAAATCGATTTAGTGATCGATCGGGTCACCAGGCAGCGCTGATTGTACTGTTTCTGTTTACTTTTTTTCGAACTTTGAAAAACGTTTTTATTTTTTAATTTTTTAATATTTATCGCGAGTGTTGACGTTCCGGAGGGACTTTCCCCCTCAAATATGGATATGTGTTTCCTGTGGTGAAAAAAATTGCCCCCTGACATCCTTTCGGTGCGCCAGCATTCGAAACCAATTTTTTAAGGTGAGTTTTGTAGGTTGGAATACCCACTACATGAGCCTTAAGGACAACGTGGAGAGATCGTAACCCACTCAGTAGGGCACAGGATGAGCAATGTATACTCGAAGTTCTACAAAATATTTAGTTTGTGTTAGGTACTTGTCACCAGATTGCATGTGAGTTGATTAGATCACAGTATAGGCAGGTATATTCTTGTCCCGGCAGTTTGAACCCCCAATATCCCCTCATTATTAGGCTCATCACGAGTCATAGATTGTAAAGGAGGCGCTCTTTCTTGTAAGCTTCAACAGAAAGAGATGACGAGATGGAAGGAGGGATAGAGTTCCATAAATACAACGGCAACTGGTTGAAGCCTTCTAGATCTCGTAAATAATAATAAATCATCTCAGATTCTTTGGGACGTTTAGGTATAGCTAGTCTGTTGATATAGACAGCTATCCTTATTTAACAGAGAGAGTGGTGTCTATTTCAATGCCCTAAAATTGATGCAGGTATAGGCTGAAATGTAAAAACCAGAAAACGACCAAACGTGGTTTGAAACTGGTCTAAATGTGATCTAAAGTTGGTCTTTCTTTTCACGAGGGGAACAAAACTTTTTAGATCTTGACTAGATCTATACATATCACTTAAACCTAATTGGCTGAATTAACCAGTCCGAAGTTTGATTAGATTCAGTTCTGTATACTCTATTTGCTGCAAATCTAAAAATCGTACGTATTATGTTCAGGAATCGGAAGTTTTAGCGTTTTGATCTTATAGAATTCTTGATCTTTTTTATAGAACTCTGATTAGCATCGAGTTACTTAAAATTTTTCGTTTCTGATTGATCCAGACAAAAAATCCAATAAGCAAATAACCAATGTTACACACAAAATTTTAACCCAAACTATCTTTCCATAAAGTAGGTTTATGTACCATCTCTTTGAATATTCTTATGAATTAACCGTGATCCGTAAATGTTATAAACAGATTCTCATTAAGCAATTCAATAAAAAACGGTTGCACATTAATTATAAAGATTATTTTTCGATGTCAACCGCGGCAAAGCGCTACTCGGGGTAAAATTGCTACAATAGTTTTTACAAAATCATCAAAGGCTTCATAATTGTATTTCCAAACTGATCTTTGACTTGATATATCACGGAATGTCTCTATTCATCGTTCATATAAAGAATGAATTAACACATATCGATATCGGTATATATATATATATATATATATATATATATATATATATATACAATACTCGCACATGTATCAATAGTTGGTGAAAACCACGAAAGAAATTTGTATAGGCTTTAAAAGAGCCAAAAACTTTAAGTCTGCTGATTAGCCCCATCGCGAGGTGAATGGCTCTAACTACCTATCACCCTCATATATTTATTAACAAGTTTTTTACATTCTCATCATAATGAGAAGGTACTGATTTTATGTAAAAAATTACTTTCGTGGATCCCATCAAATGTCGACGTTTTGAGGCCCGCTAAGTCAGAAAAAATAGTTTCTATGTCGGTGTCTGTTTGTCGCCGACGTTGTCGTCGTCGTCGTCGTCGTCGTCTGTATACCGGATAACTTTTGAAAGACTAATCGGATTGGATTGTTTCAGAGGCCAAAAAGAAAAATCGAGTTCGTTAACCAGCTATTTTGGATGAAAATTCTAAAAGTTAGAGCATTTTCAAAATTTTTCAGATTATTTTTTTCAAAATTCGGAAATTCCATGGGAGTTCATACATAGTACTCAAAAATTTGAATAATTTATCTATACAACTTTTTTTAATTAAAAGAAAATTGTCAGAGTTATGGCATTTTCAACACCCCCACCCCCCCAAACGAAAATTAAAATTTTAAGCGAAACAAACCACAATATGAAAAAAGGCAATAAACAAAAAACGTTACTTTTTGAAAGCCCTACAGGAATGTCATGACAACTTTTTGAATTTCTCTGAAAAAATCAAAAATTCAAATTTTTGTTCACACATAAAATAATTAATTATTACATTATCATCATAATGAGAAGGTATTGATTTCAAGTGAAAAATGACTTCCGTGTGTATAATCAAATGTCGACGTTTCGAGGCCCCCTAAGTCAGAAAAAAACAGTTTTTACGCAGGTGTCCATTTAAACTATGCAACAACAAAAATAGGTAAGAAGGAAATCTCTTAATTTATATGAAACAAATATGTTTATATACACTCTGTACAGTAAATACAAAAAAAAATATTGTGAAATAAATAACAAATAATAAAATACATTTGCTTTATTTTGTTCTGTCCAATTCAGCAGTTACGAACAGAGGAACAATATTTGAAGGGTAGACTTGCAAAAGGAGTCAAGCCCCAAATTTTCGAATTCGGGTTTATTAGCTCAGAAAATCAGATAAATTCTATTACACAAGCCTGCCAAAGGATTTTTTTGGGGCATCATTTTTAAAAATTTGTGTTCTTGCACTGAATAACCTGAAACCCAATTCCTCATTTTTTGGAAATATGCAAAATTATTATTGCTATCGTCATTATTTTGAAGTTGAAATGTCAGTTTTACACCATTTCGAAGTCATAACTGGATTTTCAAATTTCGCGAAACTGCATGATTTTTTTTTAAACAAACTTTTTGGAAATCAAGTCGTCCATTCAATAGCTAGAATTAAAATTTTTAGTTTTTTCTTAAACTGCAAATTGACTCCACAATGAATGTTGAAAGATGTTAAAAGTCGATACGGACCCAAAATCTAACCTCGAAACGTGACCTGTTTCATTCAATTTCTCGAAACCGGATAGCTTTTCGTGAGCAAACTTTTTTTAGTTCGATAGAGCATGAAAGTATCTCGAAAGCACTTTCTAATTTTTTTCTCAAATGGTCCTGCTGAATTTACAACATGTTTTTAGTCCCTCCTGAAAGAAGTCAAAAATGGCGCTTGACTCCTTTTGCATTTCTACCCTTCATTTACAAAAAATTACTTTTTTTAAATATTAAAAAAAAAACACGAAGGGAAAATTACAGTTTTCAATTCGTAAGATTTGAAAAGATGCGTACTCCAGTTTTGTTTTCAAATCGGTTTTAAGCTGAAGTCATCATTTGTTTGTCTAAGTTATATCTACAAATTTGCTTTGATCCATTTTCTTATAGGACGTTTATTCACATAATAAAAAATGGAGAACAAATTTTATTTTTTATCATTACTTTCATATTTATTCCTTATTTTGAATTTTTCTTTATTTGCGGTAATTCATGCCTTACACCATAAATATTGGCGCTAAAAGGCCGGCTAGCAAACTTGACCTGTATTTTTGAATCAGAGAAGAGAGTACAAATTCTTAGAAATTAAATCCTTAGGAAGTACCACGTGGTCAGACTACAGACAGACATATTAATTAAACTCGTTCTTCTGACAGGCTTGCCTATTTTCACCGAAAACTCTATTTAATATCTCATTAAAAAATTTCCATCTTGTATTAGTCAGGTAAGAATCTTTCTAAGATTTAATTTGTCAATGGGGTTCTTGAGACAAATTTATTGTTTGCGGATTATGAACGGAACCTTCTGTTAGAGATTGTCAGAATGACTAACTCAAGAACCTTAAATAAACATGTTGTAAACGCAATTTGGTGGGTCTATAAAGACAAACAATTTTTCTCTTGTCCTTTCATATTATTTTACGTTATTTAGCTATAAATTTCAAATTTTTAATTTCCCTATGGCATTTCCTCACGTTTTAAACAAAAACTATGGTTCCCATAAAAAATAATTGAATGCGATTTTGTACGTCTTTCTAAAATTAATCATTTTGTCTATGGGCCCTAGTTTTATTTTTCATGGCTGAAACCATAAATATTGGGGGTAAAAGGCTGGATAACGAACATGGCCTGCTTCTTTTTGGACCGCAAGAGAGCGTACAAAAGGGGATTCTGATTAAAAAATTCATTCGGAAGTTGTCGTGCCGTAAGACCGTACCGACAGACCGACGTATATCAATGATGGTATAACTCGTTTTTTCTGAATTAGGCGGGTTCCAAAAGTCGAGAATTAACAAAAACTGGATAGGTCCGATTTCACCTTCATCCAATATCTTCTGTCATAAGAGATGAGAATGTAAAGATTCAGATTCCACGGTCGAACTATAGGTGTTATCGAAAAATGGTTAAGAGCAATTTTGTACGTCTGTTCAAAAAGGTAAATTTTGCGTAGAAAATTGTTGTCATATTACGCCTTGTTTAACTCTAAATATAAATTTTCGATTTTTCTATCGAATTTTCACGTTCAAAATAAAAACTTGTATCCCTATCATAAAATGGTCAAGGGCGATTTTGTAGATCATTATACGTTGAAGAATTTTATCTGTAAACTATGAATCATATGTACTGTGCACGGAAAAATTTTTGATACAACAGACGTACCTATAGGTACAAAAGTAGCGCCAATCACTAGGCCAAATTTTATCATTTCATTTGGGACTAGACGATGTTTTCAGATGTTGCTTTCGAAAGCAACCATATTGTTTTCCTGGAGCCTAATGTATATGAATCACTATCTAATCCATAAGTAAGTTCTTTCACGATAAAATTAAGAATAGTGAACCGTATTTCCCATTGCCAATTTAGATAAAATAATTCGTCTTGTTCCAAAAACTTATATTTCCTTTCAAATAAAAAAGCACTAACTAGTATTCCGGAATTTTCCGTAACGTTAGCCCTGAATGAGCTGGGAAGGATTAGTCTAATAGAAAATTCCCCAGAGACTCACTATTTGAACGAACGAGCGAACGCGTTATGTGAATTCCTAGAATTGCTGGTCCCCACAGTTTCTCAGGGGGCAGGGCGAGAGACGGTTGCGACTCCGCCTATGAAGGGACGCATTCAAAACAACTCAGTCAAGCAGATTGCGCAATATCATGGAAACGGTTCATGGGGCCCTGTCTGTTTACGTTCCGCTGAACGCGCTATATGAACAAGGCTATTTTAAGGCAACCCCCGAGATTGTTCATCTATCGAGTCTCTGGTGCAGTTCCAATAAAAATACATACTTTTTTTTACATATTTGGTATTCTTGTCTTTTAAAGCTGAAACTAAATTTATAAAAGGAATGAAATGAAATTACTTTCTATGAGTATGATTTATTTCTTCTCAGAAAAAACTATTCATGACAATTTACTTCTTTATAAGCTAACAATAAGCAGGGCATAAACAAGTTGCCAGGAATTGATAGAATAGAATTTCTATTTTACACAACACATTTTTAGAGTAATATTTTTCTGTATTCTTCTAAGTACGATTAGTACAAAACATAATTTTTTTATACGAATACGCTAAATAAAATTTGAAAACATAGAATTGAATATTTAATACACGAAGAATTATTTTTTCTACAATACGCAAAATAATCATTTATTCTCCTGAACAAGAATTAAAATATTTCGTTCCTTAAACATTGCTTTCTTTTTGTTCTAAAAAATGGTGCGAATTGGTTAATAATTTGAAGTTCATAACTGATTTTCATGAATAAGTGTTAATTACATTATTCAACGTATTTAGATATTCTTCAATATTTATTCCTAGATTTCCGCCCTTCATACTTTCCCTAAACTCAAATTTGTATCTTTGAATGTTTTGTATAAAAACAATAAATATCTTAGTTTTCTCTTCAATCGAATCAGGGGTTACATACATTGACTTAATTTTTGATTAAAAAGATTAATTCAATGACACGAATGTATATTTTTCTTTTCGAATTTCATATTTTTTGCAGAGCAGACACAGTATCCATGATGTCCAAAAGTTATGATATCTGATATCGTAATTACAATTTTCCTTCGAAAAGGGACAATAAATCAAGAAATAAATAATAATTTTGCGAAAGAGATAAAAGAATAAATAATATAAATCTGAAATTAAGAAGACTAGGCACTTATTTGGATGGCAAATTTGTACCGTACGACTGCTGACTCTGTTTGGGGGTAGGAGACGTATCATATTTAAGGGAGAAACGGTTGCCCCTTACTTTCTCTCAACACCTCGCCTGAAATCGGCGTAGCTGTTGCCCCCAGCAATATAATATAGTATTTAATTTAATTGTGTTAATTGTCAGTAATGTTAGTCAGTTAATGTTATTGTCAGTAATGTTAGTGTTAATTGTCAGTAAAGTCCTTGAAAAATCTTGATCAAACGTCGACTGATGTACTATATGAAGTATGTCTATAGTATACCAACATTTTTTCCGTGATAGTTCGTCGAAAAATTGGATTACAAATTTTTCTAATTTCATTTTTTATGGCTAAAACCATCCATAGTGGCGGTAGAATCCTGGATAATAAACTTGACCTATCTCTTTGGACCACACAAGAGTGTACTAAAGCTAATTGAACTGTTTAGTGAAATATTTCAGCTCTTATAGCATTGATAGTAATAATAATAATCAAAATGACCTGCGGCTTTCCTTTGGATGAAATTTCGATCAACATCAAGTGCTAATTAATACCAATAGTTCCTTGTTTATGATCGAATCTGTCCGTTATCATGGAAATCAGGCAACAGAACCATTATGTCGAACGTGCAAATTCGCATGCATTCAATATTAACGTTCCATACTTTTCGCGAACTTCTGTGCCTTTAAATGTGTTCTCTATTAAAAATAGTTTTAAGTGTTTATAATATTATAGTTTGAAACTATTTTTAAAACATAAATTGCGGTAAATGCACTCTTTTATTTAAAATTTAAGATTAGGTAAATCCCAAAGGGAGTGTACACACGTGCCGAAAAGGTGCGCCATCAATTTTCACAAAAATATCGGTACATATAGACACGGCCAATGCAAGAAAGTAACACAAATTGTTTGCTTTATGGGTGATTGCCAAAAAGTTGACAACTTTGAGACCAAGTCATTTTTCACTTCTTCTTTAAATAAAACGCACATTTTTCTTGCCACGCACCTCCCCTAAACTACACAGTTAAAATGAAAATTTCTTTATTAATATTTGCAGAATTGTTTCATGTTTAAGATTCACAGATATCACTGACATGGAGTTGAGAAAGATAAAAATTAGAGGTAGAGTTCAATATTTTAGTTTTGAGGAATATAAAAATCATTTTAAAGTCTGTCCCAAAAGTTTTTTGTCTTGCCACGGTACATTGCTATCGAACATAGTTCCTCAAAATAACCATAATGCAAGCTGAAATGGTTAATTTCATACTTATGTAGTTTCAAGAATAGTTATGGATTTTTCTTTCACAACGTCAATTTCTAATAACAGTCAATAATTATGGGTATTTTTGTTTAGTATTTTTCATAAAACGTCCTGTAACGGTCCATATCAATTTATCACACTATAAAATGAGAGGATGTTATGACACGCCAAAATTAGCATTAAGTATGTAGATCGTGGAAATAGTCATTTTTCTTGTATTTTTAAATATTTTTATCTGTTTTACATATATATTTCAAAATATTTCAAAAATATTTTTGCTTTATCATAGTCGCATCTCCTGCCACACGACCTTTAGCAACGTGTAAAATTCATACTCAGCACAAATACATTCCTTAATCTTTTAGTTTCATATCCTAATACTCTCTTGAGTTAACCTTAATTAAAGAAAACACTTTAGGCAGTTCGAAGATATACTTAGTTTTTCAAAATCTCCTTTTCTAAAATGGTCGACTTTTTAGCAGTCATCCTTGAATTGTTGGATTATTCATTGTGTTACGATTTTGCGATAATTCTTTCAAGCCTTCTTTATCGAAATTTTTTCAGATTAAAAAAACTACCCCACGGCCATGTGCAGTAGTTTTTTTTTCAAGTGAAAAAGGTTAGTGCTTTATGTCACATGCTGAAAAATTAAACCATTAATCATACAAAATATATGCGGGCCACGGATCCGTTGAAATGACTTCAACCCAAAGGTGCGCACACCAAGAATATATATATATATATATATATATATATATATATATATGTTTTTAATGTTTCTATCTGAGATATCTTATAACTATTTTTTATCCAAAACAGAATCCTTGCCAGACTGTTTTTGAAAGAAATCCATTTTCAATGTCAAAAATTGAAATACATAATTTTTTCTCGAAAAAGAAGCGATATATGAAAAAAAGCTAGGAAAGCAAAATTTGTTTAAGAAATGTTTTTAAGCACTGAAAACGTTCCAATATATTTATCTGTTCTGATTTTTTATCTCACAGTAAATCCCAGAGATATTATTTATCTGAAGTTGGATAAAAACGCTGCAAACCATTGAAAACTACAATTATCCGATGGCAGATAATTTTTATCAGAAGGTGGATAAAAATTATCCGCCGTCGGATAATTGTAGTTTTCAATTGTTTGCAGCGTTTTTATCTAACTTCAGATAAATAATATCCCTGGGATTTACTGTGCTGGTATCAAACAGTAAAAAATGAATTTTGACCACTTGAAATAAGAAAATCAAGTTTTTTCAGTAACATGAAGTGAAATTTAAAATTATGAAGGGGGACTTTTTGCAGGAATTTCTTTAAGGAACAATTTTGCTAGCTCAACTTTTTTGTATATCTCGCTTTGTTTGGAGGAAAAACTCTTAGCCCACGCACCTTTGGGATGAAGTTATTACAATGGAATCGTGGGGCATTATGTCTGGAACCTCTGGATTTTCAGTAAAAAAGCACATGATGCAATTTTTGTAGGCGCAAAAGTCAGTGGACCAACTTACTTACATACTTTTTCGCACTTTTTACGCACATTACATAAAAATTATCATAACATGTGACACACTGCAGCTCGAACCCCATGCAGTACTAGCATTTTGATTTGTGCTTGCCGATTCACAAGGCATTTTGAGACTATGAAGAACCCTTCAGGTTTAAAAATGGCATTTTTTATGTTGGAACATTGAAAAACCACTTTTCGAGAAAAACGAATCTAAAGTTAGCACGTGTCATAAGCGCTCGTGTTATACTTTTTCTTAAAAAATGAAATGTACCTCACTGACAGTTGCCACCGGGACATAAGTAATAGACTCAATAGATTTAGTGTAGAATCTAGTATTATCCCAGACTCAAACCCGAACATAATAATTTAGACCCTGACTTGATTATACTTGATTATAAACCATTGTAAGGGAACAAAATTTAAAAAAAGTTGTAAACAAATGTTTTCTTGCTTTCGTGTGAAATGGGAAATAGAAAAAAAATGTTTTGTTTTTAGTTTCGAAGGGTTTGTTTTTTATTTCGAAGGGTTTTGTTTTTCCCAATTATCGTGATGCTTCACATGCATGGCATAGTCATTTCAAGTCTGAAGTTACAAGAAATATAAGAAAATTTTGAAATAGAAATTATTGACACAGAACATTCGTTTATTTTTTATTTGAAAAAATATAGTTAGAATTTTTTTACGATTTAGTTAACGAATTTCTCGAAATCTTCACCGTAGCTGCCAAATGAGTAGGTGTATCCTTTAGTTCTTGTAAATGCAGCACACGTCACATGTTTTATGTTCTCTCTTTTAGATTTTTTTATACTTGAGGTAGTCAAGTAAGTTAAAACATCCCTTATGCATAAGGTATGAGATGCTATTCAGAAGAGAGGTTATTTCACAAGCGATAAAAGCAAGAATCGTTTCCCTATGAGTCTTCAAAAAGATAATGTCTGCAAAATTTACAATTTAAGAGAATTTTTATTCAAAAATGATGTATTTCTATGAAAAAAAATTATTTCAACAATAAACGACAATCTTTTCGAAAAGTTAGCCTTGATATTTATAATCAGGGGACTTTCTTCGACACTTGAACTCAAAGTTATACCTTCTAAATCTCTCAGTGCATATACAGATGTATTAGTGGCTACTGGATTACACATCGATTTTATAGATAGTTTCTTGAAGTTAGACTAGCTGTTACACTTCAAGTTATGGGGTGTGGTCAAGCTGATGGGCTAAACCGGTAACTCGATAACTTGAAAACATGACCCGACTCGGTGCAAAAAAGGAAACCAGTGCAATGAAGTTTGTGTGCATTCATTACATGGTGTATCTTTAATTAAGATCATTGTTTGAACACTGTCTTTCATCAGAGTTACAACGAAATAAGAGTTTGACAAGAATCGGGCTGAAATTGCGGATTTTCAACATGAACTCAAAAGCTCTCACATCTCATTATCTTCCTTTCAAGAATCACTAATCTCTATAATTTCACTTATTTTATACAATTCTTTCCAGTGCAATATAAGGAGTATTTAATATATAGAGGAAAGGCCTCGAATTTGATATACCAACTCCTTTTCGATGGATTTCCGGCACTGTAAGATCCGAAATTCTACCAATAATAGGTCATTCGAAAGGTTACTTAATAACCTCTTGTATTGTTCAATTGATTTTTTCATATCGTCAACAAGTTTTTTTAAATAAAGATTTTCCAAAAAACGAGTTTTTCGAAAATCGGTAAATGGTGGTTCTAATTCGATATACCTATAAAAACATCGAAATACATGAAAATAAGCAAGTTTACGATATGTAAATATTTATTAATATTATTAAGGATGATACAAAGTATAATCGAATCTGGTATTTGACATTCTGAAATCTGCAAAGAACACAAATTGGACAATAAGCGTTAGTATACACACTACACTCGTCATGGTTAGGATCACATGAATCCACACTAAACAAGCACAGACATACACACACATACGTGCATGAATAAATGAACCCATTTTTTTACATTCAGGGAGCTGAATAATGTCTAACTGAGATTTTCTGGTATATCAAATTCGAGCCACCCGGTACAAAATGTTCATGTTTAAAAAGCATAACCCATAAACAGAAGCATCTCCATATCTACCGAGCAATACTATTCTACTAACCCTACTTCACTACTACATACAACATTTATTGGAAAAACTACATTCCCGAAATAATGAATAGACATTGAAGACTTCCTTGGAATGAACTGAGGATATCCGATTTTTTATTTTTCTGTCTCACACTTTTTGTGAAGCGAATGAAGCTGTGACACTGTCACTATTTTCCACTACACTTAAGTGCGTTCAGTTCCCACTGTCACCAGCCTAGTACATGTCTTAGTTTTTCAGAAATCCAGGTGGCTCAAATTCAAGCCCTATATCAAATTCGAGCCATTTACTCTATTATAAAGTAAAAAGTGCGTAATTAATTTGTAAAATCTTAGGAGTGAATCCAGACAGAAAATGAGTTCTGTACAGATAGTCTCTGTTAGAACTCATATTTTGGGTTCCCCTAAAAAATTGATGATTTTGGGTTACTTCTCAGCAAGAAAGGTTCCTTTTTGTTACAGCTCCCTTAGAACGAAAAATTTTTTCTGATAGAAACCCCAGTTTGTTTGTGGAAAGATTACTTTGCCTGCACTTTTCATTATTTACTGTTTATTTTATATTACAATTTTTCTTTTTCAATTGCCAGGGCCGTACTGTAATATTCATGGACCCTAAAAATCTATTTTTCAATTTGAATTTTAAAAAATTCAACGAAACAACGAAGCAGCTCTCAATTATTAAATTACGTTGGAAAATTATTTTTTGGGGGTGCTTTCTACATGAGTCCCCTTGCCTCTCACACATAATTTCACAATTCGGTTAAGAAATTATTTTTTGGAGATCTTTCTGCGTATGCCCACTTGTCTTTCATATATCATTTCGCATTATAGGTGTGAAATAAAATCTTTTTTGCTATTTATTCTTTTGTGGAGAATTGAATTTGTCATCATCATCACCATTTGACAATTCTATCTGACCTAATTGATAGAATGTTTCTGAAGTGCCAGTTCTAGAATTTTTCTTCTGGTAAAGATCGTGATTTTAAATGTAGAATAGTGATAATGCACAATAACCAAAAAAACTGTGAAACTAAAAGAAAGCTCACAGAAAAAAATGCACTGAATTGAAGATGATTTCGAGTTGAAAATTGAAAGTCAATTGAATCTGAGTTCAAAAATTAAAAGCAGCTTCACATGTTCACAAGTGATTATAAATTTGTTGACATGCCTCAAGTACAGGTTATTTTACTACATACTTTCGATCATATTTGAGAAAAACAAGCGAGTTAAACCATTGTTTGTTAATGTGCTTCAAATCTGAGTGAATTAAACTTATCCAATTTGTGGCAAGAAATAATATTTAATAAAAACAATTTCTTAACAAGCTAGAAATATTCTGAACATCAACAAAAATAAGTATTACAATCCCAAAATCCAAAAATATCTTGCTATTATTTCAATGAATTTTAACAAATCAATAGATTTTGATCAAATCAGTGAGCTAACCAAAGGGTTGCACATTATTGACACACGTCAAGCTATTTAGGTTAAATCAAAACTGAGCATCTATACGAATTTATAGTTTTCTGAATCCCGGTGGACACCTTTTCCCTAATCAAAATTAACAAAAAATTCATATCCTAAACTATTTGAAAAAATATTTATAAAATCGAAAAAAAAATTATTTCTTGACTGATCTGACTCTAAAAGTAATCAATAGTAAGCATTATTTCAAACTACAATAGCCCCAAATTTTATGATTGTAGCTAAAATTGTTTTTAAGTTATCCAAACACACAAAAACAAGACAGGAAATGGAGAGCGGAACACTAATACGCGCCGGGGGACTTATGAAACTAGTTTTATAAGGAAAATTCACAACTACCTAACTTTAATTGTAGGCAATACAATTTTTCACTTCTAACAACTTACAAGCACCAGCGAAAGAATGTATTTTTGATTTCGATTGAATAATTAACTTAATACATCAAAAATTTGTGCATAATAATTTTAAATTCAGAGCTTTAATTCAAGAAAGAAAAATTATAGTATGGAAATTTGATATCAATACACTTGTTTGAATTTTCATCAGTTGCTTGAATTTAATTTAATTTGATAATTTCCCGAGCACCAAAAGATACTGACGCAACCAATTAAGGAGTTTTGCCTGACTAGAAATGCTTCATACTACTGTCCCCATATGCCTGCCAAAACATTGAGCTGCACTACAGCCACGATCAACAGCCACAGCTGATCCAACCATAACTGACTATGCGCTGACCAATACTACTGGAGCCTCCTTTAGCCCGTCCGAACCACCTCTTGGTCCACAGGATACCCAAATTGGCATATAATTCTGTGCTTGCTGCCCCTGTGCTGTATGGTAGCGAGATCTGGACGTACCAAGAAAAGCATAGGAGTAAAGTGAACGCAGTGGGCAGGATATTCTTGCGCAATATATGTCGTAAAACGCTAATCGACAAAGTCAGTAATGAGTGTGTTCTTGAAGAACGTGGCGTAAAAAAACACTGGTTTAATAGAATGAGAAAGATTTATTGAGATGGTTCGCTCACGTTGAGAGAACAGGTAGACTGAGGAAAGAATGAAATCTATAGATATCTATAGATCTATAGAGGAATCTATAAAAATACAGGAGCATGCATGAAAAAATGTATAGATGTAAAGAAAGCAAAAGATGTATGCTAGGATAGGGATGTGTGGCAAACAGCAGTATATTAGACACCTGGAATGAGAGAATGTGAAACTCATGGGCTCTTGTGGATAATTTTGCTGGGATGATTGCTAGAGAGAGTGATGATCGACTGGGTTTGGAGTGGTGTTGTGGGAAAAGTCTATTGTTTGCAAACGCAAAATGCGATTTGATCTCAAATGTATCCCTTCTCCTACACATCCTTCACTTACCCAACTGCCCAACTGCACGTCGAGGGGGTGCCCCAACAGTGCACGTGCACAGATGGGACACTCCCAACTCTCAACGCCTTAAGTAATACAAACAGATTTTCAACTTGAACATGCACATGCATCACATTACAAATGTTTATAAAATAATTCTCTGAATGTACATACTTTATAAATACAACAATTTTACTTATACTTGAGAATTGTGTACTCACTATTATTCCTACTTGAACAAACAGCATGCAAGGTCAACCACATTCCCAAAATCACTGAAGGAAAAAAGCAATGGGGCTAAAGTTGGTTTATGAACTCAAATTGATCCTTTTTTATTTGAAGAAATGAAAACAGAGCAATTCAGTTTTATGGGCGAACTTCATATGGACTTAATCTTTCAGTCTTTATTTGCGCAAATTTGCGCAACGGACTTCAAACATAAAGAACCACCCCCAATGAAGAAAATACCCTGACAAGGTCAGCCAAATATTTCGCCAGCCCGGCCACAGTCCAAGATCAGTTTTCTGTGGGCTCAATCCTTTTGTCTTAATTTGTGCAAATTTTTACAACCAATCTCAAACCTCAAGAACCAACCCGTATATAGAAAAAACCCTGACAGGGCCATTGAAATATTTCGCCAGCATAGAAATAGTCCAAAATAAATTTTCTTTGGGCCCATCCTTTTTGTTTTGTTTCATCCTTTATGCAACGAACTTAAAATCTCAAAACACACCTAAGAATACATTGGAGGGCCAGCGAAATATTCCACCAGGCCGCCCATAGCCCAAAGTCAATTTTATACGAATGAAACTGACTTCAACACCAGATTATAAAATGTTTTCAAAATCATGCTTTGAATGTCAATACTTTCAAGGTACAACGTTTTTTTTTAGAATGAAGAATGTTACTCTTATTCACCAGCAGAACATTTAAATTTAAATATATTTTCTAATATGTAAAGACGATTCAGTCAGACTAAAGGAAAAAAATAATAGGGCTAAAGTTAGTATATAAATTCTAATCATTACTTTTTGGTTTCAAAATTGGAAATAGAGCAAATCAATTTCATGAGCAAACTTCAATCCTATTGTTCTTTCGTCTAGTAAGATTCAGATAATGAGGTTAATCTTGCATGATTCTTAAAGGGCCAGCGAGGTCTACGCTCATCGAAATTCTCTGACCCCAGCGGCCTTTTTCAGGTTTCCTGGACTCAGTGAAAATATTATTTCTAGCTTCGCAGAATTTCCGTGAACCTAGACAGTAGACACGGTGAAATAATATTTAAAAAAATAATTTTTTATCAAGCTAGAAATATCTCGAATATCAATAACAATCGGTATTTCATTAACAAAATCCAAAACTACCTTGCTGCTACTTCAATAAATTCTAACGGATCAATAGATTTTGATCAAATTTTGCACACGTATTATAAATAAGCTATATATATATATACGTATATATATATATTTTTTGGTTTTTTGTTTCTGTTTTGGTTCCTTGGGAATCGAACCGAAGGGCCTATGCCAAAGCTACCGAACACGTCCTCGGGTTGCGGATAGTCCCTGTACCAAGGTTTTCTGCTGAATATGGTTACAATAATTAATAAGCAGTCGCTGACAATTGTCCAGGGATAGTCCCGAAGGAATAACCCCCAAGCGAAGGCGTAAGAACCGTGCCGAAAACTGAATGACACCTGGATGAGGTGTTTCAAACGGTGACCTGAGATACCGGGCGACCTCTCAGAGTACCAGCCTTATCCCTGCACGTGGAGCTCCACAAGGATGGACGAACCCTTTCCCTAGCTGCTCGTGGGAACAACAATGAAACCACCAAAACACCAAAATGTTGTAGATGCGGTTCAAAACAATCGAACGCGCAGGGCTCCCGACAATGGGTCGTACAACAATGCCGACTACCCTAGAGTTGGGGAAGCCAATCAAGACGGAGTCAATGCGATGGATAAGCGGAATCTCAATACTTTTGGGTGGACGGATCGACTTAATGACAACCTGCTAGAGTGCTACGATAGCAGTATGGCCCCAGAGCGACAAGGTTACATGGCACGACTGCAGGTTCTGTGGTGCGAGAAACACCCAGAGCTCTCGCAATTTTCGCGTAAACGTCCGCGAAACCATGTCGAACAACTCCGGAAAAGGGGCTATGTAAGCGGAGCGCCTACTCTAACACAGCCAGAACAAGCCGGCAACAGAGAAAGAGAGACGAAACTGAGACCAACCGTGAACAGGCATCCAATAAACGAAGAACGATGCTTTAGGACTCGGAGAAACATTAACATTCAGGTTTCTCCCAAGCCCAAAGATCTGACTGAACTGGATGATGAACTTCGTGGAGATTTTTCCGGAAAATCCGACCTCTGGACTATCAATTGTGGTGTGTACAATACAGCGAGAACTTTGGCAGATGCAAACCCTAAAACAAAACCAACGCTTGATCATAAGACCAAAAGACGAATACATCAACTCAGCACAAAGATGGGCTGGACAAGACAGTACGCGTCCCGCCTTCAGTGTGTGATTGACTACATAACATCTGGCAGGACTTTCAATGCCAAGGTTCGAAAGTTCGCGCGCGAACTGCGGGTCCCTCATCATACAATCAACAAGTCCAAGCTACTGACCACCAGGCAGCATGTTGTTGACAGAATACGAGTACTATCTAACGCTAGGAGAAGTCTAGAGCGAAGGGAGAGGTGGGTCAGAGGAAATCAACAGTTTTGGTCTGACTTATCTCGACTCTTCCAAGACCTTCCAGTTACTGTCGACCATCCGCCAAAACCAGAGGAGGTCGAAGCATTTTGGAGAGAAGTCTACGAGGTCCAACATCCACTTCAAGAAGACTCAAAGAACATGAATAGCTTCAAAGAGCTGTGTAATGCCGTCATAACAGCTGAGGAGGAATGCCCACCTATCACTACCGAGGAGGTTAAAAACGTATTAAGAGGCATGAAGAGCTATTCCGCTCCGGGTCCAGATGGTATCAAGACCTTTTGGTGGAAGAAGTTTCCTTCAACCCACCAGCATGTAGCCCAAATTTTCAACTTATATCTCAAGTCGCAAGAGCCTATTCCGGAGTGGTTGTTGGAAGGGTGCACAGTGCTCCTGCCGAAGACGGGTAACTTAGCTGACCCTAAGAATTACAGGCCAATAACTTGTCTGAAACACTGTATATGATCTTTACAGCTATCCTGAATGATAGGATTGTTCCGAAAATTGAACCTGTGTGGCGAGAGATGTATGAAAACCATGGCTCAAAGAAAGGCGTAGCAGAATGTCGGGAGAACCTGCTCATCGATGGATGTGTTTGTAAAGACGCAGCATCCTATCAGCGATTCCTATCGATGGCCTGGATTGATTACCGGAAAGCTTCTGATTCAACCTCCCATATAATTATCATCTGTCTGTTGGAAAGCTTAAACGTTCATCCACACATCGTGAGGTGCATAGAGATATTAATGCCGCTTTGGGAAATCAGATTCACTATCTCATCCGGAAAACATCGTGTGATCACTAACAGTGTCACCTTTCAGAGAGGTGTGTTTCAGTGCGACACCATGAGCCCTCTTCACTTTTGCCTCAAATTATTGCCACTGTCTCTCGCAATTTGCCATTCCGAAGGGTACCTCTGTGGCAAACCTGGAGATCGAAAGGATGAGGTCACTCACGTATTTTACATGGATGATCTCAAGATCTATGCCAGAGATCAAGAGAAACTACATCTAGCTCTAGACATTGTCAAAGAGTACACTCAAGAGATTGGAACGGAGTTCGGGTTAGAGAAATGCGCCAAGGTTAATTTGAAGAAAGAAAAACCTAATGACATCCCCGAAGACCCTGAGCTCGTCGACAGAAGCGCTGTACGACATCGTAGCGCTGGAGATACCTATACATACCTGGTCATGCCACAGAGTCGCAATCAGGACGTGCCATCTATAAAAGATACTCTCCGAAGCAGACACAAACGTCTCATTCGGCAGATTTGGTCTTCCGAACTGTCGGCTAAGAACAAAGTATCTGCAACGAACATGCTTGCCGTCCCGGTAGTACTCTATTCATTTGGAGTAGTTCCATGGACGAAGGACGAGCTCAGATCCCTCGACATCGGGTCCCGAAAGGTTATGCACATGAACAAAAGCATGCACCTTAAGTCTTCTGTTCCACGACTTTACATCTCACGCCGTCAAGGTGGCCGTGGAATACTGAATCTTGAATGTCTTCACAACAGGATTATTCTGGGTACAGCACATATTGTCGCAAATGGACAAGATCCTCTTCTTAAAATGGTCAGAAAACACGAAGAAGTAGGCAAAGGGGCGTTTCTTTACAAAGCAGCAGAAGAGGCTGCTGAAACACTCGGCCTTGACTTCAATATCAGGGGTGAGCGAAATGCATCAAATCTTATCCATCTTGAATACTCACTCCTGAAGTCCCGGATTAAGAAAGCACAGGAGAAAAACTTCCGCGAAGAGCTCCTCGACAAGAGAATGCACGGCATCTTCCACAGAAATGTGAAGGATCAGTCGATGTCATATGAGCTAACGTATGCTTTCCTTAAATCATGCGGATCGAAGTCGGGCACGGAGGCTTTCATTTTGGCATGTCAAGACGGTGTAGTTTCCACTCTAGCATACCGTCGCCACATTTTCAGCCAAGATATTCCCGATGATAGCTTCAGAGCGTGTCATGCACACCCTGGTCATCTAGGACACATACTATCTAGTTGTCCATGTCATGCGGGAACGACCTACATCCAAAGGCACAATGCGGCACTAAGAGTGCTTTATTACCATCTCTGTCACTCTTACGGCATTAGCCCAAATACCGCTCCGCTAAACGCTCCTAGGGAAATAGAGTCAACAGTCGAAAATGAGAAGTGCCGTATATACTGGAACTTCATATTCTCGACAATTGTTTCTGTTGCGCACTCGAGGCCTGACATAGTTCTCTTTGACTTCGAGAAACGAACCATGTTAGTTATCGAATTTCTGGCAACAGCTGATAAAAACGTCACAGCCAAGTAGAAAGAAAAGAAAGGGAGGTTTAAAGATCTTATAAGGGAGTTGAGACGGTTATACCCGCAATATTCTGTTAAGCTTATCGTCTTAATCATCGGAACTCTTGGAGTTGCCAAAGTTTCACTGGTTAATAGCCTGAAAAGCATCCCTGTGTGTCAACAACATGCTGAGACACTTGCGAGGAGAATGCAGAAGGCGGTCGTCCTTGGGTTGGTCCGTGTCCTCAGGGTGCACGAGACTTTTACCGGATCATCGTATTGAATTCGTCGCAGACTGTAACCACCTATCTCGCGGTCGTGAGACGTGGTTACAGCTGAAATTTTACCGTGATTTCGCTGTGAGGGGGTGCAATTTTTCACATTAGCACACGCTCTCGGCGAAATCTTGCGGTTGTCCTTATGACAAACTTTGAACTATATAATGATATATAATTATGAAGGGTGATCCTGAACTCATCATATTCCTTGTACATACACATTCCTTGTACAAAGCTTAACAAAAAACTTCCTTGACAAAATGTTCTACGATCAATTATTTTTAAACTATTGAGGGTTGTGAAGAACCAATGGGAGCTCGCTGTTCCCGCGCGTACATAAGCGTCTTGCGCGAACTCTAGAACGTGATGCACTTCAAGTCAGTAATTCTAATATTTCGCCAGAGGCACGAAGGAATAGTAAGGAGTGGTATCACCCTATGTGTTCGGTGAGCCGAGGTGGGACAAGTGACGTCCAATAATTCGTTAATGCTAGCTACGAATGAAAACTCGAATGCTCCCCAGTGCACATGCGCAGAGCTGTTTTCGCAGTCACATGTTATATCCACTAACCTATGTTATATTTTGAAATCTAGATGCACATGTAGGTTATGTTCGTCTGTTTATATTCGTTCAATACACAAGTTCGAAACTTCAAACAAGTGTTGACATCATTGGCATGGCAACAGCCAGTGCGCATGTGAACGGGGGAGCATACGAGTTTTCATTCGTAGCTAGCATTAACGAATTATTGGACGTCGCTCGTCCCACTCCCCACTTCCAGGGATACTACTCCTTACTATTCCTTCGTGGCCAGAGGAAACAATTTCGAAGCAACGTAAAGTTCTAAAACCATATCACCCTCACTTGTTCAGTGATTCCTTTGGTTGAAATTCTAGAGTTCGCGCAAGACGCTGTGTACGCGCGGAAATAGATAGCTCCCATTGGTTCTTCACAACTCTCAATAGCTCAAAAACTATTGAACGTACAAAATTTTGTTCGATTTGCATTTATATAAAAAAAAATAGTTTTCAAATTATAATGACACGAACTTATCATAATCTAAATTATACTGATTTTATTCCAACAAAATTTTAATAAAAATTGTGGACAATAATTATTTTGTGAGTATGATCGATAATAATTAAAAATTGGAGAAGGGCGCTCGAATCTAGAATCGGAAAAAAGAATTTTAAAAAATTTAGCCTCGATACGCCATTGTTCCATTGTCCATTGTTTCTGAAGTAACAGTTCAGAATAATATAGTGACGTTCCACGTAAAGTTTAACCTTAGCTCAAGAGGAAAAAATAAATTTTACTGCTAACAGGGATCCCAGCGCCAAAGGAACTCAAAAAAGGGGAAGGCGGGTGATTTTCTCATGAAAAGGAGGAAAATAAGGGAAAGATTAAAAATTTATTTTTAAATTCGTAATTTTTCATTATTGTTTACTCGCAAAAGCTGTGAGTATAAAAAATTCGTTATAATTTTTGAACCAATAGGAAATATTTTGAATTCGAAATCGTTAAATTTTAGTGATTAAAATTTTTTTTTCATGTTTGTCGACTGCCAACCCACAATTTTTGTTCCCCTCAGCTCCGACGATTTGATTTGTTTTAGAATTTTCACTTCGCCCTGCTCGTCAGTTCTTTTTAACTCAAATTGAAAATTGCTCAAGTTAGAACATTTAACACTGCAGTTGATGAATTTGGAATATTCCGTTTTTTAATTAAGGGGTAACACCACTGTAAACGGCAAAATAAAACACGTTTTTTCAGGAATTTTTTTTTGATGGAAGGAAAGCGCATTCAATTATAATGTTCTGGGAAGTTATTATTCATATAATGGAGTAAAAAATTACAAATTTTGAATGAAAATTTTTTCAAAATGGCGGCACTGGTGACATTTTCGTAATGCGTGCTTTTTTGAAGGAGCTCCGCGGCACGCAGCACACAGGGTGCAAAATTTAATCTGGAACAAAATACATTCTTTTTCCGAATCTACATAAGAATAGCTAGTGAAACACGTGGCCGATTTGAAAAATATTGATTTTTGTGTAATTGGCAAGCATTTGAAAAAAAAATCTTTCTCGAACCAAAAAAACGGCACTTAATTGTTTATAAAAATTGTTTAAATTGATTTATCGAAAATCGGCCACGTGTTTCACTTTGGAATACTATTATAAAGATGTAGGAAAAAACCCGATTAAAAATATTGAAAATTGTTTGAGTTATGCTGCGTGCCGATTTCAGAGAACGTGTTTTGAGAAAAACGCGTTTGAAGTCCGTATTACACGTGCACCTAAGCTGTACTAACGTGAGTTGAAGGATAGAAATGCAAAAGGAGTCAAGCGCCATTTTTCACTTTTTTCAGGAGCGACTAAAAACATGTTGTAAATTCAGCGGGACGATTTAGGAAAAAAATAAGAAAGTACTTACGAGATACTTTCATGCTCTATCGAACTAAAAAAAGTTTGCTCACAAAAAGCTATCCGGTTTCGAGAAATTGAATGAAACAGGTCACGTATCGAGGTTAGATTTTGGGTCCGTATCGACTTATAACATCTTTCAACATTAATTGTGGAGTCAGTTTGCAGTTTAAGGAAAAACTAAAAATTTGAATTCTAGCTATTGAATGGACGAATTGATTTCCAAAAAGTTTGTTTAAAAAAAATCATGCAGTTTCGCGAAATTTGAAAATCCAATTATGACTTCGAAATGGTGTAAAACTGACATTTTAACTTAAAAATAATGACGATAGCAGTCATAATTTTGCATATTTCCAAAAAATGAGGAATTGGGTTTTAGGTTATTCAGTGCTAAACGCAAGGGACCTAGCAGTAATTAAAAATAAATAGTCAGTGTCGAGAAAAATGAAATTTGATTTTTTACTTGGTGGTTAGAAAAGCTTCTCGGACTGTGAATACAAGAACACAAATTTTGGAAAATGATGCCCCAAAAAAATCCTCTGGCAGGCATGAGTAATAGAATTTATCTGATTTGTTGAGTTAATAAACCCGATTTTGAAAATTTGGCGCTTGACTCCTTTTGCATTTCCACCCTTCAGTTGCTGACGTGTACTAAAGCATTTCTAACTGAAAATACTTGTAACGGAAGCGTGGTGATATCTCTATTAATGTCATAGAACTTCTTAGAATTGATAGCTA
The DNA here is from genome assembly GCA_932178445.1 of Andricus quercusramuli. Lineage (NCBI taxonomy): Eukaryota > Metazoa > Arthropoda > Insecta > Hymenoptera > Cynipidae > Andricus > Andricus quercusramuli. The sequence goes on from CAKNXH010001747.1 coordinate 37,563, forward strand.
CGAAAATAGGCAGTAGTAATAGTAGTAATAGTAGTAATAATAGTAGTAATAGACGCAGGTAGTTGTTGCGGAGCGGCCCGACACGCTCGGTAAAGAGCTCGAAATTCGAATCTTTTAAGGTATGTATACCATTAAGCCATTTCCCTTTCGGGGTAGGCGTGACACTACCCGATTCGGGTAGTGTTTCTAGGTGGATAGTTTCTTGTAGTAAATAACTACAAGTGTGGGCTCACCATACCCACGACACGACAACAGCACGCAATTAGTAGTATTCCTGAACGGTCACCCATCCAAGTACTAACCGCGCCCAAGACTGCTTAACTTCAGTGATCTAACGAGAACTCGTTTTTTCAGAGTGGTATTTTAATTGATTTTTTGAAATTTCTACAGTGGTGTTACCCCTTGAGTAGTTTTGAAAAGTGTTCACCTTCTAATATCTATTTAAAAAGTACTACATATTTGTTTATGTTATTGATACCTTATTCATTTATAAATAATTAATGTAAGGGCTATAATTATTTTAATTATTATTCAATAATGGACCCTGTTCTAACTTGCAGGTGATTTGATTCTACTTCTTAAGCTTTATTATAAGATAAAGATTCACAACACTTCATTTTATGACATTAGCTCAGAACTGTTATTGACAGTTTATTCATTTTCTAAATCATAGGTCTTAAATCAAGTCGGAATTCAGTTTAAAATAACGGGAATGATCAAACCCAATTTTATAGAGCTTTTTCATAATCTGAATGTAAAAACTTTTTGACTAGATTTTGCTGCACCTCAAATAAAGCCTAATATTCGGCTTGAAATAAGTCAAGCTCATTCTGTGTGGGAAGGTTTGAAACCAGATCTCTTCTATCTAAATCTGGATCAGTAGAAAACTACTAATTGCAATAGTGCGAATCCGTTTACAGATTTTTGTGTTACAATTTTGTAACAGTTTTTTGTGTTACTTGTTGTGCATCAGTTCTACTAATTCATATTTAGTTGTCAAGCGCATCGGAACAAACTAAACTTCATATATAAGTAGAATTTTTGTACGAATTAGTGAAAAATTACTGACTTTTAGCAGAAATGCATACTAAAGCTACTTGGAAACGACCTAGTACGAACCAATTAGTTATTTTGTACTAATTTGATTCATTTCTTGCTCCAACTCGCAAGTACCAGTTTCAGATTCATACTGGAGGTAAAATAAGCGTTTTTTCACATAGCATTTGTAAGCAAATATTTCTTGCATGCAATGCACGTTGACTTGTCTTTCTGCTTGCTACGTTCCACTTTATGCTACTCGACAAGGCAGTGCACTCATTGCTGGGCCAGCAGCACAGCAACGGCTTGTCGACGGCGACGGACCCCTTGAAAGAGTGACGACGATGGTAGTGACGAGGACGGTGGTAAGTGCTCCACTTGGTCGCAACCCCATCCCGTAACAGGGTTCGTGCAAAGTGCTCGCAAATCAACCTCGATAAAATGGTAATCGCACCCTCTGCAAGTACCTGTACGGGCGAAGCGGTGGGGAGATCGAGATCCTTTTTAACGGAGATTCTTTCCGACGCGACCAATACGAACCTGCGTGCCAAATCAGGCCAAACTACCTAACGATATCGATCCAGCTGACGACTATTCTTTCTCCAACTAATACCACCTATGTGAAAAATGTGCCATTTCAGGTTCAACAGTAATAATTATCGGTGTTTCGATCAATTATTTCTTTAACTGCACTTTTTTCTTTTTCGCTCCAGAAACAAGCGATTTTGACAAAATTTTAGAAATAGTGTTACAGCGAAAAAATAATATAGTTAATCAAAATATACAGAAGTCGATATTTTATCGAATCAAATATGCAAACTTCGATTTTTGGCAAAGCACGAAAAAGAGAAAAATTATCACCGGCTACGCTTTTAATTTTTTAGTTGGATTCAGAGGCAACGGAAGTTAATCTAAATATATTTTTGATGCATACAGCGGAAAGGAATCTAATAACAAATTATATATATTATATAACTTTCATGTAAAATGAACAAGTCATATCGAATAACACCTCTTCATTACTAAACATCTTTCGCAACACAATGTTTCCTATTCTATTATTTAATTAGTTTATAAGAATTAACTTCACAAAGTAAAATTTCTTTCTCTTTTAAACCGCCCCAGTTTCGGTGAACTTTGAGTCTTGTTTTAGATTTCGGCCCATAGTGCAACGTTTCATCTACCAGAGTGAAAATTGTTATTTAAGAATAAAAAAAATAAAAGAAATTTTACACAAACTGTGGTTTGAGAAAATCACATACCTTCCATATGCGTCATTAATATAGCACAAAATTAAATAATGAGCCGTATTCGGTTATGTTCCTACTTCATGCTTGGTCAGTTATGTTTGTATATCGTTATAATTTGCTGATAATATACTTCATCGCCGGATGCGCACTGAAGAGTAGCCAAATGTAGATTTACATGCTAATGGACATGCTCCAGTAACTACGTTGATCTACGAACTGGGGTGGCTAAGAAGGTAAATCGCATTCAGTGGTGCTCGCCAACGGAAATATCTGGCATGCACAATAGTTATTCCTACAAATGTATTTTTAGGTTATGCCACCAAGAAATGCACAGGAACTAATATTGCGCATGTCAGAGATATCCAGGTTCGAACATCACTAATCGCATTTGGGGCAAAGTTGAAAAGAATCAGAAAAAGCATTTGGAAGATGAAGTAGGGAACATTTAGATAAAAGATATAAATGGGATTATTATTTATTAGATGAATACAGGAATAGCTAAAATAGATAAAATCAGTATATCTATAAGCAAAATCTTTATAATATATTGATAATTATTTTCGTATTTCATTACCAAAAGATGTTTATCTCTTCCTCATTCATCTCGCCTCTCTGTGTAGGGGGCAGTCGATAAATTATTGAGGGTTTTTTCTAGAATTTTAAGCGCTTCCTTCCAACGTCCCTTTTATCATCACACACGACCCCTCAGCATCACCCCTCTAATCACTTAACTTCAATTTTTCCCCACCTTTCTCACACTATCCCTCCTATGACCTTCACCCTCTTATCGCCATCGTCCCTTTATACACAACATTGTCTTCTTCGTGATCTCCCCTAACAAGCATCGCTTAACCCTCTCTCCCCTCATCATCATCACGATCTACTCTAAACTGCAGCTAATCGGCTACCAAAATCTTCACATGTGTTCACCCGAATGCACACTCCCTAATATATCTATCTTTCATTCTTCTTGTCAGTATCATCACTTGTTTCTTTCCCACCCCTAATCACCCTATTCCGCTCTCACCATCAAATCTTCACCATCCTACCGTATTTCCCTTTTGAATATATTGGAAAATCTGAGAAGGTGTAGTGAAAATCCTAAAATAGCATATTGTGTATCAAGTGCGTGAAATTGGCAATTTCCAAGAGTAGAAATTGTTGATTGTCCACCCATGGCACACACGATGTTTTTTGTTTAGCCTGCACGATAAATGCGGTACTTCATATCTGTGAAGCGGGCGCAAAATTAAACTGTTCAGACCGCTACCTCGCTGGGATGCAAAGTGCGACCTGCCCTTACAACATAACTTGATTATTTATGAGGATCCAATAAAACTATTTTGTGGCGCCATTTTCTCATCCACTTGACAATATGGACTGTCTTGAGAAATCACATCCAAATAGTGATATCATGGAAACATCTGTACCAAAAATCAACATTATGTGGTCAATTAAAATGTTTTTACATACGTGAGAATGGTTTATTGGGTTTCAGTGAATTTCAAAATCGATTTTCGAAACTTCCTTATTATTCAGTGTCTTGCTTCACTAGATATTTTAATTTTAACATCAAAGTCTCATGTCAGTTCTCATTAAACGAGCATTGAGTTCATTCAATATCTTTTAAAGCATATGAGAACAATCAAGAAACAATTTTACAGCTTTATTTTTTCGTTCTACTAAATTGATGATCAAGTAAATTATGTAGGGATGTAGGTATTGAATAATTTAACTCTGAAAGTTTATAAAATTTATGTAGAACGACTTCATTTGCACAAAGATAACAAAACTCTCGTGACGTGTTCCTTCCGCAAAGAAAGTAGAATAATAAATTGTGCTTTATTAAAATTGAAATTCGTGCTCAGATTCAGTTATCGAGGAAAGCGTAACAGTTCGTGTTTCTTTTTTCCGAACCCTAAAGAACGAGCTTCCTTAGCTTTGGAGATCGCTGTTGCGCCGGAAGCTCGCATGCCGGTTGGTAGTTGTCGTATAAACAGAAACAGGTTGTGTTTTAAATTCAGGGGAGCGGGCATTACGGAGAGAAACATCCCAGAATCGATAACTCATTCTTACTTGTGTTGCTCGACTGCATGTATACATCAGTAGCTTAGCGCTTCTAACGCGTTTAAACAATGGTATGTAGTATGTACTAACCGTTGGCCTAGATACGTTTATATTCCTTGTTGCAGTGCTACTACAGCTAACGATGCTGGACGGAAATAGTTCCCACCATACACGTATAAAAAATCCGATCATAAAACCAAAAAAGCTATAACGTCCTCTAATGCAACTGTACAACTGGTAGTGCTGTATCCCAGAGAGATAAATATGGGAGGGAGATAAAAATACTTGAACGAGAAACATTGTGGAAATTTTTGTTCTGAATTCGTCCAAATACTCAGTATTTTGCGAGTACATTATTATCGTTCAAAATTGTGAGACTATTTTTTTCTCTCAATCGCATACGTACTAGTGATCTTAATAATATTAAATGAAAATATTTTTCACAATTGTTAGTAAAATTTTTAGAATTGCATGAATTTGATTTATTCTGTAACAATATTGGGATGTTGAAATTTTGATTCATTTTTGACACGAATAAAATTAATTTTTTTAAATGAAATAAAATCTTCAGTTTTGAAGAGATTGCAGTTGTGTCTGCGAGATGTTTCCTGTATGTGAATGACATTTTTTTGAGTATATGCATGCAATTTGATTTCGTAGAAATGAAAGAAATTCAAGCCGTTATTTTACACTCAAGGAATAACATTTAAAAATTATCAAATGAGAAATCATAGAATTTTTGCTATTGGTGGCAATTTTTAAAAATATGCTACCTATTGATATTTGTTTTCTAAGCATAATTTATTCTTCTATTTTCTCATTTTTCATTCCAAGTTCAACCTCTTCCATCTCAATTGAACGATTTTCATAATTTCGCTAATAAGTTATCTCTTCTAACTATTTAAGACAACAATTTTATTCTGGATATTAATACAATTAGAACTCCCGTAAAATTAGCCCTGGACAAGCTGGAAATGGGTTAGTATTTAGGTTGTAATTTGTAATTTCTATTCGAGAAGGGAATTATGACTGATGCACTCAAAATCCTCCAAATATACATGAAGGATTATGTTGTAAATAAATGAATAATAAATATAAAGTAAATAATGATGTAAATAATGATGTAAATAAATGTCCGGGAATGCCTACTTTAGTATATTGTGCTGGGACACGATACTTTTTCTATAATTTGTTTAAAAAGTGCTAGTTTTTGTTCACCTGTTCTTTGTATAAAAAGAAGGCGATTTTTTGACGAATGACGCAATAATAACACCGTATTTTCAGAGAAACTGACGGTGTTTTAGGTTAAGGACGGAGTCGGAAAATAAAATGAAGTTGGCTGCGCACGATGCACGAGCAAACCCGAGGCAGCACGAACACACCCAGAGTAACTCGAAGCAGTTTGCACTTTATTTACTTTTTTCACTGTGCCTCACTTTTGTCACTGCGTCAATTTACTTTTTCCACTCTATCCGTCCACTTTTTTCACTGTTGCCCGGAAAGGCCGACACTGCGCATGCGCCACGTCATCGACCTAAAATCGGTCACTTTTTACACCAAAAACAGGTGGAAAAACTGACACTTTTTCGCAAATTATAGAAAAAACACATTTATTTACAATTAATATCTTTAACCATCTTAAGCCTGAGATAATAATTGTAAATAAATGTGTTGAGTAGGCAATCCCTGGTAAGTTTCAAGTTTGCAGCACGCGTCACAACTGCAATATCTGTAACTGCAAGAAAATATTTTTTTCGTGACATATTTAGGCAATGTTCGATTCCATAATAATACAAATTTCGTAATGTGGGATTCCGGTAGTTCTCAAATAGCTATGTGTGATACAAGTACTCAAAATAGGCGAGTGTCGACGAGTGGAAAACTTACAGCATTAGCCGGAGGCTCGAAGCACAATTCTAGCGCAAAAAGCTGAATATTTTTATGTTGCCTGTTATAAAACTTACTTATCTCCAACGTGTGCATGTGCGCCTATTGCGTCGATTCGCAAATTAGACGTGATCCAAAGTGCGCATGGGCCATTATTATTCTCGCGCAGTCTGTTGGATTAAAGCACATTTCATATCACTTAGAGGCATGAAAGTCCTGATTGTCGAGGTGGTTTTTGTAAAAAGGTAACACTTGCAGCCGTTAGGGGCGCTAGTGACGGCTAGTGGCGGCGACGTCTGCTATTTGCATTATATCAGTCCTTTATACCGCAATGTTGATGTATTAGTTTAAAGCACTGTTTTCGAAATGCCACGTATGTATGTGGCATTTCGGTGTAAGAATAAAGGAGCACATTGCTTTTCAAATGAGAAAGAACTAAGGAAGCTGCAGATAATGTCTTGTGCCTGCATACAATAACAGCTACTCCCAACTTACTGATTTATGGAACCGAACTTCTCACGCCCAGATTCAAAAAACAGTATGAGGGACGCGTACACGCAGGTGATTCTCGACTTGTGTGATAGTCACCCTCGCTTCGCTCGGATCGCAACCTTACCGTTCCTCTTGAATCACATACTACGCGCACTGGTCACACAATATGCTATATTCGCATGGTTCAAGAATTGGCTATTTTCCGCACGCATGCCTCAAAAATTGAACATTCCGTGAACGTGTTGCAAAAATGATTTTCGGAAGATTTAATTGTTAAATGTTAACATTTTTCCTGTGACATTTTTGTTTTTTCTGCAATGCTTGACACTTTCTTTATCATTAATTAAAGTAGTTTAAAAGCTCTAAAATGCATAATAATGACTTTACACTTATTCTTTTTCATATGGAAAAACTCAAAAGTAATTGTAAGAAAACCTTTTACAATTTTTTTTTCAAACTTAACAGATGTTCAGAAGAAAGAAAGTGCCTGTCTATCAAAACTGTAGATCGTCATAATTTCTTCTAACGTCGTTTCAGTCCTAAATGGACACTCGTAACTTTTTATCGAGACTAAAAATGCGGAAGGAACGGCAGTGATATTCATCTATCAGAAGCTCAGTCTAGAGGGTCTCTAAAATCAAGGTCCGATGAGCTAAGAGTTTTAAGAGCTACGTATCAGAACCTCATCCATCATCATAACCAACCGTCTCAGAGGCCGAAGTCTCAGGTCGGCAGGAGTGCCGTGTAAAACTCCCCAACGATCTTCCTTGATCGATCACTAACCAACACATTAATACGGTAACCTTTGAATAACAAGAATCTGTTGACCTCTTTTTAATATATTTCTCAGATACCTAAGTATTTCATGACGTAATTAAGGGTCTGAAAATTTATTGAAATTCATTCAAAATAAAAATTTTTTAATTGGAAGAAAATTGAAAGGCTAGACGAAAATGATTCCACACATAGAGGGTTGCGTCAAAACATAATAGAGTAAGTCTTACAGTAAATACCACTTAAGGGACACTTCTGCAGAAAAAGAAAAATATAAAATCACGTTTCGAATGTTTGCTTCCGTAAATGAGCGGCATAGCCCGGATAAAAATATTTGGTCTTCATTTTGTCTTGAATGTCTTCTATATGTCTTCAAGATCATGATGTCTGGTTTCGTCTCATTAGCTAGATATTGGAGATATACAAACTTCTCTTGCATTTATGGCTGTAAACTGTGCCGAGACAAGACCAGGTAGACTTGCCTTAAGACAAGAAGTGTGAGTCTTCATTAATATACCGAATTGCTCCGAATGAAAATTATATTACCAATTTGAGGCTTTAAAATTTAATTTGCCAAGGTCAAAATTAGAAGAGTTTTCGTTTGTAAATTTTATTGTCCATTATACTTCGACCTCTATAAACTATGGACCTCACCGGTAGGGCCTGAGATTTCCAGGAATCAGGTAGCTAGGTTAGGACCAAACAGTTGACATCTGCTGAGGATTAAAATTTTACAATCGATAAAACTTGTAATTTTGTGATAAATAATTTTTGAATAAGAAATTCTAAACCTGTCTGTCGCTAAAACTGCAGGCATATCAAATTTTCCATAGAAAAGATTAAAACTGTCATTTTCTAGAAGTATCTAGTGAACTGTTGGAGATAGGGAAAAATGGACAACATCTTTAGATTCGCCATCCAAGGGACATAAATATTGCTGATAAATTAACTCATTAATACATAAAACATGAATACGACGAAGATAAATAATATAAACATTCTATAAAATTTCAAGCGGATTAGTGATAACCATCAGAGGTCTCAAGACATAAATTTTTGTCTTCAAGACAGTAAGAATAGTCTGGTTCCGTCTCACGAGCTAGACATACAGAATAACTTGGAATTGTCTTGGATTAGTCTTTACCCAAGGCAAAATCAAGACCTAATACTTTTACCCGGGAGATTCCCAGAAACCAAGTATAGTTTGAATGTATCTGAACAAGTAAATTTTTCCTTGTCATAGTTATTTATGATGCAAGGATCATTCGTGGCACTTTTTCGTCGTCTGAAGTTGCAATGCAAGCCAGAACCCAGGCGATAGTGAGTATTGCAATCAGAGGATCTATCAGAGGATTATCACGTCAGTCAGGACCGTCTGGCTTCTTAACCATCTCCGAACGACTCTCTTCAACTACTTAATTGTAAATCGGTGTGTAGACAACGCCATAGTTAGGCGGAAAGTGAATCTTTCAGCATGTGATAAAGTAGGCTACAGCTGTTTGTTAGCCATTCAGAACACAATACGTCATTACTTTATTAGCCTAGCGCCCTACGTAAATCCTTTAGGATCCTAGGCCAATAAATCCTGTCTTATGAGGATCATGTGCAGGCGCTAAAATCGAACATATGATGGGGGCGTGATAAATATATTTTTCTTAAACTATAGTCGGCGTCGCGAAAACTAGAAGAAATTGCCCTGCTCCCAACAGTAATGGCCTACCAAAATTTCTTATTATCTATTGACCAATGTTTTAAAAGTAATAATTACCTTAATTGACGTCAATGTATGTATACTATTAAGCCATTTCCCTTTCAGGGTAGGCGTGACACTACCCGATTCGGGTAGTGTTTCTAGGTGGATAGTTTCTTGTAGTAAATAACTACAAGTGTGGGCTCACCACACCCACGACGAGCCAACAGCACGCAGTATTCCCGAACGGTCACCCATCCAAGTACTAACCGCGCTCAACACTGCTTAACTTCAGTGATCTAACGAGAAATGGTTTTTTCAGCGTGGTATGGCCGTTGGCATAGATTTTGATAAAACTGCATAAAAGGTCGATACCCTTTGATTTTGTTTGAGCTCACATATTTTATGTACTTTTTCATGCTGCGCACGAATCTAGTGGAAAGTAATTCGCTATATCTTACAATTTTTGAGATATCGAGATATCTACTATAGAAAATTTCGATTTTCAGCGATTTGTTTCAAAACTGACATGCTTGATGTATTTTTGTATGATTAACGCAAATCAAACGGAAGCCTTCCCACAAACACAGCTCCACGCGCTATGTTCGGTATTGACTGATATAATTATTCAGTACATTATTTTATTTTAATTTCACTTATTTAACATCGACTTTTCATTTTAGACTTTAATTTCATATGTTTACATTTTAATGGAATTCTAATTTTAAAGTGTTATCGATTTCTTCTTTTATCCTTATTCTACTATCGTTGAGTCATATTCCTTGTATGAGTGAGAGCCTTTCGTACCTCTTGTAAGCAATTTCAGTCATCGTCCGAGCGTTAAATTGAGAACTTGTCTCGTCGTTTCGGTAGACAAGTTCAATTTCATTGTATACAAATTTTAGAAATGATTTAAATATAGACAAGTTCAATTTTTTGAGCGATTTTGTTACATTAAATTAATTCAGTTTTATTATTTATTCTCAGTGACCTGTCCTTTAATGTACTTTTCGTCAAGAAGGTTTATAAAAATTGCATCGTTTTTTCTTACATAAACTTCTCTCACTCGCGAACACGCTATGACAACCCCCCCCCCCCCCCCCCACAAAAACTGTTAATAAGAGGTCGTGGATGGCTACGTGTCATAAATGCCCCAAGTCGGGATCCTTTCGAATTCGAAGGCACCCAACCCCCTCCTTCAACTTTTCAACAAGCCCCCCCCCCCCAAGCCTGCGATCCCTACAAAAGCTGACTAACTTCACATGGATTTAATTAAACCACATCCTAATTGTGTAATAATAGACACATATAGGAGAATAAGCGGAAAATCTTTAGGGGAAGCTCTCATACCAGGATAGGGTTTATAGGTGTAAGTGAGATAACAAGGTTAGTGTGACAAAGAGAAAATTTGAAATAAAAAGCAAATCAGTTATCAACATTCTTATCAAAAGATAAGGATTATATTCCTTATTATTTGTAGAAGAAAGGTGGTTTTCATTATCGTTGTTGCTTTAATTAATTATTTTTAAAGAAAGTGAGATGCTTTCAGAAAACTCCAATTCGTAATTATGTTATCTTGTCTTTTTATTGGAAGTCACATTCATATGCATATTTTTCAAGAGAATAGTAACTTTACAGGAAAATTCAGTCATTCAATGATATTTTAGATGCTAACTACTTCTATTCTTTCTGTATAGTTTAATGATTCCCGCAGTAATTTTTCCTATCTTAGATTTTACTACAGAAAATAATAATACTTGCTATTCTCAATAAGAAATTTTCATAATGAGGTAATGTAACTTACTATCACTATTGTAAAATACACAAATTATTGTCTTTGTCCCTCCATTGCAACCTATTCTAGTAATGTTTCCAGCAAAAAGTCTCTTCGTCTGAAAACAGTGAAAAAAGTATTATTGAAGATAGTAGAATGTTTTGGTAATTTATGATAAACTACCGTAAATTATCGGTAAAATCACTATGAATTACCAAAAATAGATGTTTAGTAGGAATGTTTAGTAGGGCAGAGCCGGCTCAAAAGCGCCGCGGGAAAAAAGTGCTACATACGATGACATAAAAAGATAGAACATTGTTAACCGAGTG
>CAKNXH010001747.1:53863-70567 GCA_932178445.1 Andricus quercusramuli
CCTCCGACAGATATGGTCTTCCGAACTGTCGGCGAGGAACAAAGTATCTGCAACGAACATGCTTGCCGTCCCAGTAGTACTCTATTCATTTGGAGTAGTTCCATGGACGAAGGACGAGCTCAGATCCCTCGACATCGGGTCCCGAAAGGTTATGCACATGAACAAAAGCATGCACCTTAAGTCTTCTGTTCCACGACTTTACATCTCACGCCGTCAAGGTGGCCGTGGAATACTGATTCTTGAATGTCTTCACAACAGGATTATTCTGGGTACAGCACATATTGTCGCAAATGGACAAGATCCTCTTCTTAAAATGGTCAGAAAACACGAAGAAGTAGGCAAAGGGGCGTTTCTTTACAAAGCAGCAGAAGAGGCTGCTGAAACACTCGGCCTTGACTTCAATATCAGGGGTGAGCGAAATGCATCAAATCTTATCCATCTTGAATACTCACTCCTGAAGTCCCGGATTAAGAAAGCACAGGAGAAAAACTTCCGCGAAGAGCTCCTCGACAAGAAGATGCACAGCATCTTCCACAGAAATGTGGAAGATCAGTCGATGTCCTATGAGCTGACGTTTGCTTTCCTTAGATCACCCGGGTTGAAGTCGGGCACAGAGGGTTTCATTTTAGCATGTCAAGATGGTGTCATTTCCACTCTAGCATACCATCGCCAGATTTTGAGCCAAGATATTCCCGATGATAGCTGCAGAGCGTGTCATGAACACCCCGAGCATCTAGGACACACACTATCTAGTTGTCCAGCTCATGCGGGAACAACCTACATCCAAAGGCACAATGCAGCACTGAGAGTGCTTTATTACCATCTCTGTCACTCTTACGGCATTAGCCCAAATACCTCTCCGCTGAACGCCCCTAGAGAAATGGAGTCAATTGTCGAAAATGAGATGTGCTGCATATATTGGAACTTCATATTCTCAACAATTGTTTCTGTTGCGCACTCGAGGCCTGACATGGTTCTTCTTGACTTCGAGAAACGAACCATGTTCGTTATCGAATTTTCGGCACCAGCGGACAAAAACGTCACAGCGAAGGAGAAAGAAAAGAAAGAAAGGTATAAAGACCTTATGAGGGAGTTGCGACGGTTATACCCGGAATATTCTGTTAAGCTAATCGTCCTTATCATTGGCGCTCTTGAAGGTGCCAAGGTTTCATTTGTTAATAGCCTGAAAAGCATCCCTGCGTGTCAACAAAATGCTGAGACACTTGCAGGGAGATAGCAGAAGGCAGTCGTCCTTGGGTCGCTTTGTGTCCTCAGGGTGCACGAGACTTTCGCCGGATCATCGTATTGAATTCGCGCAGACTGTAACCACCCATCTCACGGTCGTGAGACGTGGTTACAGCTGAAATTTTACCGCGATTTCGCTGGGAGCGGGTGCAATTTTTCAGATAAGCACCCGCTCCCGGCGAAATCCTGCGGTTGTCCTTATGACAAACTTTCAACTATATACAGTAGATCATTCAATCGGAAAGAACATCATCCAAGGGAAAATAAAATATTAACGCGCCGAATATTTGCTTGAAAAATATGTTTTCAGAAACTTAAGAACTGAATTGAAAGATTGCTTCAGAATTATTAAAAAATTGGAAAAAGCAGAATAATAAGGACGTAAATTTATGCAGCGTCTTATCAATCTCGCATACCTTTAACTAAAGAAAGTGACAGATTGATTAAAAAATATATTTTCTAAAATGAAGTGACAGTTTTGGAATTATCTCAGGGCGTCTACTCAAATTCTGTAAAAAAATTCCCTGAAAATTCGAGTTTTTTTCCAGGTGTCTATAGATTTTTCCAAGGTATAATTTGTTTTAATAAGGAGCCACTCAAGTATTAATTATCGTATTTCTAGAGCAATTCTGATCCTACATCTCTTCAAAGTATTACGTAATACATTTTAAAAAAACCTTTCATTATGCATATCCGGGGATGTTCAAATTGTTATTACCTGAGTTTATTGAAAGTGGTAAAAAAATAGGAATAAATAAGGCGTTGTCCAAAAAAGGCTTCATTTTCCCTCCAAAATAGGGGCCGTAAAAATGGTTACTTTTGGTTTCAAAATGTCCCCTGAATATTAGCATTATTGAAAAATATATATTTAGGGATATCTCAAATATATTTTTGCACAAAATTGCTTTTTATTGCTACTATTCAGGGGGCACTTTGACACGAAAAGGAACAATTTTTAGGGGATCAAGCCATTTGAGAAGAAAAAATAAGAATGTTTTCTATACCACTATAAGAAGTATACAGTGCAAGTCCGATAAGTTGCCGTCTGATAAGTGTACACTCCCCTTAAAAGGTCATCACACGCACAGCACGTACACTAATTGGGGTTTTCCCACTAGATGTGCTATTTTGCTTATGATTCGCTCATCATTCTTACGCATGCGCGCACCCAATTTCGTGCTACTAGAGGGGGCATCCGATAAATCCGCAATTCCTGGAATTTCCCGCCCCTACAGCCCCGAAATGAGAAACTTATCGAACTTCTACTGTACAACAATTACGCGAGGTAAGTATGAATAATCTTTTCCTGTGTCCTTATAAGTATATAACTGTATAGGAACGGTATACTTTTTAATTATAACTTGATATAATGATGTTCCTTATTTATGAAGGTAACTTTATAGAAGGACAAGAAATTTCTTAATGGTACAAGCTTTTTAGAAAATTATAATTACTTTTAAAAAAATCCAACTTTTAACGAAAAATGCCTTTGAAAGATTGGTCTGTAACCCTCTTGAGACTGAAAGAAAAATGAGCTTCCTCATCATTGTTATAAAATTTTTGTTATCATTTTCATAGCAACTTAAAATTCAAAGCATATTCAACATATTAATATTTTCAATTGAATACTTTTCTAGTGTATGAGTTCAGAAGGAGATAATCCTATAACAACATTTTTCGTCAAATAACACTACCATTTACTAGATTTTATCCCCTCAATATAAAAACTGAGAAATGGCAGTGAATTTATTTTTTCACAGGGAATTTTACAAATTTTTAGAAAAACAATCTATCAAATCACTTGAAATATCAAAAATATCATACCACATGATATAATTTAATTAAAAATCAATAATAAATGTTAAGTACAGTTGTTGACTGTTTCAATTACTACACTATTCAGTTTAGATAGCTTAATTATAAAATCTTTTACAAACAGTTTTTCCATTTTATGTCTTCATTTTTAAACGTAAATTTTTAATTGATAGAATTTAAAAATATAGTTTTGAAGAGCTTAAGAATAAAAAATTAAAAGCGTTTCAAAATTAAAATTGTTTACAAAACAGTTTCAAGTTGATCAACTGTAAATGCAAATTAATAAATGATTTTCAAAACTGAACTGCACTTTGAGTTTTAAAAATTGTAAAATAATTATTTTACAATAGGATTCTAAATCTGTTCGAAATTAAACAATTTACCAATTTTATCTTTGAAAATTAAACTTTTACTATTTTCATTGTAACGTAAAATAACAATTGAAAATTATTAATTTGAAACGACTAAAATTAAATAAAATAAATTTTCGTATTCCATGTTTTTTTCAATTGCAAGAGGAACTTTTTTGGTTTCAAATATTTATTGAGTAGAAGAATGGAAGTATTGCATTTTTAACATTTTTATCAAGCTTGAAATGAGGACATTTAAGATTTTAATTTTTGTCGAATTTGTAGTACATTTTATATTTTTAAGTTTTTTATTGAGTTGGAAGTAGAGTGACCAGATGTCCCGATTTGGCTGGACATGTCCCGCTTTTTGCGCATGTCCCGCCAAGTCCCGATTTTTCTTAAAATGTCTCACTTTTTTACTTAATTCGGCAGTTTTGCATTTTTTTTTGTCCAAAAGCTTTTTTTTGTGCTGTACATTTATCCGTGAAAAAAAACGTTATCTCGTGGTTTTCTCCCCCCAAATTTTTGGTTTCCTTATTTTTTTGGGAGGGGGGGGGGGCTGTCGGATTGTCCCGAATGTGGACTTCTGACATCTGGTCACCCTAGTTCGAAGGGATACCACTTTTCTTCAATTGGAAGAGGCCAATTTTTTTCTTTTCAAGATTTGTTCTGTATTTAAGGAAAGAATGTTTGATTTCTTATTTTTCTTCTGAGTGGGAAGAGGATAATTTAAAATATATAATTATATTGAGTAGAGGGGAGGAAATTCTGATTTAAAATTTTTTCTGAATTGGAAGAGGGACATTTTTTATTTACATGATTCTTATAGAACTGGAAGAAAGGAAATATATTTTCAAGTTTTTCTAAATAGGAAAAGACACTTATTTTGTTTTAAACGTTTTTATTGATTTGCAAGAGGACATGTTTCATTCTTTAACATTTTTATTAATGCGAGTTGAAATGGATGACAAGTTTTAATTTAAAGCATTCAAAACGATAACGTAGATTTATATTTCTTAACCAGAAATCTTTGAACTGTTCAATTTATAAATGTGTAAAAAATTAAGAATTGAAAATCCGTATTAAAATTTGTTCAAACTTTAATTCACACGGCACTAGTTACAAACATTTTTGTACTACAAACCCGAGGGGCCGTCCACTCAGAATCGATTCTACGTGAGCATAATGATTCCGCCTGAGTCCAGCTGATTCTTCGTTGATTCTTCATCGATTCCTTCGTTTCTCGACCAAAATCTTTTGGCGACTGATTGATTCTGAATCGATTCTAAGTGAGGAAAATCACTGATTCCTCCAGTGAAGGGCCCCTCGTACAAACCAGTGACGGCGTAAGGGGGGGGGGCGATCCGTCCCGGGTGCTAACCAGCAAGGGGTGCCAATAAGGGGCAATAAGGGGTGACCAGGGTCGCAATTAAGGATTGTGGGGGCCCCAGGGTCGGTTACAATGTGCGGGGCCTTCAACGGTGACCACGGACTGGCGTCTAAAAAAAAAAAACCCATGCTACACCGCCACTGCTACAAACACGTATGATCAAAACTTTTGGCGGGAAATCGCAGGTCACGTGCCGGGTTCAGTCGGTCTGATTGCATGGTTGTCGAGTACTCGGCTATAGACGGAATAGCTCGGAAACCTTCAGGCGTTTTTAGTATAGTCTTTTAGAATTCTCGCAAATCCTGGTTGCAGATATTACTAGCGGCTCTCAGGCTCTCATTTCAATACGCATTCTTATTTAAGAATACTAGAATTTCGTACATTTCTTATAATTTATGTTACTTAAAATATTTGCTATTGACGATATTTTTTACAAAACTTGTTATTGACCATTATCACTTTTCCACAATCACAATTTTCAAAATGTAAATAAGACTTTTTCTAAACGTGAATACTAATTTTTTCTACATCAAGTTTATAATAATACATGCAGAAATACCATCATCTCTTATTATAGTGGGAATCTTTATAACAATACCCTGATTATCCCTAAATTTTTACATTTTATTTCAATTATAGATGCAGAATGAACCAAATATTCATATCAAAAGTCTCTCCGTGTAGCCATTATAATTTTCCTTAAAGCTTGTGCCATTACGAAGTTTCTTGTTCTTCTATAAAGTGACTTTTAAAAATTAAGGAACGTGATAGTTTTATTGTATGTATGAAAATTATACTGTTTCTACACAGTAATGCTGGGTGTTTTTTTAAAACTTGAGACATCGAAATATCTAAAAAAATACGCATCCTATGAAAAAAATATCTGTGATAAAAACTTTTTATTTCTGAGGGGGAAAAGCGACTTTGAAAAACTTCACCTCAACTCATCCCCCCAGGAGGCAGGAGTGGGGGTAACTTTGTAATTTCAAATGGGAACCCCAATACTTCATCACAGATTCAAATTCTCCTTTATGGAAAACGTAAGTCTTATTAAAAATTTTTTTTTCGATTTGCGACCCCCCCCCCCCCCTGCCTCCTGCGAGGATGGGGTGGGGTAAATTTTCTCAGATTCGCTTTTCCCCCTCGAAAATGAAAAGTTTTCATTACGGGTATTTTTTTCATAGGATGCGTATTTTTTGAGATATTTCGATGCCTCAAGTTGAAAAAAACACCCAGTATATTGAGAAGGATTTGTAACCCATGCAACAGTGTGCGTTCATACACCTTCACCCGTCTTTCTTTTTGCCATGCGCCAGCGTGAAACACAATATCACGTGACCCCCATTTCTCGTATAGTGGTGTAGAAAGATTGCAAAGCGTTTGTTTCGCTTCTTTCAAAGCACTAATACCAATTTTCGTTATTAGAATCCATTACAAAATTTAATACAGCGACTTAGAAATACACCAGAGCTTCGTTATATGCTCAATCTCGGGGGTTGCCTGAAAATAACCTTGCGCATATATCGCCAGCAGCGAAACGTAAACAGGCAGGGCTGCCTGAACCGTTTGCATGACATTGCGCAATCTACTTGACTGCGGAGTAATGCAGTGCGTCCCTTCATAGGCGGAGTCGCAACCGTCTCTCACCCTGCCCCCTGAGAAACTGTGGGGACGAGCAATTCTAGGAATGGCTAATATCGCCTGCAGTCGCGCGAGCATATAACGAAGCTCTGGTGTACTGTAATCGTTTGTATAAGAGTCTAATATTTTTACGATTTATTCCAAGCAGAAATATTAGTCTGCACTTTCATAGTCACTATTCGACTTTTTCTAACCGTACCTCGATTATCCCTAAATTCGTATATTTTATTTCAATTATGGATATGCGATAAAAGAAATATTAACACCAAAAGTATATCGGTGTATATGTGGCGCGGAACGAATAAACGGACCTTACTGCACCAAAAATCGAACGTGAGGATTTGAATGGCTCTGAGGAGCGAAAGCATGCCCGATCGAATGAGCCTATTCTTAAATCTGTGCGATCAAAAGTGAACAAAATATAACGCGTTTAATACGACGTTTATTTAACACCCGTAGAGACCCGTCCCATGAAAATAGGATTTGCTTGAAAAGCTGAGAAGGCGCTTTTGGCCCCGCTCTACCATGATTCATAAATTATCATAATCATAATTATTATAATTAGCAAAACAGTACAAATTTACCAAGATGTCCTGAATTCATATTGAAATAAAAATAAATTTTCCGAAACTCCTCCATATAAGCAGATTTCTTGCCTATTTACAAAAAAACACCTGAAATCATGCATTTGTCATAAAAACTATCGTATGCACGAAGGAAAGTGAGGAATTTTTATGACTCGTGTATCTCTTCAGTATTCGTCTCTGCTTCGCGCTTATACGCACTCGCCTCTGCGGCTTGTGTGCGCTCTACTACGGCTCGTACTTAAAACATACACTCGTCGAAAAAGTCCCGCTTCTCCCCCTTGATACATAATATTATATTTGCCTAATATCAGGATACTTTCCAACCTCGTATGCTTAATGGTTAAAGCATGGAGTACTCAGATTCTAGACTATAATTTTGGAATATATTTTTTTTTATACACAACTCGCAAGTGTTGCCTAGGCCAGCACTAACGGCAGGCTATACTATTATATACCAAGTAAAAAGAAGATCGTAAAGTCCGCATATAATTATATCGACGGAGTTTAAGTGTGATCAAAAGCAGAACGCGAGCAAAGTAAGTTAGCATTAGTCGGAAATCTTAATGTCAGCTCGCTTTGCGAAAGAAACGTCCGTCATGTTCTGTTCCTAAAGTCATATGTATAATGCGGAGATTCAGTAAACGCACGACGGACGGTCTGTCGATCGACATGACTTTACGCCTGAAGTACGCAAACAAAATTCGAGGTTACGCGCAGTGCTGTAACAGAAACATGATTGGATTAGAAAATTGCGTTCTGCAATTACCATATTATCAATTGATTTTTGCTGAAAGAGTTCTACAGTGAACCCTCGTAAACCCTCGGATTGTCACATGCAGAAACTTTTCGGTCTATCCGCCAACACAGACTGACTTTATGTTCACATCAATATCATAAATTAAGTTACCTAATGAATATAAGGTCATCCTGAATGTAAGTTCAATTAAATTTTAAGGTTTTCTTTTTACTGTGTACGGTTTACCATATCATAAAGCTGGGAAAATGTGGATGATTATAATTAAGGAGAACTATTCTAGAATAGGTTGAAAGAAGTTTCTAAGTGTTTTATATAATTTATAGTCAATTATTGAGAATGGTTAATTACGCTGTGAGAAAATTTAACTATTGATTTAAATATTATTGTTCAAAAGCTGTCTATGAAATTCAATATTTAGTTTCTTTAAATGTTTTTATGAAACAATCTCGAGGTACGTTTTATAACCTCGCTTGATTTCCTAATGGGTCATTGCTCCAGGTAAAAAAATCTTTCACGAAAGCATACACATTCATGCGTAATAAGGCGTGGTTAAACCGGCGAGCCTACAGTAGACCAGCTTACTATAAGCTAGCTTAAATACGAGAGTTGCTCAGTTTAGCGTCGGCGCAAAAGCGTTTTCGGCAGTGGCTCTCTGTTGCACACGTGGAGTCCTGCGTCTTCTGCGCCGACGCGAATTTGGCCACTCTCGTTTAAGCTAATTTATTGTAAGCCGGCCTACTGTAAGCTCACCGGTGTAACCAGGACCATAGAAAAATATCATACATAACTTTTAAATAAAACTATTTTACGATGAAAAGCATACTGCATGGAGTAATAGTGGGGCGAACCACCGCTAATGAATTTGCGATAGAAAAGTGTGGCCATTTTTGGGAATAGTTGCAGCTGCGAAAAAGCGAGACGCCAGACGCCACTAAATGCCACTAAAATGTCTGGAATTTCAGTAAGTATCAATAGGTGTCGGTAAATATCATATTAACGTACCTTCCTTTTCTAATAGAAAGTACATGCTCTGATGTAGCTTGGGAATGACTTATATTATTAACTATTATTATAATTCCTCATTGCGTACTGTAAATTAGAATTTGAAGTTTACAAATTCAATGAGGGATTCTAATCTTCAAGTAACTGATAACATTTTGGCTTGCGAAACGGTATAGTCGCCTCAAGCAGCGCTAACTAAGCGCAAACGTCATCCGCTTCCGCAAGAACGTACTTGGTTGAATGCAAAACAATGATGGAACTGCATCGGTACTTTTCAGCAATTCCGAGCACTACCTCCCGAGAGGATGCAACTTCCGAGATAAATCAAATAGGTATTTCTGAACGAGAGATCTCTCTCCAGGTTGAGTGGCTGAGAACGGTAGAAATACGAATGGGAGGATTAGTCGAATCTACTATCCAAATTATAACAGAGGAAGTGTTATAAAAGCTTCGAAAATCAGTGCCGACTAGCTCGTAGTTAAACATCTAAGTATATGTACCATAGATTTGGGCAAGTTTGATCACTTTATTAAATCTCATTTGAATATGTTTAGAGGATGCAGATTTGCTTCATCAACACAAAACGTCACAGTTACGTATCTTAAAAAGATATTGAAATTAGACCTGAATAATATTCAAGATTCAAAATGGTAGAAAAGAGCAAAAACTTTTCATATTTTCGAAAAGACCTGATGCTTGCAAAATTATTGTATCTATTTGGGAATGAAGATTACAAACGAAAGTAATGTTAACCAGTTAACCTATAATTAGTTAACATCTGTACAATGATTCGCCACTTGAAGAATTTTGCAAGTTTATGACTTTGTAAAAACCATTATGAGCGTAAAGAAATTCTAATTGGCTATAGTAAGTTAAGCGTCAGCAGTAGACGAAAATGTATATTCAAATGAATTTACAATTAATGTTAAAAAGCCCAATTGTTGGCTATGAATAAATAGCAGTTAGCTTCCGCCACATCAGGTTATAGATTTCTGATTTTTAAAGCACAGTGCCTCTCAGTTGTGTCTAAGCACATAGCCTTCAAATTTTATAATGATCGGTAAAGGCCAAACATTGTTTTTTAACATTATTTACGATCACCATTCACAAGACGCAGTGAGAACAAATTATTCACACAGTCTGCAAAACTTAATAACAATTTTGCATTAATTTTTGCAATCATATTATTATATTAGTTATAATATTATTCTCTTGTATCTCTAATTACAAGAATCAATAGAAATCTAAAATTTCCAATAAAATCTATTGAAACTATTAAGAAAGAAATGCTGTAACTTGAACAACTTCTTGCTCAAATTCCTTACTCATTCATCACTTACTTTGGCATTGTGCTATAACTTTGCTTCTCAAACGTGCTGCAGAATTGCCTACGATTCATCCTGCTTTATTTATTAGTAGTTCTAGTTAGGGGTATTTTTTAATATAAGCATATCTAAAGTAGGTGGACAATAATTGGTGGTTGACCAACTATTGTTTCGATTATCCTATTGACGAACGCATTTTTCCAAACTAGGATTCAATTACTGAAGCGCCTAATATTTAGACGAGTTTCTTAGAACCGGCCCCCTTTTCACTTATTATATTTGGCTAGAAAATCACTTCTTACCTTTATAAATGCTTTTTGTGATCGTCTCCAGGCGGAAGAATGCATTTTTATTCACATTCTGAAAAAAAAGAATATGTTAGGTACGTGTTATATTTTTCATAACATACTTTAAAATTAATCGAATGCGTATTTTAATTTCAAAATTCAAGCTGGATTCTCAGGTATCAAAGAATAATAATAATTAGATAATCAATAACGCATAACCTAACTTCAAAAATTTTGAAAAATGTAACTTGAATGTTCGACAATATAAAGTAGAATTACTTAAGTTTCGTTTGTAATTCAATTAACTAACTGAATATATTCGTCGGTTTAGAAATGCGTCTCAATTCAAGGGGACACGAAGGAGAAAACTTCCGAGTTTCGATTAATTTAATAGTTCTTAATTTGAGTTCAAATTTCCGGGGAGCTTGACGAAGAAAGATGAATAAAGTAAGAGTAAGAAAGTAATGTAAAGAATCAGGGTGAACGTTTAATGAATCTGTGATAAGGGTTGATGATATTTGAAGGGCATTATTATAGACGAGCTCAGGCAAGCTAACTGGTTATCCACGTTTAACTTTTTCTTGAAACAGAGTTGGAAGAAATCAGAACTGGATAACGAATAAGCAATGAATTTTATACAAATGTCTCAGATTTACTATTGCAAATACTTTAAGATTACAGCGATTGAATAAGTTCAAAATAATGAACATTTTTAAATATTCTAGAGGTGATATAAAACGAAGATTCACATCTAATATCAATATATAAGGAAAAAATGTTTCTTTTATGTTTGAATGTCAATCTTCTTATATAATTGACAAAATGTTTATGTGTTTCCAGAGTAATTAAATGATGTTCAAAAAATGCGCTGTTGTAGTATACCAATGAATGCATCCATAGCAATATTATAGTGTTATTTTGTTTCATCAATTTTTTATTTCCTTGATTTTATTTTCGAAGTCCCTCGTCATACTCAAATTCGTCAAATATTTTTCCTAATCTTACTTAGTCGTACCGAAATTCTGGCATTACAAATCCACCCCCTATTCCAGCTCCGCCAATTTTTCGGGACTGCCAGACGCAACCTTTCATTTTATTTTATTTACTAGGGAAATGTAGTGAAGGTTGCGACTTGTTCTGTGTTTGGCCCAACACTTTTTTCATGATAATATTTTTGGGCTTTCATTACACCGTTTTGAAGCCGATTTTCTGAATGTCTTCCAATCTGCAAAAAAATTTTTTTGTGGTGTAGGTTGGGACACCTCTCAAAACATGAAAAATAAGTGTCCAAAATAATTTTGAAACTCCACAGTAAACCTTTAATCAAATATTTATTTGTTCAATTTGGTTATTACATAAAAATGAGAAATTAAAAATCTCATCTTTGATGGCTATAACTATACCCTCAAAATCAGTGAACCCCCATTCACTGTTTCGCTTGTAACCAAACACGCTGAAATTTCGAGTGTGAAAAATACATAACAACCGAAAGTACGATTCTTTGGATCATTAATACGCAAAAGTTACTTCAAAGGCGATTTTCAGTAGAAAAAATATGCAAAATCTTATTCATATATAACAATTTATTCAATTCACAACACATTGAACTTATTTACCTTGCAATTTCGATTAAAAATATTCAGTTAAAGAGGTTTGCATAAATGTCAATGCGATAATTTTTCTATTCCATGTAAACACACTATTTAGTGCTGCTGCAACAAGCGTGAACTATCTTCTCGAGTTAACATAGAAAGTGAGTTACTATTGGTACTAATATGTGGCAGTAATAACAAGTGGAACGAGTTCAAATAAATGAAGAAACCACGCTGTACCAACCTACACAGTGTCCCAACCTGTAGGACACTCCCCTATTTATTTTTGAAGAACGAAATTTTAATTTTAAATATGGGTAATCATCAAATTGAACGCAAAATTTAAGTCTTTCGCACATACAGTGTGGCAATCAAATCTGAATTCAGCATTTAGTATTTCATTAAGAAAATTGATTGTATGACAGCAAAAAATGTTTAAGTCAAAGAAGGCACTTCTGAAGATAAGAAATTATAATTGTAGTTTTAAGATTAGGAGTTTGCTGAAGACATTACATTATTTAAGAATAGATTTTTTGTCGCTATCTAAAGCCGATTCTCAAAACACACGAAATTTGAACTTCCAAATTCTTGAATGCTTAACTCGGCATTGGTCAACTTTTTCTGATCAAAATCATTTTCTTCAAATTCAGCAACTCAGTATCTCGGGAGTGAGTATTTATTTTTTGTACAGACTATTCGAATCTGTACCTGAAAATCTGGTAGTTCCGAAATAACACCTTGTAATTCATAAACTTACAGTTAATTACGTCTGTTAGATATGATTCTTCATTGATTGCTATTAGTCATAAACCGTTTATGATATTATTCATTGTGTTGAATTATCTCTAGAAATTTCCTATATCTGAATAACTCTGCTGATACTGTCGCATAGAGATGGTTTGTTTAAGTATGGAGAATAAGCGCCACGGGATCTCGCACACGCTTATAATCTGGAATTATTTCGGACCAATGCATGAATATTCAAAGGGTTTCGGAACCAGCTCAGTGTTGGAGAGTGATTATTTGGTGCAAGGAGTCACTAAAGCGCAGCCTGAGCTCGAAGCGAACAACTTGATACCACCGGATGGCGCCAGACCAAGTCACCCATGAACGGAAAGTTTCTTAATTATCGAGCTTCGGAAGCACGGATAACGTGAGTCAATGCGAAAGATCGTATTCTTCCTCGAACGTGTGGGGAGTAGCTTTTGCTGTACCTCTTCACTTTTACCTTGTGCTGCGATGCAGAAAAAGGAAAAAAGAAAAGGAAAACGAGAGAGAACTCGAAATCGAGCGTCAGCACCGAGGGACGCACGAACGAATCGAGACCATAATGAAATCGGTTTTCGCTTAGCGCGCTTTCAAGGAGCCTTTATTAAATCCGCGATTCTGTTTTTTTTTATTTGGCTTATCGTCTAGCTCAATCCTACTCGACTCCCCTTTTTTGCCGGGCGATACCACCGATTGCGTCCTCTTTTTTTGAAGTTCAATGACGCATAATATTCCTTTCTATGCATGGATTTAATAAAATACTGGAAAAATTTCAAAAAATTTATTAATTGAAAAATAATGATGTGGGTTCATGCTTGAAAAGACAAGCCCCTGAATTTCCAATCAAGAAAAGTTCCGAAAAGGAAGCAGCTCCGTTTAATTTAAAACTCACACTCAGGAAACTCTTTGAATCAAACAAACCTTTGTTTGACCCTATATCTAAGAAATAATTAGTTTAATTCAAATGGAAGTTTATGTGAGTACAGTATTCGCATTCATTTTGACATGCTGATTACGAATGTGATAGTGAACATACGAACTTTGATTATCAATGTGAAAATGTTAGGAAACTTAAAAATTGCAGATTTTTTTCTGTTTGTTTCAGTAAATTATGAACATTTAGAAAAAAGCGTCAAATATAAGTAGTAACAAATTCAAAAAA
The DNA here is from genome assembly GCA_932178445.1 of Andricus quercusramuli. Taxonomy (NCBI): domain Eukaryota; kingdom Metazoa; phylum Arthropoda; class Insecta; order Hymenoptera; family Cynipidae; genus Andricus; species Andricus quercusramuli. Next base: position 67,785 of record CAKNXH010001747.1, read on the forward strand.
AAAAAGCTTTTATGTTTCAGCGCGTATTTTCACTATCATATTTGTAATCAACAGATCGAAATACATCAGTGTAGTAAGTTTCAAATTAATCAAAGGTACTCCCTTTTCAGAACTGTATCATCTTGATCTTTAGAAGTTGCAGAACATTTCAAAAAGCTTGATATATTTGCAAATATATTTAAAGATGAAATTTTCAAACACTTTCTAAAAACTGAAGAGAAAACATGGAATTTGATGTGAATTCAAATATACAGGTAGTTTACACCGCAGTCAGTTTTTCTACTAAAGGGAGTCTTAGCGCGTTGAAGCACTTGTGCCGATTTTCATACACACTGTGTCTTAGTAGCAGTAGAATTTAACACGAAGCCTATTACTTTTGTCATGAATTCTGTAGGGGTTTCTTATTACACTCGGTAACAAGATTTTGTTCATCGTCAATTGATCGGACATTTCAGTATATTTTTTCCGTAGAATACGAACCTGAGGGTTTGAAAAGTTTTATGTGATATTGATAATTGAATCTTGATTATCTCCAGGAATATTGATGCTACGAAAAAATGAGGTCAGTTCCGAAATTGAATAATCAAGAAGGGGGTTCAAAATTTAGAGTTAAGGTATGGCATAAATGGTAGAAATACTTTATTTGTTTTAATTTATCAAATAGCAAGATTTATTTCAAGGTAAATAACCTCAATCAGGGGATTATTTGATTCACATTTTTGGGTTGCTCAGGCTCCGTCCCTATATAACATAACGCTTTTTAAATCTTTGGATCTCTGTCAGTTTAGCTTAAAACATTTTTATTTATTCTGACATTAGAATGATATGAAAATTGACTGATCTATATACATATATTTAAAAGTGTACTTATAATAGTGAACAAACTAATTTATTCAAAAATTAATTAAAAAATTAATATTACATACTATTATTCAAACATGTAGGAAGTTATAGATTACTGGATAGTAATCTCAAGCAGTATCAAAGTGGAACTCACAGTCTGTGCACTTATTTATAGCAAATAAAAGCGATGTGAATGATATAATGATTATTGTAATATTATTGGAGAACAGTATCTTGTGTTTTCATTTTTTCTTGTGTGATACATGTATATGATACATGTTTTTCTTAGAATATCTTTTTAATAATATAACTAAAAGAGCTGGCTGGTACATTTTTGTACACCTAAATCTTAACCCATATGTAGGCTTTAGGCTTAATGAAGGCTCATTTTTCGTCTTAAGAGAAGATTGTCAGACCATTTTTTGCTTCAAGCAAGATCAAGTTTCCTAATTACAAACTTGGTTTTCTGTTCAATTGCTTCCTTATTTTTTTTTCGAAAATTATTCATAGTAGTTTTTGTGTGTGCAGGTTCGAAGAACTGTCTATCCAGACGGATCATTACATCCGAGCCATTCGACCCGACATCGTGATACGAGAAAAAAAGGTGGAAGAGTCTGCATCATCGACATTGCTTGTCCACTTGACCGAAATTTGCAGGCAACCTATATAATCAAGCTCCATTAGTATAGCGAGCTAAGGCATGAAGTAAAGGTAATTTGGAGGAATGTGAAACATACATCTATTCATCCTATTGTGATTTCGGCTTCAGGTAATGTGCACGCAAGATGCACTGAACATGACTAAAAATATGTGAAGTGGCAGATGGTAGCACTAAGAAAGCATCCAGAGGCGACTGTTGTCACCTCCAACGCTCGTGGCCGTTGTGTATGGATAACAGGGGTAAAATACAAACTATAATGAATATAATACTTTCATTATAATTATGCGGTTACGTCACCACTATCGCGCAGTGCCACCCACAATAGGCCTCTCTTGGGTCGAGGCCATGGTTTAGTTGGAATTGACAATAGGACCGATCCGAGGCGACGACCAGGCGATGGGCCCGGACAAACGCAAAAACATCGTTTTAAATGGTCAGACGAATTCAGGAGGGACATCCTTACCTGTTGACTAAGAAGCTTATCAGCGCGAAGAGGATTCATGCGGATTTTACATGAACGTTGGGTCAACATGAACCTGGAATATGCTCATAAAGCGCCCCAGTATTCAAGAGACCAGGTATCCTTTTTGCGAAAAAAGGATATGAAGCTCTTTATCCAGAAGAGCAACATCCTCCAGCAAACATACCACCCGTTCCAGCAAGAACAAATATGCAAATAGCCGATAATGCCAACATAATAAGTGAGAGAACAAAAATCCAGCAAAAAGTCTTCCTCAGGATGGACAAATTAGCTGAAGCTAATACTGCTTTCCCCCATTCGCTCCCCGAAGATGTTAATCTCTGGATAATCTATGGGTCATCTTTTCAAACTCTGGTCACCCTGCTTAGCGACAGCAGAAGTAACGATACTTCAGTAAGACTCGCGAGCGTATTGCACAGCTTTAGTTTAAAGTTAAAGCGGCGAGACGGCATGCATTATATGTTCAGTACGTGATTAGCTACATAACGTCGAATGAAAAATTCACTCCAAAAGTTAGAATACTTGCTCGAAACTTGAGGAAAGAAAATCACATGCAGAACAAGTGTAAACTGTTGACCATCAAGTAGCACTGGACGCAAAAAATAGATCTTTTTCAATAGCAAAAGAGCGCCTTGAACGGCGAGTAAAGTGCATGCAGGAGAATTCCACCTTTTTTACTCATGCTTCCCGCCTGTTCAATAGAACGTCATGTGCCGTTAAAAATCCCCCTAGTCAAGAAGAGATTCAAGTCTTTTTGGAGCGAGTATATGGAGATAACTATCAGCTAGATGAAGACGG